>VWYH01008138.1:299313-774313 GCA_013399365.1 Pampusana beccarii | reverse complement strand
TAGCTCTGGAGTGAGAATCCACATCAAGCTCTCTTTGAACAAGGTCTCCACTTCACCCCTCTTCCTCTTCGCAAATGCCCAAATTTTTAAAACCTACTAAAAAATATTGTCAAATATTTCATACACATGGGCCCACAAATCCCCAGACAAAAAACCAATAGTCTTCTCTCATGAGCTCCAAACAAAGGTGCAAGTAAAGGAGCAAACAGCACAAAACTGAGATACAGAGATTTCCTAGCAAGACTTCAGGCAATTGAACACGAGTTGTGTTCAGCTGAAATGTCAGATCTGAAAACCATCTCAGCGTGGTGCAAATGGCCTGGTTTTTCTTTTTGATTCTTATTGCTTTAGTTTTGTTTATTCTTATGTAACCTGTCAGCAAAACTTACTCTGCTCCTGGACTGTTTGTGGTACCCTGATATCGAGAAGGACAGCTTTGCTTCTGCTCCTGCCTGGTGCAGTTATCGCATCAACCTTCATTTGCTGGGCTGTAATCCTGTGGCTGTCTGTGTGAGTGGCACTAGTCACATTCAATAATACTTTGCTTTTGCATTTAGGCCTCTCTTCCACACAGCCTTTACATACACATTCACACACCTCTGACTGGAGGGATTTAGGCGGGTGCCATTAAACCCATGCCTGATGTGTTTGTGCAGGAGTTAGGAAGAGTTACAGCGGTGCAGCCCAGGGGTGACGGGTGTGGGAATGGCTGGGGCCATAATGCACCCTAAAGGCTACAAATCCTTGGAGAATGTTAATTGAAAAGTTACATCAAACGCACAGCAGGTGGTTGGGACCGTAATGGTAAAAATATCAGCTCAACCAGAGGCGAGTGAACTGCAAATCTGCCACTTCAGTAATTGAGGGTCACTGCGGGGTGGTTAAAGCGTTGCTGAATTAGGGACTGGCAGGGCTGCAGCTGGGAGATGGAGACTGGGTGGCTGTCCTGGCAAAACTGCACTCCCAGGTGGCTCAATGCCTCCACCTTTTCATCAGCTTATTATTTGCTTTTGGTTTTTTTTGCAGTAAAAGGGCTGTGGAGGAGGTGGAAGGATGGCCATATGTGCCACGGGTTTTGACATGATTCATTGCTGTGGCTGACCTTGGGGTCTGTTCCTCCTACAACTAAAACTGCAAACTTGCCTCTTTGCAGAAAGCAACTTTGGAGGCCCTCCCTGTGGCCTCCTTCTTCCATCAGATAGAAGACTGCTACTGCTCTGCCTTCCCTACTGTAGCTTTCCTCCCTCCTTTCCTGAGATATTTTTTTAAGAACAAGCTCTACACTTGTACTTTGTGTACAGCAGAAATAAGACCTTCCCTATCCCTTCACAAACATACACACACAATTTCCTCTAAAAAAAGAAGTGTCTCATTAGTTGAACATTATTTGATTTTATGTGGCTTTTACCTTTCCATCCTTTGTTCCCACATTCCTTGACACAAAAATACCAATTATCACAAGGATTGTGCAGATTTATGGAATTCAAGCACCGTGATATTCTCTGAATCCAAAACTGCCTTACCGTAGAATAGTGGAAATTGCTAAGAAACATGCCTTTTTCCTCCCTTTTTGTGCAGTTTTCCTAATAAGGCAGATGAGAGACAGATTTTGCTGATAGTATTCATAGGTGGCACCACGTTCCTCACCCTCTCCTTGCTCCCCTCCCTGCCCGGGTGCTGTAAGCAAGGGCACGCAAATCTCACAGCAGAGGCCAGCAACACTTTTACCTCATGCTGCACTTCCAGCTTGTTCTATGCCTTTCTGTCTAAGGTGTCAGATTCCTGCTGGAAGTATTTGTAAACAAAGCTCAAGAAAACCCCTTACTTCGCCTGGAGTAGTGCATCACGAATATTATAGCGACGAAATGAATGCCCCTAGGAGGAGCACAGATGTAGTCGGTAACCTACCCCATGGCACGGAGCTGCGCAGAGCTGGGAGAGCAGCAGCAATCAGCTGCTCCGTCTGCACATACACCGCACTTTTCCTTCTCTTTATCATTGTCTAATTAAATTCCAGTCAACCTGAACAAAAAGATCCATACTTGTTGCAGGGGTTGTGTTGGAAAACGTGTAGGTACAAATTTTAGACACGCATTGAAGAAGAATACATACAGTGCAGCTGAATTATCAGAAAAATCTGAGGAGAAATTTGATAGGAAATGTGTTAATAACAACATTTAAAATTACAGATCGTAGTAGTGACATCAAGATGGTATTTTGCAATGCAGAATTAATCCAAAAGTGGTCAGTCAATATTTTCTCTATACATGACACTCTAGTGGATGGTATCAGGTTTTGTTAATATTACTTTTCAAAAAAAAAGAAAGCATATAAACTTAAAAGTGTCTTTTACTAGCCTGCAAGTAGAAGTTCCATGGAAATATCTGTATATAGGAATTTAGCTATGTTTGATATGAAACAGTATTGGCCTTAATTGGAAAGGGAGAGAGGAAAACAATAGTTTCCTAACTAATAGTCAGAGCACATGATTGTACCTCTCGTAACCACCACTACAGTACAGATCTGTCTCTGCATTATTGGGCTATTGACACAACACTTTTATTCATGCTTTGGTTATAACTAAACTCTTAAATACAGAACAGGAAAGACTTTCATCACTGTCTGTATTTTCTTGTTATTATTCTGCTCAGGATAAATAACTTCTAGTTTGGTGGTCACAGTGCCTGGAGTTACAGATAACAGAATTTTCCAAGCACTTTATGGAATCCACCATCTTTTCAGAGCTGACACCTTCCATACAGCTGGATGAATCCTTCTTACCTCCTCGCAGTCCCTAGGGGCTTGGATGGACTTTGAGAGCAAGGATATGGAGAGGGTGCTGAGCTCCTAGCATGTGGCCAGGGTAGAGGTGGCCACTGGCTGCGTAATGACCTTGGCTGGGCAATTTGGGATGCAGCCAGGGACCCCACACACTTATTGCCAGCACCACAAGCACCCATAGAGAGTGGTAAGTGTTATAGTGCAGCATAATCCACTCTTCAGCCCTGGCGAGGATGGTGGGATCAGACTCTCAGACAATAACCATTTCATGCAGGCAGTTAGAAGACCTATTTATAGGGATTATTTTAGCTGCCATCTTCACCCTTAAGAGGAAAGGGCTGGTGCTTTGGACAGGTGGCAATTTTATACTACTCATCCACCACCACATCTATTTTATCTGGGTGTGCAGTATGTGGATATGTTGCCATTTGGATGACTTCCACGTTCTATGAAAAACAATGAAACAAAAGAAAAAGTTCAGGTAGACACTGAACTGAAAGCAGTTTGGGATCCTCTGCCTAATGACCCACCTAGGTCTTGTTTGCCTGCTCCTGGAAAATAGGGAGAGGTGTTTACGATGAGCTGTTTGTGCAACCAAGCTATGCAAACTAGTAAAAACAAGTCAAGTGAGAGAGAGAAGGAACATTGACTGCTTTGACAACTGCTTTGCCATTGCTAGGGAAACTGCTCCCTTGGTAACCATGGTCAGTACATCTGTCTTATTTTATCTCCAATTCTCACATAGACACCATCATGGAAAGAATATTAACAAAACAAACCCCCCAAACTATTCAGAAAAGGAAAAACTAACAAAAGCACAAGGTTTCTATTAATTTATTTACGAAAAAGTTTAGGGAGACTTTAACTTCGGTGTTGATTATGGCTTTGCCTTGCCATGATGTGCTCCTTAAATACTAACTTATGCACAGTAACAATTTATTGTTTTGTTCTGCTTCGTACTTCTTTAAAATGTGATGCTTATTTTCTGTTAGCTCTCCTAATTTATTTAATGCAATTGGACTTTAAAACAGGAAAGCCTAAAGGCTGAGAAAGCTTTTGCATCTGCCAAAGTAAGAGTTTATGTTCTTTTGTTAACGAGAAAACTCTTAGTGCCTTCAGCAGAGTAGTACAAATGGAAGTCCTGACCTGAAGGATAACAACAAACTTTCAAGAAGTCTTTAAACTTTTTGAGTCAGGACCATAGGACATCAGCAAGAGCTTTCTTGACAGTCCTGCTTAAATCCGTCAGCAAGGATGAAAGCCAGAAATGTGCACAGTGAAATCTGTGGAGAATTCTTGGATGCAGTTTTTGTCCCCTTTCAGTGGAATCAGAATGTTTGCCTGTATCTACCAATAAATCAAACGTGAAATACAGAGGAAGTGTGACTTTACACAAAATAATAATGGTTATGCCCACCCCCAATCTAATGAAGCAAAATAAATATGTCTGGTACATAGGATGCAAACATTCCCTAAGGCTTTCTAGCCATAACACCAGGCACAATGAACATCCTTTGGGTAATTTTTTTGTCTTGACTCTAAGATATTCTATTACCCTGGGATGTTAGCAGAGGTAGCCAGGCTTCTTGGTTACTTTATGAGGAGTATTTTCCTGTAACTATAAAGAGGAGAAAAAACCTGAAGGACGGTGAAAGGGGAGATAAGATGTTATAAGCAAATTCGAAAATATCTCTTCTCACGTTGGGCCACAATGACTGCAAGATACAGGACTTCATGTCGTAACACCACGTAAAAAGTATTTCTCCAAAAATTACTAACCTGATACCTTAACTGCCCAGGTTGTGGTTTGTTGATTTACTGTGACTGCATGTATAGCTACAGCAAACATCTGTTTGGTAAGAAAAACAACCACACCAGCTCAGACCAAGCACTTCTCTAGCCTTGTGTCCTCTCTCTAGCAGCATCCAGCAGGAGATGCACAATCTCAGTGGTACCTCTCCCTGTTCTCAGCAACAGAAAAGGAATGTCCATCAGGGATTACAGAAATGCTCAGGGAGTTCAGCAGCTACTCTGGTGGAAAATTTTTGACCAATGGACCAATTTTAAGAACAGCACGGATGTAGCAAACCGTGGCTTCTCATGGTGGTGTGAGTTTGCTGGCAACCCACTTGGAGTGTGCCACACAGTTTGTGATGGGATTGAAGTTGGAGTGAAATGTTACTCATAGCTTCTCTCTCTTCAGCTACCCTATTGAAGACAACATGCTAGAGAAGCGACTCAGCTTCAGCTAACACAACAATCCTGCAGCCATTCCTATAAGCGTGAATATACTTGCATCATCATCAAACCTTACTTTCACATCAGCTATGTATGCATGAAGCATTCCTCCATACTTATTCTTTTAGGAAAGATAATGTAGTGAGAGCTATTCTCACAGGTAGTTGATTTCCTACTGCAGAAATTTTGAAACATTAGCAACATAAATACCCTTTTACTACACTATCATGCAGCTCACCTTACCTGTATCACAGGCAAACAGGTCAGATACACTGCTAAGAAGCGATAAAGTAGCACCGGGCTGCAGGTGCCCTGTGTGGCTCAATGAGAAATTATGCTTCCCTTTCCCTGTGTGCAAAATGAGGGTAACAGCAACTTCATCCCTCCCAGGAGCTGAGTGTGACCACAGGGACTATCAAGCTTGGATACTGTCAGGTAGCAGCAAGGTCTGGCTGCTCCCTAAGGGACAGGGACCCAACAGGGACACCATAAGCAAAGGGTCAGCTGCCACGGTGCGGGGGAGCTGCTTTCACAGTACCTGAGCAAGAGGAGCAGGCAGACCTGCAGATGGTGGCCGGGTCCAATCAAGAATCCAGGGCATAAGGCAATACCACAGTGAGGTCAAGCTGGGAAGTCAGTCCGTGGGTCAGGATCAGTGGGTCCATGATCAAACAGAAGACCAGCACCCCCCAGCACAGCTTGCAAAGAGGATGAAAGGCCCCTGTCTGAGCTTAAATAGGCTCCCAGCCCGTGGGAGTGGGTGGAGGCACCAGGTGAGGCTGGTCAGGGCAATTAAGGCTTATTAGTCCCTCAGGGCCCTAAAAAAATACCACAATAGCAGAAGTCAGCTAAGTAAAATATATTTACCAAGCTACCAAAGCCTTGACACTTTCCCTAGCTTAAATGCTAAGGATGCTCTGCTGACAACTTTCTTTTCAACTGTTCCAGAAAGCTGGGCTAAGGCACTACTGTGAGGAAGAGAGGTCTTCCCATTGTTTAAAAAAAAACACAGCGGAAAATTTAAAAAATAATTACCACTGATAGACACGAGGATCTTTGTCTGTAAATATATTAAAGGTCTAGACCTTTAATAGACCACACTTTGAGAAGCTTGCTCTAGTCGGTCTCCGCAGCTCTGCATGCAGATGAGGTCTTTTGAGTTTGGGTACAGGCAGCGTAAAACAGACAAGCAAAACGGTTCAGCAGCACATGCTTTGAAGCGTACTAACTAGTGCCACCACACAATGCTGAACCTTCTTGCCAGTCACTTGCTATGGGATAACTCTAAGATTAGGCAGGCGAAGGCTGACATGTGAAATCTGTGCCACTTACTTAACCGCTCTGTCAAAATGAATTGGGCTGCTCTTGCTGCATTAGCCTAGAGAAACAAGTGCCGGGGCCTTGGCTGGCATATGTTGATGGAGCAGAGAGCGGGCTTTTCCCTCTGCAGGATGACAAGGCCTCCAGGGGGGAGGTGTGGGGCTCTGCTGTGGTCTCTTTGTGTCAGCCGGGGACCTTCTCAATCTGGTCTCTGCAGGCTGATGCTCCCACTCGGTTGGGTGTGCGGGAGCCCTTGGGTAGCGTGGTGCCAAGACTGCTTTGAAACTGGCTGGCCTGGTTTTGAGGGTGCCTGAGCGATGACCATGATGACAAGCTGGCTGGACAAGGGCTCATGAGAAAGTAGGCCACCAAAAGTTCCTAATTAAGATAAAAATACCTTTGTAGTCTTTGTAGTGAGGGAGAGCTGCAGCTCTCAATCTAAATGTCTCTGTCCAAAGAATGAGCAAGAAAGCGCTTTCTTAGATCCTTTACCTTTGCTTAAAAGAGACAAGAGATCATCTAACAGCAGGCTCATTAGGCTCACTTTCCAATAACGAGACTGTCATAGGAGCTGCCTGGACTGTCACAGCTGAGCCCATTGCCTGCACAGTCTGCAGCCACGAGCTGAAGAGCTCCTGCTACTTCCACACACATACTGTCCCCTCTCTGGACAAGATAATCCAGATCAAAATGAGGAAAATATCACAATGAAAAGCAAAATAGACTGTAGCCCTGCTAAGAAAGAGTTTACTCCCAAATATCCTTCTTGGACCCATGCACAATTCATCCCAGGCCATTACTAGACACCTGGAGAGCGGTGCCCTGCCAGGTGGTCAGGCACCCTCCAGATCTGGCTGGGAAAGGAGATGTTCCTGAGCATGGTGTGGAGCAGGAATGGTTTGATGAACTTCTGAAGATGTAGAAAAATAACATTAAACAACTTTGGAAGGGACATAAAGATCATGCTTAATACGAAGGAGTTTGCCCCTGAGACCTGTGGAGAGCACATCAGCTGGCTCCAGCTAACATGTTTTCTCCAGTGCTCCAGAAAAAAAAGAGCCGAAGTACAGTATGTACTAGTCTGCTGAGACATTTAGATTGGCTACTGATACTCTGCAAATGTTTATAAAGAAAACAAAATGTGGATGATAGCCATTTTCATTAAAAAGTGCAGATTCAGTTTACCCTGAATCACAGGATCCCTGAGCCATATTCTCACCCTTTTGGAGACATCTGATTCACACCAGCACTGGGGCTCTTTGGCTCTTGCTGCAGTTTGTTTGCTTGATGGGTCTGGTTTGTGCAGCTGCAGGTGGAGGCATTGCCAGGGTCAGGTATCTGCTCAATATCTGCAAGGTGAAGGTTAATATCCCTTGGCCTTGCCACCTCAGTTTGATTTTAATCAAGTCAAAGCCAAGAGGAGGAAAAAGAATTAAAACTTCAAGCCTTACCTGCCCAGGGCAGAGTTCCCTCTTACATACCATGTAAAATTGTCAAAAGAATTGGTGGTTTGTTCCTTGGGTGCAGGGATGCTCGTGAGCTTCCTTTGGGCCAGGCAGCACATCCTCTCTCAAAACCAGGAGTGCAGATTTTTTTAAGATGTTCTGGGGATGTTTCCTAGCTCTGTCACTTGCTGCACCTATCGCCTGGATATATTTATGCCTCTGAAGCATGAGAATCCCATACTGAGTTATGTATACCATGCCCATGACTGAACCTTCAAAAACACGGGAACTGCAGTTCTCCAACCACTGCTGTCTGTAACTGTCTCCAAACTCCAACACGGGTGACTTTGCCAACCTTGCAATGAAGGAACTGACAACACTGATGAGAGCAGAGACATAATTTCCCGTCCAGCCCAGTAATTCTATTTACTGAAATAATGTAACACCGGGGATTAATTTGGCTCATTGTGGGTGGGTGCTGTCTAACTCTCCCCACTTGGCTCTTGCCAGGGCTGTGAACCAGCAGCCGGCAAAGCCATGACCCGACACTCTCTGGCACCTGGGTCAAAATGTCTTCATGAACTGTGAGACACAAACAAATGCCTGTGGGAGCAGTTGCAGCAGCCACACAAGGGTGCCTTCAGCCATCAACAGCACCCTTTTGCAAAGGTGCAAAAATCAGGCTGGGCCACGGCGTAAGCCGCAGAGGGCTCGATTCTCCCAGTTCTCACTCTCTTGCACCAGTGATGCTGTGGTCCAAACCATCCATTAAGGTATCAAGAAATCCCAAATCAGCCTGTGTGGTAGGATTTTGTATCTACTGTTTGCAAATGCGACAGTGTGCCCTCTCTCCTCACCAGGACATTTGCAAGCAAAACCCATTTTCCCTCTGCCTCCTTGTAATTTCCTTATCTTGGTTCCTGTTTATGCTATGCATGTGTATGTTCCACACGCTGGAAGCCTAATTTCAAGCCAAAAATGGCGTTGCCTACATCTTGTGGTGTCCTGAGCCGCCACACGTCCCACCCTCTCCGCAGAACTCCAGCCAAAAAACTTTGCTTCCTTTTCTTTGCTGCAGTGCTTTTGGATGTCAGAACCAGCGTCAGCCCTCTTCAGAGACTCGAGCAACTGCTGTGAATTTAAAACAAATATTTTTCATTTTAAATGCCACGACGGGTCAGCTAAGCAGAAAAGAATAGCTGGTAACAGGCTTGAAACGACAGCGGGGTGGAGTGTTTACAGCTCCATCAACAGCTCAACGTTAATGAGCTGAGTCCGAAAATTACCTCTTTATTGATAAAGGCATGGATGGACTGCACCGATGAGAAAGATCGTGTTTGCCTCCAGCTGCAGGTGGAACTTGGAGAGCATTCATTTTTCGCTTTCAATAGAACTGTTCTTTGGAGAGGGCAGTAAAGTTCTGAAAACCGCAGCCATGCAGCTGCCTGCAGCCTGGCACACGTCAGCCCTGCAGCTCTGGGGGTGCAGGATCTCATCCTGTCCCTGAGAACATCCCTCTGTGCATGAGAAGGGAAAACCTCAGCTGCGGAGTCAGTTGTTTGCTCTGTGGGTGTGTGCGTGTACTCAGGAAAAATGTAGTTGCTTTATACCAAGTGGATGTAAAAGGGCTGCAAATATATCAGAGGAAAAAACCTCTCCTGCATTGCAACTGCTGTAACTAATTGGAATGTTCTCATGGAAGGTATTATTTCTGTCCCTGATTTTTCCCTTTCCTTTGCTTTCTGTAGGAGGTTTTGGTAGTGCTACAGCTGAGTGAAATGGGAAAAGAAAGATGTCTCCAGAGGATGCTCCATTTGAACTTTCAATGTATCAGCGATGCAGACAGGGAGTTTTTCCAGGATAGCTTTTTTTTTTTTGCCAAGTCAAATTTTGGGGAATTTTTCAGAACAGAACCTTCTTCTGTTCAGTGCAGCCATTATTTTTTTTTAATCTTTTGCACAGCATCTCTCTATAGATAAGTTTTAATGTGTTGAATTGTGCTGCAAGTAAGAGCTGATGTGTTCAAGGTGAATGGCACAGTGCCACACAAGTGGTTCAAGCACATCAGCACTCAGCACTGCCCTTCGGGTCCCTGATTATGATTTCTGAGGGCAATTTTCTATGGTCGAGCCATTTCCACAGGTCAAGAGAGGAGACACCTCAAGAAATACCACTCTGCAGCTATTAGTGAAATTAATTTGTAATTTCTGCCATAAATTTGGGTTAGTAAGTGGATGATTTTGTTGGTGTTTGTGTGTTTGAGGGATGAGGGCTGCAGCAACCACCAGTGCTTTTTTGTCCCTGATGAAAAAGTCTTTATTATTTTAAACAGCACTTTCTGCATGTATGAGAAAATTCAAAGTGTATTTTTAAACACGAACAACAGAACTACTTCTAAATGTCTGAAACATGCTTTTAAGCAATTTAGCAATACAGAGAAAGTATACCCTGTTGAAGGCAGACTACAGAAATGTTAACATCTTCTCAAGGTAAATCAAGTAATGGACTGTTGGCCTATTTTTCAAACCGCTTCTCCTCAGTAACTTGACATTTGATAGGATTATCTATTACTGTTGGATTTTGGTTGACTCTCTGGTATGCCTGAGAAGATTGTCATCTTGTGATTTAAAGATAATAGAGCCAAGCATGTGAAACTGCACACAGAGAATAAACCTTTGACTCAGAACTGACTATTTTGTTAAAAAAAAAAAAGAGGACGACTTTGTCTTGAGCTCAGTTTGATACATTCGCAGTTAATGAAATTATCCAGCAATAACTTTCCATTCTAAATATTGCTGTGCTATTTTTAAAAGGCTCCTATGACACTCCACACAGAGCAGCCCGAGCTAACAGTACAAGATATCTGAAGAGGGTGAGTTTGATTAAAGACTTGTGACAATAGCTAATGTAAGCTTTAACTAAAAATGTCAACTCCATTTGTTTTCAGCTTAAAGAGTTTCTGGATCAGAACATGCAGGTAGGAATTATAACAATTTCAAGATTACATTTGACCTAGTAGAAAAGACAATAATGTAAAAAGTGACATAAACTGTGGCTCTGTGTATGTGCACACGTGTATCTGTGTGCCTGTGTATAAATACATCAACACTGGCAAAGAACTTCACCATTACAGTTTTCCAAAATATGCAACATCTATTTTTATTATTATGCCTCACAACTGGCAATTTGAAAAAAAAAAAATTGAATGAGCTAGAGTGGGCTTTTTATTATGCATGGTTTTACTTCTTTGAATTTCAGAATTACCTAGCATGCATTTTAAACTTTGGTACAATTTGCAGGCTGTTTTCATTTCTATTTAAAAGGGCTAAACACTAAGAATGTGCCTCTGCTTTGCATTCTAATTGCACGTAACTGATTTTCACAGCAGAACAAAAAACTAATTTTCAGATTATGAATCATGCACTAAGAAATAATTATTGTTTTATGAGGAAAAAAATGTTTTCCACATTTTCCCCACTTGTCCAATTTATAAGAACTGTTTGCCAGTTCGCAGGTTGCCAGCCTTCCCAGAACACCCTCTATTACTCTATAGGGACTTGAAAAAGGTAGACAGAAACATGAGGTATGCAACTGTTTTGACTGCATTCTTTTGCTTGCAACATAACACTTGCCTTTTATTATTTTATCTTCAGCAATCAAGGGGTGACTAAATGGTTGCAGGTGGTGATGAAAATAAAAGCCATCCATCATTATTTATTAGGCATGAAAAAGATACACAATAATGTAATTTAATCCCGGAGCAGACAATTATTTCCACATATTGATAATACAATGTGAAAACTGTCATGAATCCTAATGTGATGCTCGCCTTTATTGGTGAGCCACTAGTAGCAATGCAAATAATGAAATTGTTTCAAAAAGAAAAAAATGTAACTATTTGCATATATCAATAGCGTTGTACAAAAACACATCGTTACTAACTTTGGAAATATAATAATGGTTTGTGTGTTACTTTGGTTTTGAAGTTTGTAAATGCAGAAGCAAAATGTTTCTCTAAGTAAATATTTTTTTTATTTCAGCATCATCAAAATAATCTCACAAGTTTTGGTAAGGGAACTTTAAAGCCAAGGACATGCAGCTGTATAATCACCACTGGTTTATAGAGACTTGCAGATCTCTACTAATCTATCCACATATTTGTGCACGACACTTCCTCTATTAAAAATAATTTAAGAAATATCCTTGCTCCATCTAGGCCGGATTCATAGTCCATTTAAGCCATCAGAAAGACTTGCATTGATTTTGGTGGGTGTTAGATGGAAACCCTTTGTTGCTGCTTTCTATAAATAAAGTTGACCTTCAGTTTGGGCAGAGCAGTTCTCACATATATATTCATACAGGTGACGCTCATCCCTGGGCAGATGTAAGCATGTGCCACTTAAGGTCCACTTATATCTCATTTTGAGGAGGGTAAAAGGGTCTTTTGGCTGGACAAAAATATACATTTTTTAATAAATAGGCAACTGTACCTGCAAAGTATATCCGCAACTGCACAGCTAATTTACATTTGAATTACCATGTCTGGGCATGCAAATCAGGTGATTACTTGCTCACATATAACTGGCCATTTGCATGCACAAATACCTATTATATGCATTCAGTCACAGTAATGTGTCTGCAGCATTTAGCTGTATCTCAAGAACTACAGCAAGGAAGAGGTTTATATTATCTCTCATGGACTTGGTGTCTTCTAGAGTGATGTAAGTGATATTTGAAATCATTAGGAAATACGTAAACTTTCTGCATGTGTTGTTCCTTAAACTGAAGTCTCTTAGACTCTCTTAGTCTATAAGAGGCTAATCCTGGAGTACTTGTCGCATTAAAACATTGGAAATTAGTTACAAATGAGAAGAATCTTTCCCACTCTAAAGACACGGTAGAATTCCACTTTGAGAACACTTCTAAATCCATGATGACATCTCCCATGAGCACCTTTGGGAAGCTACTGAGCACATCTTGGGCAGGTCAAAAGAGCTGGGACCAGACGTAGAGCTGGGGCAGGAGGGGTGGCATCGGGGCATCCCTGCTCAGCCTCTCCTAAGCCTGTCAGCAGCTGATTTTCTTCAGCACCAGCTTTCCCAGCAACCTCACCTCCTACCACTCCACATCTGGGAAGGAGCAGAGATGTCGAGCGTGGTTTCCCAAAAATCCCATCTCTTTGTGAGCACGGAGCAATGGGCACCAACTGCTTCGAGCATCACCTGGAATGTAACAGCAGCAGCTGCTGTTTTCTTGGAAAGTTAATGAACTGGAGGCTGTGGTAACAGCCAGGCTGCAGGGGCACCCACATCCAAGGGCAGAGGGTCCATGCGTGGCTCCACCACCCCAGACAGGCAGGGTGCTGCTGGGAGGGAAGAAGCAGAGGAGTGGTTGCACTTTCACTTTTGCCTTGTGTCTCTAGAAGACAAGTAGGCTTGAAAAAAAAATACAATGCAAGTTGTTTTTCTCCATTAATCAGTGTTTCTTTTTTTTTTTTTTTTTTTTTTTCCCCAGCTGCCTGGCTTCATTACATTTGTTTGTCTTTCCCTCTCCAAGTGAACAGGGGGATCTGGTTTTCCTGAATTTGGCTGAAGAGACAAATTAAAGTTTTCTTTGTTTATAATCAAAGCAGGAGTGATTATTTGAACTTTTTGAAGGAATCACATAGTATTTTAAGAGTCTGTATAAAGACAAGAAAGGTGGTGGGAAGTCATCAGATGCTATTTTCTTTAGAACTGCATGGATGGTTTTAACAAAGTGAACCCACTATGTCTGTAGAGTTTCACCAAATGGCCTGGGAACTGATGGCAAATTTGTGAAAACATGCTGGAAATGTTTTGTTGATATTCCTGCTGACATTAGGGGCAGATCCTGCATGTCACCACAAATATTTGGCAGTGGAGAAAACCAGAGATTTTGTTCAGCTCTGTTTGGAATCAGATAGCAAATTGATCTTGGAGGCTCTCCCTGGAACTCTTCATATTTTTGGAAAAACAAAAGATTTTCAGAGGAAGCCCTGTTTTTATTATGCACGAGATTGTTATGGGAGGAGAAAAGGGAGTCTGTGACTTACACAAAAGAAGAGGGGAATTGGAGCTTTTGCTGGAATTGAACAGATTATTCCTGGCCTCAGCTTTGTGTGCTTTTCCCCAGGAACATGGATTTTTATGTGAGAAAAGATTATTTCTGATTTATTTATTTATTTATTTATTATTCAGCCTTCTGTGCCTCATATCATGGAAGATCAGTTACCTGTGGGGTCAGTCAATGGTCCTGGTGGGAGCTGAGGGAAGGGAGTACGCCCAGAGCACACCGCAGTGCTGGGCAACGCTGCTGGGATGGGACGAGACTCATGTTCGGCTAAGACCGGACACATGGTCCTTCCTGGCATTGCTCAGCCACCCTGTTTCCCTTGTTCTGCTCTTGCTCGAAGTGGATTATTAGGCACAGAGAGTCCTGACTGCTCCTTCTGATCCACCATCTACATGACCTGGATGAAATCCCAGACCCAAAGAGTTTTTCCCTTAACTCCACCTCATCTTCCAGTAAGTGATGATGTGTCCTCTGCAGCAGCAAGGGTAGTGCCCTTGTTCGCCACGGCAGGATCATTTCCCCATCTTCTAGGCTTCTTCCCTTGTTTTTTTGGGAAGAGCCCAGGAGAGCACTGGGAGGAAATACCTCACCAATATTTCTCCTCTTTGGCCTAAAGAGAATCCCAGGAAAGCTGGGAGCCTGGAGCTCAGCAACATGACCTGCCCTCCCTCCCCGGCAGCACAAGTTTCTGTGTGAAAGAGCTCAACTATGAAGTAGCAAAATTTCCCAGAGGTGACAAGGGAGGACCTTTTGAGGGACCATGCTGTGTATACTTGTATGGGTTGGTGGATTCCAGATGAAGCAAAGAAAAACTCTCCATGGGAAGCTTCTGACTTCATAGATTTCTCAAACACTAACCATGTTTATCACAGGGCTGGATGTGATAAACTAGACTCATACAGCGACCCAAGGAAATAACAACAGGGGAACGTGGCAAGCAGTCAGTTTTGTGGTCTGAACTTCACAGGAAGGACATGTTTTCGGATCAGACCCTGGCTGTAACAGCTAGGCAGAAGTAGAAGGAGAAGCAGAAGAGGCTGCTTCTTCTTGCAATGCCTTTGAGTTATTTCAAGACTGCCACTTTTGCTTTTAGACAAGGGTCCAGCCACAGGGAAAGGCTGGTCTGCTGGTCCCACTACTGTTCAAACCAGCTCCGTGTCTCCAGATATGGTCCCACTGTGCATCCAGCCACTGGTGCTGCCTGGAACAGGACTGTGTATTCATGAAGCTTCAGTTCTGTTGTCTTACTCTCATTTGTCCTGCTCTATGTGGAAGGGTCATGAGACAGATGTGAGACAAGTCGCTCTGCCACAAAAAGGGAGCAATCGTGTTCAGGGGGGACCTCAGCTTGAGTGCCATCATCCATCTTCAGTGTGGTGCTCAAGTGAGTGAGGACTAATTGGAAAGAACCCAGTGGAGACCTGCACCAGGGCTGAAAGACCAGGGGAGAAGAGAGAAGGAACTGGGGTGGGTCAGTGTAGAAACAGGTCATGTCAAACACACAAAAGGCTGTTGCAGAGGTGCAGGGAATAGACTATTCTCTGTGTCCATGGGGGATATGAGAAAAAGTTGCAGGTTTACATTTCAGTAAGAGAACCTAAGTAAAAACTTTTTAATTATAAAAATAGCTCATAGTAGAAAAGGCAACAGATCCTTAATGGGCATTGAAATAATATATTACTATAACTAAACTTGTTGTTTACTTCCAGAAAAATGTTGGAAAGTAGCTTTATAAAAAGCCTTTTTCATAACTCACAGCAAATCTCCTTCAAGTAAACATCCTTTCCAATCTTCATATATCTGCTATGTCTTCTACCTCTCCTCCCAGGCAGTGATGAATGTAACAAAGTAGTGGGTGGGAAGAAACACAGATAAATATTTTGTAAGTAATGTACTATATATATTGGGCACAGATAGAAATAGCATTGTGCTCATTCTGTTTTCATTCTCACCAGCACAAATCAGGAATAAATCCAGTCACCAAACTCTTTCTACATGTAAAAATGGAGAAAGTGGTGAATGAATGTGTTGCGAAGAGTTGAATGTGAATTTTTCGGTAAGCCAGCATCTTTGTTTTATTATCTAGTCATGCTTCTGTGCAAGGAGACTGAGTCCAGTCATTATATGCATTTTTTCTCAAGAGCCAACACTGTTATGGGATATACTGGAGACAGTGTGGGTGGAGCACAATAGTATTAAAAAATAAAGCGATGTCTCCTTTTTGTTTTCCTGTATAAGAACAAATCATTTATTCCCCAATGGATTTCTTGAGTGTGTTATTTACCACTGTTTACTGTAACTAGCTTCCTATTATTACAAAAGTTGGCAGAGCGAGCATGGGTCTGTAGCTTGCCCAGTTGCATTCCGATTCCTTTCTGCCAAAAATTAAAAAATGAGTTTTCCATGCACCTATCACATGTAGGAATATATTTAACCACGCTTCTTACTCCTACAGATGCCAGCCTTGCTGTCAGAGAGTCACTGGGAATATGCCTAAACTCTCTCCCTCCATCAAAGCGCTCTCTTATGGACATCCCATAAGTATCCAGAGGAGAAGGGGACATCACAGGGCTGCAGCACAGTGGCACAATACCCAGCCTAATTTTAACCTGGTTAGCTTGAGTACTACACACAACAGCACTTAACTCAGCCTGAGCTAATTTATCCCAAGAAGAAGGTAACCAGATATTTCTGTGCATCACTTCATCACTTCTACATCAACATGCTTTACAGGGTGTCACTGCCAGGTGGATTTGTCCAGCTTTCCCCTGGAAAGCGTTGCCCAACGCCATTCCAGTAGGATGGTGAGCTAAGCAGTGGGAAAAGCACCACACAGCTTGTGCCTTTACTTCCCCAGGACTGCAAGGATAGGGATTACGCTTGATCACATTGTGCCCATGGAGGAAAGAGTGAGTAGATGCATGTGAAAGAGAGAGTAGATCTATGGCAACAGGAGTAGTCCAGGGGCAGCCCCATGCTGGGCACAGCACTAGCTTGGGCTTCTCCAAATGCTGCTGGAGCTACACGAACATGCTGCAGAAAGGGAGGCAGTGGTCTGGGCCATCCCTCTGCAAAGGATGGGTAACATTGTGCTAAGCAGAGTTGAACTGCATGTGTTTGCACTGAAGAATCTGTTCTGGGTTCTGTTTTACATTTCCAAGAGGCCTGTGCCCTTTGTAAATAGAGAGGCTGAGTAAAACACAGGAAGAGCTGGTGCACTTGTGAGAGCACCGGCCCAATAAATGGATATATATTTAACTGCCTGCTTGGTGTTATTTTCTCTCTGCTTGGGCAAACAATATTTCTGACTGCTTCCTAGTCCTAATCAAACTGTAGGGTACTAATAAAACAAACCCAGACTAATAAAGCACATTTCGCCAGTATTAATCCTCTTAAGGTTATCAGGTTTTCACATCCCTAGGTAGGAGTAGTACTGTCTGACATAAAGTTGA
The DNA here is from genome assembly GCA_013399365.1 of Pampusana beccarii. NCBI lineage: Eukaryota > Metazoa > Chordata > Aves > Columbiformes > Columbidae > Pampusana > Pampusana beccarii. The sequence continues at coordinate 756,984 of VWYH01008138.1, read as the reverse complement.
GAGATAAAAGTAGGATAAAAGAAGCATTACCATGCAACAGCATTAAGACAAAAATATAATTGCAAAAGCTGAACTTGATTATTATTTAAAACATGTGTTGGGTGGAGGCACCAGTCGGCAGGAAGCATCTGATGCTGATGAACCCACACAACCTCAGCATGACTGACTTTTGAGTATGAATGTAAAAGATTTATTAATTTCATTTTTTAAGATGTTCTGTTTGTTTTGAAAACATTTGGGGTTGCAAAACACACTAATCCTGTAACTATTTCCATAAAGCCTTGAACAGTGGAACAACATTAGAGGGGGTGGGGAACACTGGTATATTTTTTTTTTTTCTGGGAAGAATTTCCATTAAAATTAAATCTAGTTTAATTATAGCTCCTCAGCAGTGAGTATGTGATTTCTGATTATGTCCCTGGTGGATGCTCAGGTTGGTACTGCTGTGGTTGGATTGAGGTCTGCTCCATTTCATTACTTTTTCCTTGAAGAGAAACCTCACTGGTATTCGTGGAAACCATGTGTCAGTTTGTGCAGTGTGTCATTATGCATTATCATATCATAGAGTTTAAAAAACACTGCATTGTTGCTTCTGGTTGGATTATTTTTATGTGGAATACAGATAGCATTATTCTAGGTAATTCTCTTTCTTAATTCCAGCCCTCAAGCCAATCAAACAAAGAGAATATTGTAGATGGATATGAACTAATTTCTTGGTATATATCCAAAACCCACAACTAATAAGGGATGGGAGAAGCTCAGAAGCTCTGTAGATTTGGTTTGGACACGCACTCAAGCTCAACTCTTGTGCAAAGCTATAGGGGAACCTCCATAATCATGGCTCTGCTCTGTTACCCTGGCATAAACAAAGTCCGTGGTTACACCAGGGAAACAGAGAGTTCAGAAAATGACCCCACAGCTGAAGATCTCAGGAGAAAAGAGGGTTTTTTTTGGTGAGATTTCTATTACTTCCTGTTTCTGGTCAGGTTAAGGTCAAGAACAGCTTTCTCACAGTGCCGGGGCACTGGTGTTCCCAGCCCCGCCAGACCAGGAAGCACTGGGGAGCATGGAAACGAAGCTGAGACGGCCTTTCACAGCGCAGGAAAGCTCTGCTTTGGGCTGGCTCGGAGCAACGGGCAAAGGTCGATTTTTATTTTGTCTGAACTGGTTCCTCTGTCCAAAGTGGCAGCGTGGAAATAACAATGTGAGGTACCAGGTCGTGGTAACGAGTCTGAGCCGCCTCACCTATATGACATGGTTTGGAGATTTGAAACGCGTCTGATTTGCAAACGATGCTAACAGTGCTACTTTGCTATTTGTAAGCAGAGTGTCCCCTGATTTCGCTTTTAATAATGAGAACAGTTATTTTGCGACCCATGGGTGCTGCTTATTCCCCCCCGCCCTACCACATGATATCACAACATGACCAACCGAACTCAACAGAAAAAACACAAGCATGCAATGTGCCTGCAAATTTGCACCCCAGGCTCAATGCTCAGCCAAAGACAACTCCGTGGAAAGGCCCTCTCTTTTTTCTGCAACTAAAGTGAAGGAAAAGGCTCCAGGTATGGGAAGAACAAGGCTCACAACATCAAGTTTGAGTTGCCAGCTACACCACACCATGTTGTACTGACTTATCTGGGGGTATGCAGTTATTCCAACATGAAAGGATCAGCATAGCTTAACTAATAACCTGGTCTCCCCTTGGTTTGGAGACATGGCCCAACCAGCAGACCTCAAAGGCTATAGTCACTGTTCAGAGACACCCAATTCTTCACTGCAAAGGCAGAGGACACAAGCTATATGAAAGTGCAAAAGAGCTTCAGCAGGAGGCCCAGCCTTTTCTAAATGTCTGCTTCAGATAGCAGTGTTCTCAGTCTTCCTGCCAATTTTCAGAAGTCTTGTCACTATTGCTGCAGCCCCATGCAATAAAGGGCAAAACCAGCTGAAATTTGTGTATTAGCAGGCAAATTTTACTGCTTGCAAGGTGAGAATACAGGATGAGTGAGTTTTTTATATGCCATCAGCTGCTCTGCTCAGACTCACAGTCGGAATAACTTGGCAATGAAGGGTTTTCTGTCAAGCGTTGCAGGAGCCTGGAGAAGAAGTGTTAAAAAGGGGTACTTTCATCTAAGGAAATAACCTAAACCACTGATGATCTGCCTGTGTGAATCTCTCTTATGTCTGAGCAAGATGCAGCATCAGACCCTGACATTGATGTGGTAGTTGCCCTAGAAAAAAGAAACAAAAAAACCCCAAACAAAACAACATTTTAAAACAAAGACAGCTGGATTGACAGCAACCTACGCAGACGGCTGTGGCCAGCGGTGACACTGATTGAGGCAGACTTCTCTAAACTGGCGACAGACTCTGAATGCCAGATCCCACAATCAGTCCTAAATGACACAAGATACAGCTTTATGCAGCTGTTGTGATTAGGGAACTTTCTGTTACAGTAGGAATGTATGAAAATGTTAGATGCATTGTTGGCCTCAAAACATTTTTCCTTCTTGATCCCTCAGACAAGGATTTGGTGAAAGGATATTTAACTTTAAATGGGAAACATCTTCATGAAGCTTTCAAGGGAAAATCTGCGCTTAAACAAGGAGTAGTCATCCGGCTCCAACTGCAGGGGGAATGCTGCATCCCCACGCAGAGGCTGACTTTAGAAGGTTTCATATCACTCTGTTTGCTGTGTTCATTCAGCTTTCAATTTTTCATGTTTATTAGGTTTTTTTTTTAATCCTTTTTCAACAGAAGGACAGAAACCAGACCTCTGATGCCATTGAGGTTTGTGCCACACAAGTGATAATGAGGACAGTACCAGTGCTTTCTGCTGGCTGGAATGTCAAAGCCCCAAGCTTCAGAGGAGCTTGGGGATGACTGTGGTAATGGAAAGTCCAAGACTTTGGGATCATTCCAACTGCTTGGATCTACTACGGGACAGAGCTGCCTCAGTTTATACCGGCACAACTCAGCTCACTCAATACAGTGCAGACACAGTGCTACATAATGGGCAAAGGGATGAGCATCATGTAAATGCATGAGTGATATTGTCAGCAATTCTAGGAAGTTGTATGCACAGATCTACTCAGTTAATAATGAGACGTGCACACCTTCTGTGCACCTCACTGAACACACATTTAAACATATGGCTGCTGAGATAGAATATATTCTGCCAGCCTTTTTCTTAATTAAAGTTATGCGAGTTATGAAATACTTTCCTTTATAATAAGCTCTTATTCCTGTGGAGAAATTTCTATTTGTTTTTATCTCATTTGAGCTTCAAGGTTAATCTTAGTTTAAGAATCTCACTCGCTGTGATAGCAACCTCGTTGCGCTTCAGTCTGATCTGTGTGCGTGGGTGTGTGTTCGTCCTTTTGTTCCATGCTGAGGCTGGATGCTGCTAGCTGAGTATCCTCTGTCTACTGGTTTGTCCTGCAGACACTAGCGATAGGTGTAGGTGACTGTGAAAATGGTACATGAAGGGTATTCTCCAGATCCAATTTAGGTCCACAAAAAAACCCCAGAGGGGCAGATGCAGAATTTGTGTCTTGTTTTGCAAGACAAGTGAAACGTGAGATATTTCACTTTCTGATCTACTGTAAATGTGAATTTAATTCTGGAATCCTCGATATATATTTACTTGTTTTGTTCTATGAGAGTAGTCAGTGATAATTTATTCCAGCATGAAAAGCAACATTAATTAAGGAGAAAGAATAAAGAGCAAGGCATTTAGATCAAATTAATATATATGGAATAAAACAATAAAACTCCCTTGTTTATCCACATTTGATGTCCTGTATATTTTATGATGGTTCTCATGTCATACCTTACATATGCATTGAACAAATGTAGAAGCAATACTGCAATAATTGTTCACAGTTACAGGCACTAAAATGAATGTCTGAATTATTTACACAAGTCCATCTTCCCTTGGACCTTTGGATCTAGTGTAATTTTGCAATTAGCAAAAGCCATTCTCTTTCCTTCTTTCCTTTTTTTTTTTTTTTTTTTTTTTTTTTTTTTTTTTCCCTAGGATATGCAATGAGTACCATTTCACAGAAAGATAAAAAGCCATTTTAAATGCTGCCACTACAGGCCACCACCTTCTTTTTCTCCATTCTTCGAAGGTACTATGGTATTTTTTACTCTTTGTATCTGCTCTCAAATTCTTCCCTCCTTTCCAGGCATGTTTCTCCTGACTCCCATCTCAACCCCTCTATTGGCTTTTCCTTTTTTACTCTAATCCTTGTACTGTCTCATGACAATCCCTCGCCTACACACATTTGCCTCAGCTCTCTCCTCAGTTATTCCATTAGGTCTTAAATGGTTAGCCACCAGGTACATCTCGTATGTTTCAATTCCACACTAAAATCACGATCATCTAATGTTCCGGATGGGAAAAGACGTCCTGAAATGTTATATGCTGTTGTAAGGGCTCTGCCTCGAAAAGATTCTCTTTCGTGTAACGGGGTCAATCACAAACCCACTGAAATTCTTCTAAAATTCTTCTGGAACTCCACATGTGCACAGGTGGACCCAAAGTAACATCCCATCTCTATTCATGACATAGAGGGGTATAAGTGACTTGTGAAGAAAGTTACTGCATGGTAAGAGAATTACATTTACACATTAACACTTTTGGCACCTTTTAATCAACACTTCTGACAGCAGAGTGGTTTGTACCGCACTCCAGCACCTGAAAATCTCAAGCCTCTAGTGACCCCATGGTTTGACTACAACGCTTTCTCCCGCCTCGAAATATTGGAGTACGAACTATCTTAAAACTGGGGTGCTATTTATTAAGATTTTTTTTTCTGAAAGAAGACAACATTTGTGGGCCAAAATGTGAACTCTTTGTTATACACAAAAAGGGCTCTTTCTGCCTCTATAGAGAGGGTGCAATTCAACGCTTCCATTGTATAAACCCATTTAACCATCAAAAATGTTGCTGAGAACTAAAAGATAAAATATAGATCTACTGTTCATTTTTTCCCCCACTTGATCTTTTGTGTTTGATCATAAATGCACATTGTGAAAAGATGTCTTATACCTCCAAGCTAAACACTGTTTGCTACTCATTAGTGATTTATAAATGATATTTTCTCCCTGGTGACATATCTTTTGATATGATTCTCTAATAATAACATCCACCAATATTAAAATAAGAACATCCCCATGTATTGTGATCACCTTCAACCACATTTCCTCACTAAAATTAAATTTTAGCACACCAACTGATATTGTATGCATATATTTGTCTACCATCATTATAAATCTCCTAAGGGTCTCTATAAAATGATAGTTTTGCCTCTTTGCAGTAATTCTACCTAATGCTCCAAAGCAAGAAACTAATTACATGCTGACTTTTCACTAACTTTGATCTTTCAGAATGCATACTCTGAAGTTTCTATAGGTAATCATATAATTACAACACACTAAGTGGGATGAAATTAGCCATAAAGTTTTTTTTCTCTAAATAGCGTTAACTCTTTTTATAAATAAACATTCAATTTAAAAATATTAGTCATTCAGTAGCTCGCTATTTACAACATCACAAGATCTAAGCATTGCCATGTAAGATTTCAAAATAAAATCTAATTACATGCACTAATATTTATAACAAATGCCTTATTCTAATACGAAGAGTTTCAGTGGAAGGAGATATTGTAAGAATTCTTGAAAAATATGTTTAAGAAAGACGAAGGACAAACAATAGTGGTGTTAGGAAATTACTGAGATTTCTCAAGGGAATCTTTAGTCTCTTGAAAAAATGACCTCATTTGTATTTTCCCAATGAAGTGGTATGATATTTCCTGTAAGAAAAATTGAAAACAATTGTTGCTTTCAGTTGAACTCTATTGCTATAGAAAAAAAAATCTTGGATTTCCTCTTTGAAAAATGTGGGTTCACCTTTTATTTTCAAGCAGAATCGTAAGAAAGTTTGATTTTTTTGAAGAAAACAAATATCACAGCCTTCTTAGACAACAGAGAAGAAACTGCGATTTGACGCTTTTTCCCTTTATACTTTCGACCTGCTATTTTAGCTCAGCAGTAAAACCATAAAATCCTCCTATCTGAAATGCGGTGGCCTCCTCCCTGCACTTCTTGCACACAAATGAAGACAAATACAAATTCGAACATGCACAAAGATGACACGTCTCTGCCTCTCATCAGGGTCTGTGCTTGTATTTCCTCATGTGTAGGTGTCCCACCGACTTCCGCGAGGTCACACTTACACCCCAGAGGAGGCAATGAGAAGTGGAATTAACTGTCTTTCGTGCCTCCATCTATTTCATACCCTACTGCAAGGAAGGAATTACTCGGCATGAGGAAGGGTGGCAAAACACAGCCCTGTATGAAAACACCTCTCCTGGATGAGCGCTTAAAATCAGAGATCCAAGGCGATGCCTGGGCAGCGTCTATATACTGGGAGAAGAAGAAGGATGCTATATAGTAAATATTAAATCAGGGTCGCGGTTCCTGATGTGAGCGGTGGCCGTAGGGTTGTGCCGTGGGTCGCAGCGGTTGCTCGCTGCAGCCCTGCGCTGATGCAAGCCGCAACACCCAGTGCTCGGTGCTGCTGCACCCACTGGAGCACCAGCACAAGAGGTGCAACGTTTTGTCCTTTCCCTGCTGTTTGCTGCACCCAACGGCTCCCAGGAGCTCAGCCCCTATCCTACCCCCATGCACGGCCTTCCTGGGAGAGAGAGGCAGTCCGAGTCACACCTGGACCATGGTGGAAGGGGTTGCTGTGCCAGTTGCCACCTACCCACCGTGGCTTTGCAGATGATTCAGCAGTGCCAAAAGGAAACACGTTGTTGGTGAAACAGGCCTCTACCTTTACTACATCCCATATGTGCACCTTGTTTGCCTAATAGCATTCAAAACCGCAGAAAAATCTGAGCACCACATTCACTTTAAAGCTGAATAAACAAAATTTGTTTTGACTTATCATCAATCATGCCATGTGATCACAGGGCATATTGTGTGCAAACGGCAGTTGTTTTATCTGGAGCTTCAACCTTTAAAAAATTCAAAACAGTAAAGTTGTTTATTTGACACTGGTCCTGACCCCCAGACTTTAGCGCCGCATTCTGACAAAGTGAAAGAAAGAAAACACATTTTGCTTCTTCACTGCTGTGGCATAAAGGAAACCCGACTTCTCAGGAGACTTTTGACACATTCCTTGCATTTGAAATGTACCAATAGGAACTTTATCTCATTCTTTTTTATTTTTCTAGAAACCAGAGGAAGAAAAGTGTTTACATGGTATTGCACATGGTAGCAACTCTCATTATGAGGATCTGCAGACACACAGTATGTGCATTTAGCTTTGGGAATTGCATTACTTAAGAGCCCTGTGGTTAGAAAGATGAACTCAGATAGACAATAAGGAATAACAGTTTGAAAGCCATGCTCATAAGCCCCTTGCACAGATCCAGTTAACAAATGACAGGCTTGCAAATATTTTTTTTGTGAACTGACTGCAGAACTCATTCCCAAGTATTCTTGAAAAAACACAATCTTTTCCCTCCCTTTGTTTCCTCCATCAATAAATAGATGTGAAGAGATTGCAACGTAGTACCCGTATCTCGTTTTGTGTTTACATGTGGTTTTGTGCCTCTCTGGACAGAGAGTATTTTTGTCTTCAAACTTCAGGAATGACAGAGAACCTAGAAAGGCTGCGGATCCCTGAATAATATGTAGCCATCAAGTATGATAATGAAAATTTTCTTCTTTTTTTTAATACCTCTAAAATTAACATCATAATTGTCATCTAAGAATGAAGAACAATTATACATCAGGAACACCTATAGCTTTTACTCCTTTCTTTACAGGCAGTTTTGTGCTACTTTAACTTCACCATGCTGAGGACAAACTTCCAAATTAATCATATGGCCTGAAAAAAACCCTGAACACATTCTGCTGTTTAAGTCCTGTGGCATAACGAAAAAGTGACTTCTGGAAAGATACCTGACTTACTTACGTCTCCCGTATGATAGGAGAAGGACCAGGACTGATTTCTTCTCCAGACTTCGTATTTTATCATGGATAAGTCCATTCAAATCTGTTTCCTCACATTTTAAAGAAGATGAAAAATAATAATTAACTTCCAAATAAAGATGGTGTGATACGATCTAGTGTAATGTTTTTAAAGTGGCTGAAAGTCCCCAGTTACAGGAATATAAGAGCAACCATAAATGTTCTCAAGGAAAGGATTGCTGGGAGAAGTAATGTATTTTATTAGATCAACTGATATATTTGAAAAAAAATGGACCTGCTTTTGGGCACGTGCAGGTTTGCTGCTTCCGTTCAGCTCTGGAGAAGAATCCATATAACCACATCTGTTGGTCTAATAAGGGATATTAGGTATGAACCTTACTCTCTTCCAAGTCTGGACCATGTAAACTTCAACAAACCTGTTTCTGCAACATAAATAACCTGTGTTAGGGTCTGTGCAATCTCACAGACTGGGAGCAACCAGCGTTGGACGCTTTGGAGACAGGTGAAAGAGCATTTGTATTGCATTCAGCGCGGAATAACTAGCTCGCCAATGCTTTCTACTTCATATCCCCAGTGAATGGTCTACCTATTTTCTTTCTACTTGATCTTTCCCCTCATTTTTTGAAGTTGATGCTCACTTTTCAAATTCTGATGCATGTTTTCATCTTAGATTTCATTTACCATGGTTTACATGCAGTCCCTGGGAATTAAGCATTAATGGTTGGCACAAATAACCTCTTCAACTCATCAGTCTGATCCCACCGGTTTGTTTTTGTCTTCTTGCTCTCTCTCTTCAGTGCCTCACCCAGTTACTATATTAAGTGACTACCACAGTAATGCAGTCCATCCACAGCAAGTGTATTGATGGAACTTCACCCAACAGGGTAAGGAATGAGGTCACTTCTAAACCAGAATAGGGAAAAAAAAAAAGAGAAAAATAAAACACACCTTATTGCCTCAAGACCGAGAGTCTTAATGCCTTCTTTCCATTCTTTGTGCTGCCATTGGGAGGAAAAGTGAGGCTGTGGAAGATGAGTTGTATTCCTGCCGTAAGCTGGAAGTAGCTCTGTCCAAGATAATGACACACTTGGTGTAAGTTGGGTCAGGATCAGGTCAGACTCACAGAGAGCCTCCATTCCTCCTCCCCACAGATCGGTGTGCAGCTAATTGTATTTGGATGAATAATTCTAATAAAGATGTGACCTTTAATGCCAATTGGTGGTTTTAATTTTGATTCATAATCAGTCACCTCAGTGTGATCTCTTCTCATGTGTGAGCAGCAGTGAGGCCACTGTGCGTATTTACACACAAAAAACAAATATGGGCCCAGGGAGGCATCCCATGGGGTGAATGCATATATTGCAGATCTTTTAAAGAGATTTGTACATTACTGGATTCTGAAGCGAATAAAAGTGCATAAATTCCTAGGAATCAAAGATAAGTCAAAGGGAAAAAAAGGCATTCAGAAGTAGAAAGCAACCCCCATAGCTCATGAATAGCCTAATTATAAGAGAGCCCCACAGGCAAATGCAAAGTTACCAACACAATCGCCTTTGGAGCTCACAGAGGGGTCAGACACTATCCTCAGAATATTATCTTCTGTAGCACAGCACCTGGGTCCTGTACTTTACAGTGCCATTCAAAAATCACACCAAGGGAGTGTCTGAGGAGGTAAGAGCGGACAGAAAGTCAACATGAACATTGTTGTAATGCTTCTGTGTTTGAGAATCAGTTGACTTTTCTCACTGTAAAGCTTCTTCTCTTGACTTCTTCTCTTGACACAAACACACTCAAAATTGATGCAACATCTCTTCCCGAAATTTTCTACTGCGTCTGTAGGTAAAAGGGTAAAAGGCTCCTTGTGGCCTTCAGCACATGACAATGGTGAGAGAAGTAGTGTAGATAGCATTGTGTGACAGAAGGATTTTTTGATACTGGAGGTGCCACCTTCCTGCCAAGACACAAACCCCTGATTTTCTCAATTTTGTGAAAGCAGAAATGAGTTTTCTCTGCTACCTACCACACAGTAGAAAGCACTCATTCATCCTGGAGTTAAGACTATGCTTGGAACTGTAATGGCCATTTCATTTCTTGGCCAGCTATGTTTCGGCAAAGTTTGCAATATACTCCTAAACTGTCTGGAGTCAACAATACACAAGAAATGGCCACGGAAGTGAAGGGTACTGAAGGAAGGTGCTCAAACACAGAGATTTTGACTCAGAAGGAAAAGGACAAGAAAGAAGCTTCGCCTGTCATCCATGGACCTCAACTTCCTTTTCAAATAGAACCTGATCCGATGAGCTTTTCACCTTCCTCATTCGCTCAAGTCACGGTGACTTGTGCTCTCACTCCCACTCCTATCTCCTCTTCCAACTCCCTTTTCACGGGCTCCTACAATATTAATTTGCTTTTGGAAATTTGGTCGTTGCTTTACTTCCACGGCAGCACCAACCAGCCTGTGACCACCTGGCTCTGCTGATAAGACTATGCAGAGTAAATACAACTGTGTGAAGAGTTTGTCTGTTTTATACTACTCCTCTCTTTATAGAAATGCCCTTCATAACCTGAGCGCTACAGTCATTATGCTCTTCTACAGATCACTTAACAGGGCTCATCTCTTTTACAATGCTAAGAAGTACCACCTGCTAATTAAAGGTACAATACCGTCTTTTTAAATCCTTCTCACATTTAATACTACATGTATATTCATGTGCTTAAAGGATATACATACACTTCCATTCCTGCGTATTTCTGCGTCTCTTTAGATAGTGTTTTTTGCCTGGGACTACGAACATCTAACTGATGTCCTGCATTACATTCATGACTGCAAGCAGAGAAGTCCTGTCTATATCTGTGTCCCTTGCATATTTGTGTGTAAAGGGACATCTTGAGCACAGGAGTGGATAGAGATCAGAGCCGCTTTTTGGTCTGCCTCAGTAGTATATAGTGTACCAATCAGTGGTTTGAGCCTGCTTCAAGGGCCCATAATTTCTTGTAGCTAAATACACCTGAGATTACAATGCTAAATGCTGACTTTGTCCCTGTGGTACTTGGGGAACAGGGCAGGAGCACACTGACATTACTGTGTGATCAGTGAAAACACACAGGGCTGTGCTTGCTTGCCTGGGATCTAGTGCATCACTGGTCATGTCTTTTGTATACCACTGTAGAAATGTCGTTCTGGATTAGTGGTTCCTTAGGAGCAGTTTAAACTGGAAGGATGGAAGGATGTGAAAAGGCAGAAGAAAAACCTCATCAGTTGAAAATGGAGCTTGTTCAGCTTATGAATTGAATAATGTAATGCATTTTTCTGCAATAGCATACTACACATCTCTGCTCCACAGTCCTGGAATTCCTAAACATAAGTATAAAGGTATCTCCTTATTTTTACTAAATAAAGAAAACTCATTTATCCTATTAGACTATAGCCTGTTTTCCTATTTGCTGTGTTGAGATCCAGGAGCATCATATGGTTTTGAAGTAGGCAGTTTAATTGGATTCAGAATTCATTTCTTTCAGAGAGAATCTGGACTGAGTCAGTATATGTGGTTTTAGCTAAAATAATATTTTGTTAGACTCTAATACGATGTTAATACCCATATGAGACAGGGTAATACCATTCACTGTTCATCTTAATTAACTAACATTAACTATCATTAGACTTTTATATGGTACAATGCACATTACTCCATAACTTCAACACAGATCACATACAGCTAGATTATAATGCATAATATCAATCATGGTTTTCTCCAGGCTTTCTTAGCACCTAGCTTTGATTTTAAAAGTTAAGGTCAATGTTAAGTGTTACACTTCAACTGAAAAAGTTAAAATCAATGTTAATTAACAATGTTAATTAAATGTTAATCAGTTAAATGAAAGCATTTTTCATCCATTTCCCTAATAAATTGTGGTCAGGTAATTTTGCATACATTGTTTCGGATGTCATATGAATATGTCATCACCCTTGGGATGACTAGGAGGGAAGTCCAAGACAACCACTCCTGCAAAGATAAAACAAATTGCTTATTTCAAGACAAAAGCAAATAAACAAATCCAGATTCATGAATAGAAAATTGAAGGCACACCAAGACAACACCACGATTGCTAATCTTGATGGTGACCACAACGATATCCTAAATCTGAGGGGTTAGAAGTGTTTTGGGTGGCCATGAGCTTTTGGCTCCTCATCCAGCCATGTGGCAATGGGGTCCCTGTGCCAGACCATACCAGAGGCAAGAATCACTAGAGTGATCTCCATGTGCACTGAGGACATGCCTGCCTGCATCAGCAGGCACGCACAGATCAGACGTGGGCAGTCAGACTGCACTACTGCAGAGAGTTTAGATGGCAGGGCAGAGAAAGGGGGAAAACCTTTTCAGCTCACCCAGGACCCTGCATAGGTCGTGGGTGTTGGGCCAGGGCTGTTGGTGCTTGCGTGGTCCAGGGACTTGCACTAGCCAGGGGAGCAGCAGGTTTGGTAGGATGGCAAACCTGGCTTTCAGCCTCATCGCTGACTTCTGTGGTGCTAAGCTGCAACACAGCATGAAGGATCCTACGCATTGCCAGTGCCAGAATGGGCGACTGTCAGCTAAACACCAGTAGAGTTTAAGACGCATTGATTGTACTCAAGGAAATAACTAGTAAGAAGTAACTGATGTCCCACAGAGCTGGCAGCATAACAGGAGGGAATGGATGAAAGATGTGCTATTAGGACCATTTGAAAGGAATCAATAAACACAACTGACACAGCTGGCCCAAAATATAAAGAAAAAAAAATCCTGTAGTTTAACCATAAATCACAGTTCTGGCACATCTACCTGGTCAGGTCTAGAGCCTGGCATGCACACTCCACTGCACCCGCATCTCTGAGCAGTACTTGTTAGCATGCCTATAAATCACCCATTTGCCACTTGTTACAAAGACAAGCCCTTTTCTCTCAATCTAGTAATAAACCTGTCACATTTCTAGAGCACTTGATGCCTACACATTAAACAATAAGGCAGGTAACGAACAGCAGCAATTTGGTTTTTCTGTGTTCTAGAATTCTCCTCATGTTTCTGTGGAGTGGGCACTCATTTTCTTGTGTTGTAACTTAGTGCAGTGATTACCTCCCGGCAAAATAGGGATTTGGAGTTAGTGTAGTAAAAGATACAGTTAACTTTGTGACTGTGAGTCTTGTCTTTAATATTTTGGAATTCAAAGTTGCATGAGGCAACAACCAGTAGCTCATGGGCCAAAGTAGCTGGGCATGGATAGCCCTGAATTATCCCAGTTTGGACATGACTTGAATCCAACCCTATAACAGCGTGTTTTATATTAGTTATTATAAAATACTGGATGAATACTTGAGGTGTACAGAAAACTTGAAGTATACAATTGCTGTATCATGAGTTTATCATGTGAGTGGGCACAGTATAATACACACTCCTAAAGCTCACAATAGTTTTCATTCAAGTTCAAAAATTTTGTATATAGTATTGTACCTGGTGTGTATATATATACACGCATATGTATATATCCAGTGTGTATATATATGTATGCACTATTGTATATAATGTATATATATTACAGACTAGGAAATTTTAAGCAAGACACAGTTCTTCAAATACCTTAAAGATATTGCTTACAATTAATTGAATTTGAAATTTATGCTCCAGTTGGATTTCAGTCAAACCCACAGTTCCTTGCATGTTACTGAGATGGTTCTTTTGGCTGAGAACTAGGGATCTACCCTGTCATGTAGAAAATGTATTTTAAAAAATAAAATAATAAAGCACTGACATAATTGACTGTGGATATCAGCATTTTGCATGCCAGTGGCAATCAATATTTAAAGTGTGGTTCCACTTTGAAAAAGGTCCATATAAATATATTGTGCCCTCTTCATTAGATCTGTCTGACCATGTGATCTGGGAGACAACTTCTGTTTCTGCTGACCAAGTATTAACCCTCCCCTTGTCTTTTCCTTCCATTAGTACCAAAAAGAAAATGCAAGTAAAGAAAACTTAGCACTTCTACAAATCCCCTCTGGGTTCTGCCTCTCTGGTAAGTCCATCCCAGTGTTTCAGTTTGGCCTGATGTGAACACCAAGTGAAACTTTGGCTCTGCCTCTTCTCTGTGCTGGCCATTGGAAATGCTCGGCCACAAAAGAAGAGGGCTATGTTGCACTCCTGAAGAGCTCTGTGTTGTCAGATTTCTTTGCAGAATCTGTTTTGCCACAGAGACACAAATCTCCCTACAAGGAGGATTTTATGTGCTTACTGTTGCAGAGCCACAGGAGCTCTGCCACATGGCAGAACCTACAACGTTGAAGTTAGGTCACTGGTCCCTCACATATCCATCAGATTGAGTTCAACAGGCGCCAGTAATTAGCCAGCTAGTGGGATTTTTTTGTCTAAATCCCAGCAGTTTCAGGAAGACGGGCAACTTAATTTGAACTGCAAAGTGAGCTCTACTCAGGAATCACAGACCTGAAGTGAAATATTTGAGTCCTTCCTTTTGAGACAGGAGAAGGGACAAACATTAATTCCTTCTACCCACTTCCTTCCTTCCTTCCTCAAAATGAATATGAGAGATGGTTAAAGCCTTGATTTTTTTTCCTAGTATGTTAGTGGCTGGAATCATATCCTAGACAGGATTCACCCTATATAGGTGAATCCACAGCTCTTGAACAACATGTCCCATCTTTCAGTGTAAATATTGCTTTAAAGTGCACAGGCTTCTTCTCTTCTGCAGTGATCACCTTTTCATGGACTAACTAATTCATTAAAGCTTGGGATCAGTGAAGGCAAGGAAAATTTAAACACCAGAGTAAGCGTGAAACCAGGCTATAACAGTCATGTCTCCTACTGGTGTGAGGTAGACTTCTACTGCAGTCCATGTTCTGTTAAGTATCTCATTGGTTTAAGTTATATTGTCAAGGGAGCAGATGATCTTCACAACACAGCACTGGAACTAGAGTTTAAGCTTTAGATTTCTGTTCATCTTTGTTCTCTTTTTGTGCTCTACAGATATTCAGTTAACTCCAGCAAGAGCTTCACAAGTTTAAAAAAGTCCTCTGTAATTGCAGAAGCCTTCTGTGATACCAGCAGATAGTCTCCTGGGAATAAGGAGGTAAAACTTCAGCTGTATAATAAATCAAAGCAAAAAATGGACATAGCTATGATCATTATCTCCGTTCCTTTACCTGTCTCCATCTCCCATGGTCTGAAAATTCAAACTTGCTCTGTGAGCCAGATGAGCAGAAGAAATGTGACTTGTGGAAACCAGCAAGGCTTGGCACAAGATATATGCTAGACTGCCAAACACTGTGAAAAGTGACAACTTCTGGGTATGCCAAACTTTGGGAGGCTTAACGTAGTCTCCTCTGAATTTCAGTGCTTCTACTGTTAAGCAACAGCTAATTGGGATCTTAGAGAATAAAGTGTTTGACTAAGTGATGAGACAGGTTAGAGTGTAAATCCTGGCTGAATTCACTGTTTTGCAAGCTTAGCAAACAGAAATTCTACTTCTTCCTCCCCATCTGCCTGGTGTCAAGAGATAGACCACTCCCTTCTCTCCCCAGTTCTCTACCTTGGACACAGTGCCACCTTCCTTCATAGCTCTGACAGGCAGCAGACTTCTCTGTGCTCACCCCTCCTCTTCCTAAACGCTGAAGCTACCAAATAGGCTATTCCCATAGTCATGTGTCTGCTGGGTAGTGCAGGGAATGACCTTGGGATGATTTTCCTTTTCTCTGACTAAGGAAACTATCCAGAGGAAAGCACAGTTCCTAGCAGGCTGGAGAGTTTGTTCCATGCTGCCTCTGCTGAATAAGATCATTCTGGGAAGAGATCTTTGGCAGGCTCAACCTAGGACAAAGACGGCAACAGAACCATCGTTCCTGCATGATCGTGGAAGAATGTGACTCAAAACCATAAACATGTATGAGAAAACACCTAGAATAGCTTTAATATACCAGCCAAATATGAATAATTGGCTGACCATCGTGAAAGACCGTAAGAAAACTTTTATAACCCATATAATTCTTCATAAGCAGCAGACACATGACTGAACCCTAGGAGGTACAAAACAAGAGGTACAAACTCATGCAACAACTACAGTGTTGTTGAAACCAAAAGGCAGCTCAGGAAATGCCAAAACTCTTCTGCCCTGGAAATTTCACAATGATAGAGAGAGGCTCCTGGCCGGGAAAAGCAGCAGTGTTGATGGTGGAAGAGGTAAAGATCACCCACGCTGAAGGCCAGCATGACCCCAGGGCTCTGCACAAGTCAAACTTGTTTAAGCTTAGTTTGATAAGAAAACCTTGCTTTCAGCAACATTATCTATGCGATTGTTGTTCCACATCCACAGCCTTTCTATCACATTACTTCAGTGCTGTCTCCCAGTCGTATCCCACCCAATACTGCAAGAGTCCAAAAAAACCCAAATGGTACTGCTTTGGGCACAAACACAGCCTTTTTGTGCAAAATGTAAGCTTCATTTATAATGCTATAACCCAGTGAGCTTGGTTATGCCATCAGGCCTGAAGTGGATTTTACGAGATGCAATGGGATCAGGCACACCTCCCCTTGTCAATGCAAGCCATCTCCGTTTGGGTGAAGACAGGTAAGAAAAGCCGTGGTACCACTGACTCGTCACCCTCCTCCACTGGGTGTAGGAGACACATGCACTTTGGGACACCAGCACATGGGTTGCAGCTCCACCCAGCCTTTCAGCTTGGTTTCTCATTCCCAACAACTCAGTGCGTGGGAAATGCAGCAGGATTTTGCTTTGGGAAGAAAACAGGGGTGCGAACAAACAGGAGTGGTGTTTTTTAAATAGCTTTTCTACCCAGACATCTGAAGCTGAAGAGATAGGGAACAGGCAAGAAAAACAGCTTTTGGGGTTGAAATGAAGGTGTCAGTCAAGGGCCCACGCGGGATCACGCAGTGGGGAGACGGGAAGCCAAAGGGAGAAAAGACGTGGGTTTGGATCCTTGATTTTTTATGTTCTTGTTCCAGGATTCCTTTGGTACTTGGTGAGAGAGTATTTCTAAAATAGAGCATGTCACGCTGCTTGTGTGCTTGGGAGCTGTTCAGTGCTTTGATGACTAAAGGAAAAATTAAAAGGAAGGGCTGTCCAGGATGAGACCTTGAGGGGTGGGAATAGGGAAGCTGGCAGGTGGGATGAAGGGGGCTCATCCCCTCAAAGTTCTGTTTCTTTCCTCTCACAACTGATTGGACATACAAGGATGCATTAAAATTGTCATTTCTTAGTACACTGAAAAATCTCCATCCTATCCTATACCGAAAGCCTTTTTTTTTTTTGTTGTTTTAAAATTCAAGTGGATGGTGTAGTAACAAACTGCCAAGAAAAGAAACTGTAGTGAGTCACCAAGAGGAAATTTAGTAGAAATGATAACACTTTACAAAAATGAAAATTATTACATTTACTGTACACGGGAAGAGTAAAAAGTCCTTTTTATTGCACTTGGAGTTGAATAGGAAAGGACTGACATTTCCACGTTGATACGTGATATAATTTGCTTGCCAGCAGTTTGTTTTTCTCTAAAATGCAAGTTGTTTTGACAAATTTCTTAGCAATACAATACTCTTGTCAGAACCTGTACATGGCCATTGTGACTATGAAGGAGTCTATTTTTCCGGCCTTTTTAATTTTAATAATCCAATATCTTATTTCTCAAAGGGGACTCTTAAGATTTCTGCCCAGCAGCATCTAGCAGTTTCTGTTTTGCAATAATAATAATAACCCCATGGAAAATACATGCAAAGTGTCTCTAACATCTTTTATGGCTGAGGATAAACAAAGAGATTTTTTCCATTCATCTCTTCAACCAAACATATCTGAGTAATCTCCCTGTAGAAGACATCAAAGTTTAGTATGTTAAATATAGGATTTCCCAGCCCTAGTCTCAGTGGAACATAAGAGGATGATGCATGGAATAAAAAATTTAGTTACCTTATTTTTCATCTGTGGATTTAGTTTGCTTTCCTAACTGTTTTTGCTATTTATGGTACTCACATTATAATGAAGCCTGTTTTTCAGCTACAATGAATAAGACTTTCTGCTGCTGACCTGGAGCTTTTCATTCTGGTATCATAAAGACAGACGAATAACAATGATTTTCTAATTTGTTGGGTCAGCTGTTTATACAAGGCTCCTTGGGTAAAATAAGCTTACTTATAGGGGACCAGCACAGACTATATGCAGTATTGAGTCCTCCAGATTAATTCATAGTTTCAGTGAGTTAAGGGCAACCGATTTCCTGCCTATGGCATCTGAGCTAATAAGCTTGGTAAGTTATAAGCAGGTCTTAAGCGGGTTTTAGGCCTTATGTAGACAGTCTGTGTGGGTGAGAAATTTACGTTTGGTCTTGGACAGATGTGCAGATAAATGAAAATCAACTTTTCTTGGATGGAGAGGGAAGCTACTCTATATGTAGCACAAAAATATGTTCCTTTGATCAACATAAACTAGAAGTCTGACCTGGTAAGTTCGTTAAAGTGAGGTTACGGAAAAGTTTAGCTCTGTAAAACAAATTAGTCTATCTCGACAGAAACTTTTTTCCTCATTTGTACCCAGATGGGGTCTTTCTCTTTTAATTTTCAGATGTAATTTCCAATAGCCATGCACTTGGAGCCAGGATGCTCTTAGCAGGAGCTGAGAAACACAGGGCATGGAAGCTCACAGAGATAAGAGAAGCTCCAAATAATACATGAAGAGTTTCTTTTGGAGACACCACCTCTGCCATGAGGGACATTTGGAGAAGTGGAGTTCTTTCTGAATAAATATACTACCAAGAAAAGCCCATTGACTGAGGTGTGCTAGTCAGACATGTTTAAGTTACACTGCCTGACTTCAGAAAGAAGAGAAACTAAGAGGGGCAGGAAGCTCTCATACAAGGTATTAGTTAATCAAGCCCAAATATACATCTAAGCTCATCCCTCCATTTGTTTTTCCTTTGCGAAGTTTTAACAGCGCTTTCTTTTCCATAACTGAGTTCCCCTGGACTTTGATTTTCTAATAGCAGAAACCAAACACACAAGTTAGTTTTACTGCAGAGAAGAACTCGCTCTAGTGTGAGAGATACATTACAACATGTGAGAGAGAAGTGCTTGTTTTTGTAAGGTTTAAAATATTGTTTCTTTATTTTCCACCCTAACTCAGAGAACTTTGGCATTTGACTAATTTACCATGCGTTTAAGGCTGGTAGCAATATTGGAAAAGAAATATGATAATCACATGCTGCCACAAAGCATTCTATACCTCGCTCTCTTTCCAGCTCTAGTTTCACATGTGTTGGTTCAATGGAATATTCAATAGACATTTATAGGAAATAAATTGAGAGATGAATGTAAACCATATGGCATCTGGAGGTTTATTTGTAAAGCCCCTGCATCAAAGCTTTCTCCAGATCACACCATATTAGCTATGTTTTTCCAGTCCAGCAGAATCAGGAAGGTAACCACAGACTTCCTTGATGGAAAACACATGAAAAACAGAGCAAATCTTAGTATGTAGCTAGAGCAACTGTTCAAGTAGCATCATTTAGAGTAATTTTATTACTAATGTGTAAGGAACATTGTTTAGTGATGGATTCCAAACCAGAAACCAAATGCAAGTTCATTTGCTAAGTTCCCTGGCTGTTAATTTGTGGAACTCAGAGACCATTAAAATATATCAAACCATACGTAGTTAGTGTGTGTACTTTCAAAGCACTTAGGACAATTAGATACTTTCTCAAAACAGAAATGCTGCATTGGATTTGTATAGAGACTTTTCCCACAGAAAACATTTCATAGCCAATCACATCCTTGTAAGTAATAAAAAATATTGATTGGATGGAGTGAGAAGTTGGTTGTCGATCTTATTTATTTTTGTAGCAAAAAAAATTTAGGCCACTCTCAATCCAAAATGCTTACTGGTTGCTCGAGTTTGGCAATGGCCAGCATTGCATCTGAAATCAAATCAAACTGTATTCTCATGCAGTATGTTACATAAATCATTAGGAAATGTCAAGAGCTTGTATATAGTTGTGTTTTGTTTTTTTTTAAGTTTCCACTTACTTTCCAAAATAGTTTTCATTTTTCACTGTCAACCGCCTTTCAGCCACTTAGACCAGCTATAATGATTTGTGTGTTAAATTTGCTTGTCACATGAATATTTTTAATAACTCATTTAATATTTAATATGCTCCACATATTTCTGGGCCAGTAAGTTGCAATGTACAATGCCAACTCCACACTAGTACTCCCAGCGGTGCAATTATTTACCTTGTGCACCAGAAAAACACACTCAGAAAGTGAAGAAGACGGAAGAGTTTGCAGGGTGGTTGATTTATGATCATTTATGAAGCTTCGTTCAGGAATTACCTCAAATGAGACAAAGGACTAGGGACTGTTTCAGTACTTAACTTCTGGTAGACACTTAAGTCTCTTTGACTTTAATATTAAGCATGTGCTTAAAGACAGACATAAACTGCACTAGCATCTGTAGAAATCTTTCCACTGACTTTAATGGGCTCTGGATTGCACCCTGATATCTTGGCTCAAAATAGCTGTTATTACAGTAATAAATGATTTGTAAAGCCATTCTTTTGAATAGGTACATTTATACTACGAAATCATAATTACTTCTTTAAAAACTCTTACACTGCAAGTTCATACATTTGGGATAATTACTCTCCTCTTCATTAGGGCTTCACACTTCTCTAGCACTTTCCAGTCCAATAACTTGAAATCTCATTATGGATTTAGATAAGTATTTCTACTCCCATTTTACAGATGGGCTAAAGGACGCAGAGAGAGACAATGGGCCTCAACCAGTGTAGGAAGCTTCCTATTTACTGGGGTGAGTGCTGGACCATAAGGTGCAGCCTTCCAGAAGATGTATAGGCACCT
Organism: Pampusana beccarii; assembly: GCA_013399365.1. NCBI lineage: Eukaryota > Metazoa > Chordata > Aves > Columbiformes > Columbidae > Pampusana > Pampusana beccarii. The sequence continues at coordinate 736,069 of VWYH01008138.1, read as the reverse complement.
ATTTCCCACCAAAACCCCTGGAATTAAGTATCTAAAATCTTTTGTGTAGTTGGCCAAAAACCCTCGTACTCCACTAAAGCACAAGAAGTCAGAGAAAGGTTTTATTCACAAATCCTACTCTCCAGTGATCTGTCAACAAAGTAATTATTTTGTAATATTTTAGCTATTCTGGCACAGGTAAGTGAGAATGGCATTCTAAGATCCCGGTTAATATCAAGCATGAATCAATGAGTGGCATCTAGATCTCAATTGGAAATGCTGTCTAGTCCGGGATGGAGGCAAGACTAAAGACATTTGTTTGATAAGATGTCTTCTAGGAAAGTGCAATGGCTTAAGTGTGGCCTCATGGAACCGTATGATTAGGTACTTTCTAGGCAATTTTTTGCTGGGAAGAATTTCTATTTGGAGAAAGATGGCAATTCATAACATTGGACTGAAAGTGTTAGACTTCCTAACTAGATATTTTAACTCTTACATAGCACCCAGAGTCCTGAGTAAGCAGCAGTGAAGTCAAAAAAGAAATAAACCTTTGTGAAATCCAGCTTAGGCTGTTTGAATTTCAAATACCTTCAGAGTTCAGGTAACGTGTGGATCAAGCACTTTAGCTTGAGCCCACCTCTAGTTAAAACTATCCTCATCAATCTCATTCATTCATCAACATACAGGTTAGCCTTTAAATATATGGCAGTCAATGAATGCCACTCACAAACCTTAGAAAATAAGTATGCAAGCAACATCAGTTTAAAAATATGCAGCTAACTGCTGGAAGCTATTAAAACCCAAATAAACAAAAGAGATTATACTTCAAAGAAATGTCAACAGTTTTTCCTCTCCTAGAACAGAGCAGTTTTCTTTGCTTCTATCCCCGACCACATCTGGAAAGTGCTTACTGCTTTACACATCTCTAACGATAAAATTAGTTTATTGATTTTTCAGAATTTCCTGATGGATTTATGCAATTTCCAAAACAAAGGTAAACTCACATCCCAGTTAAAAAACTGGTGGTAACTACAAAGAATTCACAAAATCATAAAAGCACAAAGTTACACAAAAGAACAAAACCAGTCACTTGCTAAATAACGCTGTACCTCTGAAAACACTGTTAGATAGCAAGAGATTGCTATTTAACTTACTTCCTTGTATATAAATAATAATAAAAAGTATCCTATGGCGAATGAAAGTTTGTGCGAAGTAGAAATGAGCCTTCAGTTCCAAATAAATAGAAGTATTTTAAAATGAAAAGTGTATATTTCATGGAAAGAATTAAGAAGAAAAAGGAATCATAAATCCTGACTACAGATTCAAAGAACTATTAAAAAAATAGATCTATTAAAGGTGTCTGCAATACTAAGTAACTGAAAATTTAGTCTCTAATTTTTCCACAATAGTACGTTGTGTCATTTTAGGCAGCCTGAATGTTGGATTTTTAGTTTGCTTAGAATTCCACATTCGTAGCAGCCAAAACTTGCAAAGACTGTTAATTTGATTTTGGTTTACAATTAACTAAGCAGTAGCAACTTAGCCCATACAGAACACTGCCAAGAAAAATGATATCTTTGGTAAATTACCAAGGATCAAAATGTGGACAACAGATTTCTCCCCTCCTACCGCCTTACCCCCTGACTATTTTTAGATGACAACGATAGGTTTGATAGAGTAAAAATATTTAATAGAAAATATAATGACAAGGTGCAGATTTTGCAACACAGTCCTGAATTTCAAAAGTAGCAGTATATGTTTAAAGGAGACAAAAAAATCCCCCAAAATAATTTAAGCATAAAGCATATAGTAAGTGCTCTGTAGTCAAGTAAAAAGAAAATAAACTCTAACAAGACTGCTGCAGAATGGGAAAAAGCAGGTCTAGTTTGTTTATTTATAAATTGGTAACAAGTAGATTCTTTCGCACTAACTAAACCAGACAGTAATTATAAACACAGATTGGTTAAATTCCCTGCACCCTATCAAAGGAAATGAGTTCCTCTCTTTTCCAAACACTGTCATTTGTTTATTGAGCCTCTTTTGGGCTTGATTTCATTAAAAACTATGTAAAGTCCACATCTGCAACCCCCAAAACAAAGTTAACCTTGTTAGGTTGATCCCAAGCCCTCATTACAAAAAACTTCTTAGGCAACATAATCAAGGATTTTAAAAGGAAGCCACTGGAATACAGAGCAAAGAATTTGGATTATTTTTGTTCCATTACAGAAAACTTATATTACTATGCAATAGAACAGGAAGCAAACAGTAACCGCCTCAGTAGTTCTGGATAATTAGTTACCTAAATTCTCTGAGGTGAACAAAATGTACTTAGATGGGAGAACATTACTGCTTGCATGCTGAAATAACAGAGTAATCTTGGTGGAAACGAAAATCACAAATACAGGAGGAAAACCTCATGTTTAAAATCATTAGTCTTTATCAGTAAAGTAGAACTGAATTCCTCATTAAGGTAACAGTTTTATTGAAAAGGGGATGATACTGCTTATATTAGCTAGTGTCAGATACCAGATTTCAACAAACTTTAACACTGTAGATGCTATTAAAACATCATTATTAGAGTTGCCATGCTTGAACGGTTTGAACTAAAGTGGATTTTGTGTATTTGTTGGAAGACAGCAATAATAGATCCTGGAGCTCAAGCTGGTATGAACTGACCTGGACTTTGTAGACAAAAAGTTAAGAAGTTTTGCCCTCAGCATCGCTGGGAGTGAGGTTAGTGAAACCTGGCCCTGTGCCGGCCACCACTGAAACCAGCCTCAAAGAGCCAACATGGGACTGACGTGGTCTTGTGCACAGGAGTCCCTGTGCACTAATACCTGTCATTCTCCAACACGTTCTTTTGAGCCTGAAGAAGTGCCAGGGGTATGTTCTTACACCTGGTGTATATTCCCTGTGGGACATTTGCCTTGTGGCAGCATGGCCAAAGCAGAAGAGCACTGCAGGGAATTACCCATTCTTGGTGCAGATCCTGCTGTCCTAAGAGGTTTGTGTGATTAAGATTTGTTCCCATGACTTAAGAGAAAAATGCACACTAGGGCATCAAAGACAGAGTAATGTGCATCACCTAATGCTCCCAGACCAATTAGCCTGACAAAATACAGATGTCTCAGCAGAACACATTGTATTTATTTACCGTTTCATGGCAGGGCTGAGCAATTTCCTACCACACTGCTGCATCCTCTGGTCAGGTAAACGCTGGGTATCTCTCACCTGTCCAGAAGGCAAATCAAAGAAAACCAACCAGGTTCCCATAAAGCAAATCCTCTTTCTGTCACTGTTGTTGCCCTCCTAATGTTCCTGGTGCCTGGGACCAGGTCCCCAACCACGTATCTATGCAACTTTTTCGTATTCAATCTGCCTAAAAATCTGATTTATAGCAGGTTTGCTCCTAATCTTACTCAGGTTCTCAACTGTGAGTAGTTTGATGATATGAAGATCGTGTTTGCTACTCTTGCACTCTGACACCATTTTATGATACTAAATAAAAAAGCTTTTGATTTTTCAATATTTTAATTATAATAAAACTTAAAATGTATTTGAAGTTTATATTTAACATAAAGAAGGACCATCAAGAACAGGGGATAACATTTACACCTCATTTTGATTTCTTTAGTATATTATTCCCTCTGAGCCCTTACGTATAACTCTAAGTCTGACCCCATACTGAGATTTCCAGCTCAGCTTGTCACAGGGAATTTGGGGCAATTAATGTCTGGAAAGACTGTGCTTTTAGAATAATCAGGTCAGGAACTTTGTCTTTCTAAATGCTCTGCTGTTTCTCAGGAGTATCTGCAGATTCTTGAAATAATAAGTTACAGTAACACCGGGCCAGATCCTCAGCTGGTGCAAAGTTAGCTTTTCTTCATTAACTTCAAAGGGATGATGCTGATTTACACCAGCTGAGGGAAGATGTGGCCCACAGTGTCCAGGTGGATTTAAATCATACACATGAGAAATACCTCAGTACATCCAGGTTTGTACTGAGGTTGAACATAAAAGGCCCGGGTAGCGGGAAATCCATCCCTTTTTATTTTTAAATGCTCAAATGTTTACCAGCTGACCTTCCCCTTTACTGCAGATCTGGGAATCAAGGTGCATACAATAAAGTTCAAACCAATCAACTGCTTTCAGCTGTTCTTGTGCAATGAATTTTTAAACATGTGATCATTAAGGCCAATCTATATGCAGGTCAGTTTTCTGAACAGGATGGGAACAGTTTGGGAGCAGATGCCAGGGCACTGACTCATGAAGAGGAACTGCTAAAGAAACACAGAGAGTACATTTATCTTGGGCCACCCATCAGGTGAACACTACCAAGACCATCCCTTTGCTGGATAGATGCACAGATCGAAACAGTTACTCTCCTGCATAGTGCCTTTGTTAACTGAGCGGTGGCACAATGGCATTGCAGTGCTCACCAGCAACGCTGAAGTGGTTGCTTATGGCAAAAAAACTTTTCTGCATGTTTTGGTCTTTCTCCAATTGGTAAATTCTCCAGAAATAGCACTCTATGCTGCTATTTACTTATTTATTCTACAAAATTGCCTGGTGATTGCTCATAAATATGTGAATAAATTTCAGCTATGACTGTTTGTGATATATTCACTTCCAACACCTAGTACTCTTAATCCACAGAGCTTGTGGCTGGGCAGCAGCCTCAGGCCATTGATCCCAATCTCTGAGTCACTTCAGCTTTATCAGTGTGTCGCTGGCTGCACTCTAAAGCCCACATTCACCGTCCAAGCCATATCGTTGGGTACCTGGGTCGTGCTCTGCTCTTTTCCAGCCCTGCTGGCTCACCTGGCCCACCTAGAGTGGAAGGTACCTGCAGGTTAATCTCTCATCTGAAGATGACAGGACTTAGACAAACATACTCAAGGGTCACACAAAGTCATGTGCAACCCTGAGTGGGAGAAGAGCAGGTGGCTGACACAGCTGATCATGTTTGGAAGGACATTAGACACTCTGGTAATGAGTGGTATTGAAACAGAGGCAAAATTCAAGCCTTTTGTTTCCCCCAGATGTACATGCAATATATCTGGTCTTTATTTTAAAGCCGTCTACCTTCAAAGCTAAGGGGGAAAGTAGGTCAGTCCTGGCAGCACCAGGGTTATTGTCCATCTTTAGTTATTATCTCTGTAGAGGGGTGATCACAGAAGCTTGCCTGATTGTGCCAGGTATCTTAGAAGCAGGCCTTCGAAAGCAGAGCTGCTTGCTAAAAGCCCATTCCTAACGTTACACAGGAATGTTTTGCAATTTGCTTAATCTATATGTTCATTGATTGAATTCCATTTTCTTCCAGTTCAGTGCTCATGATTACAATGCGCATGGTTGCTTTTATACAAACAGCTTTGCCTGCATACTCTGTTGCACCTAAACAAAAGCATCTATACACCATCCAGCTAAGTTGCTACATTGGTGCCTTTGGAAACATGAGCAAAAAAGTCAGAAGGGTCAGACTGATGCATTTGATTTGAGAAGGCGATTTGTAAATCACAAATATTTTCTTTCTGTATTAGCTCAGGTCTACAGGCAGTTTAGTCAAGGTGTGTAGGCAATTAATTACTCAAATATATTCCCAAACATCACCTACTTGCACTTAATGTTAAACCTGAGCTCTTGGAAATGTCAGCACCAGACTTGAACTACTTGGAGCATTTTAACAGAAAGACTTTTTTTTTTTTTTAAAGAGTATTTGCACGTGCTGAAATCTGCTGAGGTTTTTGTAGTGTATCCAGGCACTGTGATATGTCGGTAGTCAAACTACAGAATATTTGTTCAACCCAAATGATAGCATTTGGGTCAAAGAACAGGTTGAATGATATGACGTGTTACCACAGGCTGACTGAAAGCATACTTGCAACTGTATGGAGCAACAAGGAATAAGAAACAGAAAGTTGAAGGTGCAAGTCTAATTCTAACACTTGCCAAACACATCATCTTGGCAAGTCACCCAACTTGTCTGTGCCTCAGTTACACTGTCTGAAACACTGAGATAATAATAATACTTAATCGCCATTGAAAAGAAGTGAGAGATCCTCAAACAAAAGCAGCGATAAGTGTGAAGTATTCATTATAATATTAAAGAACAGATGGCCAAAGCAGAGATCCAGTTAAAAGGACTGCACAGAGTTATAGGAAACCTCTTGCTGTGACGTATGTGCTTTATGATGTGCATTCCCTCAGACAATACATGATGAGTCGGCTGCAGCAGTTTATGTTCTGGATTAGAGCACACGCATAAATAAAGCTACGTTTTTATGTGATCCCAACAAATAAATGGGAAGCACGGACAGGAATGTCTAGCTGATGGAAAAATGAGACACCACAAACAAACCCCAGCTTGATGATGAAAAAAAGAAGTCTAAGATTTATATGGCACAGCTGGCTATGTGTAGTGCTTTTGTAAGCCTGCAGCATCTGGTCACTTGCTTTAAATGTCTGAATAGATAGAGGCCCAAACCTTGCACAACTGTGGAAAAAGAGGCACTGTTTCACAGTAAACCGCAGAGCTACACATTGCACAATGCCCTGGTGCACATGGAGATCTTCCTGGCTTCAAACCCCAGGTGAGAAGGGGGAGGAGGGCTCCCTCACCCACTGACCACACTGCCTGCATGTCTGTCCTGCATTCAGGTATCAGAGACATCCATGCACCTGCATTTTTCTGAACAAGCTGTGCTAGAATTGGAGCACACCTTCTAGAAGGACATCCAAACACAGCTATAACTGACAACAATTTTACTATCTAATTTCTGTAGCTCCACTGATTTCAGTGGAGTTATGTTAACTCACACCACTGGAGAACCTGGCCCATTGTCCTTCAGCAGCCCTAAGAAACCACCCCAAACCATCTTAGATATCCCTTTACGAACTAGGGCTATGAAGCTGGTAAAGGGTTTGGAGAGGAAGCCATATGAGGAGCAGCTCAAACCAAGTCACTTGGTTTGTTCAGCTTGCAGAAGAGGAGACTGAGAGGAGACCTCATGGCGGCTACAGCTTCCTCACAGGGGGAGAAGAAGGGGCAGGCACCAAACTCTTCAGTGACCAACGACAGAACCCGAGGGAATGGCAGGAAGATGTGTCAGGGGAGGTTTAGGTTGGACATGAGGAAAAGGTTCTTCACCCAGAGGGTGCTGGACACTGGAACAGGCTCCCCAGGGAGGTGTCACAGCCCCAAGCCTGACAGTGTTCAATAAGAGACTGGACAATGTCCTCAGATACATGGTGTGAAGTGTTGGGTTGTCATATGCAGGGGCAGGAGTTGGACTCGGTGATCATTGTGGGTCCCTTCCAATTCAGGACATTATCTGATTCTGTGATTCTAACTAACGCAAATGATGCCTCATCTGTGAAAAACAAGGTGAAAGGATAAAGACTGTTACAGAGAAAGGAGAAGCCAGACCATCTTCATGCTTTACTTACAGAGTACTCAAGCCTTCCATGTCTAACACACGATATTTTTACTCAAATGTTCAGAAGGGACATTGCACAACGAGTTGTGGGAAAAGCAGACAAAGGGTGGTGACAAGGGAGGAGGCCAGATTAATTTTACATTTGTATTTGAAAAAAGTCTATGGAAAGTAAATAGGTTGAATGACAAGAAGAATAAATAAGGTGCCTCCTTGCTCCAGAGCACAAACCAGTCCTTTGCAACAGCAGGCATATGCTGAACACAACTAGCTAAATCCCAAATTTGCACAAGCTCTTGCAGCCAAGGGAAGAAGTTTCTAAGACTTAAAATATTCCTACAGCTTTTGAACCTGCCTTGCTCTCATTGGAAAGGTAAGACATGGCAGACACAACCTCTTTTTTTTTAAAAGTCTTTCAAAAACCTGAAGGTTTGTGCTCCCTCTGTTGGTTTTAGGAAAGACATTTGGTTTGGTTTTGTTTTCCCCACAAATACTTCATTTTGTTCCAACATCAGTGGAAGGACAAAAATGCATTTGTGTGACGAGATGTTATTTACACTGAAGTTTCTCTTGTTTAAACAAGAAAATGGACGTGCTAATTTCAGCTCCATCCCAAATGCAAAGAAAATGAATAAACATTTAATAAACCAACTGCCAAACTGGAGGAACATTAAAGTATTTCAGTACTGCTGAAGGAAATACCTCAAGTAAATGGAGGATAACACCACACACACATAGAATTATGTCACAGGTATCTGTCTGAGTGGGTGTCTGTGACATTGTTCACCAGTACACAGAAGCCTACATACCCAAAAGTGTGTGTTGCTCATAGTGTTTGCTATTGCACCTACGTTCCCTTTGGCAAAACAAAACAAAACAAAATTGGGTAAGATGAAAAAGCCCAGTTGCAAAAATGAACTAGATGAGCATAAGTCTGAGAAGATATGGAAGACAAGTGAGAAAAAAATGTGTGACAGAAGGATGGATCAAATTATTGCAGGTTTTTTTGCCTTTGGTGTTAATTATTTACAATATTTGTTTCTTATCCACAATCTGTTTTTCACTGTATCTTTACTCAGAGCAGGGGAGCCCTGATCTTGGTGAGTTTTTAACTGCTGCTGCAACACAAATACTAAAATATGACAACAGATACGCTTGTTCAGTTATTAATTTTTATGAACAGAATATGAAGTCCTTATTTGCAGAATATGGAACTGTTTTGGCTTAAATGGGACTAATGACTTAGGAGATGCTCATCGGAACAAAATGTCCTCACTGTGGCCCTGAAAGGAGGTTGAATCCAGGGTCTGTGGGGAATTACCCATGGCCTTACCCAACACTCCCAATTTAAATGGCAGAAAATTGACAAGTGCAGGCCAGACATGAGGCAAGGCTGCATGTCAGACATGCTATTTCGTTTGGTAGCTTTGAAGGTAAAAGGTGGCTTCCCAGTCTGCAACCATAACTACAGACTAAGCCAATACATTAAGGAAAAACTAGTAGGCTATATAACTATTATTTAATGCAGCTGTGGAAAGAACGGCTGGGTGGATGGCTTACCCACAGCTCCAATGTGTTTGACAGCAGCACCCATTTGGCACTCCCTGTTTGAGCTGCTGGCTCCATGTCTGTACCCTCCCTGTCCGGCTGAACTTGTTTGTCACTGGCTCTCAGCCCGAGACTTGTGACACTGTAATTACTCTGGGGTGGCATGCAGTCTGTAGATATTTTAGTCACTTTGCCAAAGCAAAAAAAAAAAATCCTGACTGAACTGGAGCAGAAAAAACAATTTGCTGAAACATCACCTGGAGCAGGAAGTTATTAGATGCTTGAGTACTTCTAGAACAGAAAACTATGTATGAATATGTACACGAGGCAAAACAGATGTTGTCTTGACCTCTGCACACTGGAATCTTATAGCTGCTCTGTTTACTCTCTGCTGCCCATAATGCATCTTTAAGCCAGGTGCTACCACTTATCAGGTATCTACATCTCTTGTTTAAACAAATGTTAACTGAACTTGACAGCAAAGGGGACCCCTGCAGCAAAATCGGCAGAAGACAGCTTTAAAGCTACCTTCAGTTCTAACTCCTGAAATAATTGAAGTTTTGTGTGACTAGGTAAGGAGTGAGGGTAGAAAGTTAAACTTTTCACCCCATCTCCACAGGATTTCATACACCGTCTGCCTGGTTCTCTGCCAGGGTATAAGGCTCAGCTCTGCGGGCAGGAGGAGAGCTGGTCTTCAGGAGCTGGCAAGATCCATGCCATAGGCTCTGTCCCCAGCCCACCAGCCTCTCCAAGGTCCCTTGAACCAGCAGATCCCTTCTATGGCAATCATTGTAACTACTGCTCGCATCACGACTATTGCTAGCATCGTGAATTACTCTTTGAATCAAGGCAACTGCTTGTACCATGGCTACAGCTACCATCTGCCCCCATGGCCACATCCTTGTCTCCATTGGAGAGAGCTGCAAGAGTGCACTGTTAGCCATGCTGTGAGTCTGGGAGCTGAACAGTGACTCCTCACTTTCTCAACCTTGCAGCAGGATGTCTATAATTTTTTAATTTTTTAAAAAAATTTTTAATTTTTTATTTATCAATGACAACTTACACAAAAGCTTTAGGGCAAGACAAGGCCAGAGTGCACTAGTGCTTGGTGAGGCCCTAGTGAGATCTTACACAATGTCCATCATCATCACCATGGTAGCAGAACATCTCCACCAAGGGCTACGGTTTTCAGCCATTCCTGCGCTCCTTTGAGAAATCGTACAGCCACTTGTGATAGGTGTGAAATTAAACTCTGTCACCTCTTTGTCAAGGGCAGCCCTATAACTGTTCGTCCATGAAGCAAAGGTAACAAGGCACCCGAAGGAGGTTTTACAGAAAGTTTCTGGGCCTTGCTCTTTCCCTCTCTCCTCCCAGCTCCTGGTGTGCACATCTGGGATAAAGAGTCTTCAGACCCACACAAGCTCCTGCAAGGGACTGAGCTGCTGAAGCTGAGGGAACAGCACCACTAGCAAGGAGGTTGGAATGAGGAGTTTGCTATCAGCAGAAAGCCAGACAGCACAGTCAGGACAGAACCAACCCACACTTAAAACACGCGTGATGAAAAGTGCCCCGTTTTCAGGGTGTTTTACAGCCTTTTTTGTTGCCCAATGGAGGACAATATACAGGATCCAAGCACACATATTTCACCCTCCAAATGCTGCTGAGGAAATAAACACTCTTCTTTTCAAAGCTAACTAAACACTTCTCTTATCAAAGCTAACTTTGAATTGAAATTGGTCTTCCGATTGATTTGATTCAGTGTTTCTTAAGTGTCTATCATGAACTTCTCAAAACCGCCTCAGGAACTCAGAGACAATCTAGCATGCATTACATAAATACCTACATCTATATTTTTGTCTACCAATCAAACTATCTATGTTTATTTTAATTAAACATGGATAAAGGCCATAGCAAATAGGTACTGGTAGCATTGACAACTGTGAGAATGAATGCTGAAACTCTGCCAGTATTTTGCTAATCAGTTGCTGTAGAGTGTTTAGTAAATCCTAAAAATTTGATGGTGAGGGCATATATTCAGCACTAAAGTTCTGACATTCATTTCAGAAAACTGAGACAAGTTCTTATGTAGAACCAAGGGAAGACACTTTTCTAAACTTTACAAAATGGGAAAGTTAGCCTTTTTTTATTCTAACAAAAGAATAGGTCTATCTAGTAAAAAGCATGTAACTGGCCCCCAAAATGTCTTTTGGATATCAAAAATGGTTGTGGGACGAAATTGATGTGCTTTTCTGCAGTCCAGGAGTGCTGCTGGTTCACAGCTAGAGCTTGATACCCGAGATCGGTCTTTTGCAGCTTCAGTGAGCTGTGTCTGCAAGCGATTCCAAGCACAAAGTTAAGGGTCATAAAAAAATAAAACATTTTGCCCCTGCAGAGGCTCAGGGTGTATACATGCTGACATAACCACCAGGAGAAAAATATTCAATTAAACTATAGTTTTCTGTCTTATATCCTTCACTCACAGCCAGTACTTTACTCCCTGTTACTTCATCAGAAGACAGAAAGGGAAGAAAGATCATGTCAAATACCTCCGCTATTACACGGAAGACAACTTCTAGAACTCATTCATTCCCAAGTTTCCTTCCTTAATGCTTTGCAGAAAGGAGGCCTAGTATAACGAGACTTTGCTACTTCTTTCATTTAGCACAGATGCATACAAAGGAAAATGCCATCCAAAGTACATTACTTGACCACAGATAGTAGTGGTGGACTCAGGTCATTGTCCAAAATGTACTAAATTACTGCTGAAGCTGAATATTCTGGATACAGAGTATAAATATATACTGTGCATAAGTATTCCTTCCTACCTTCAGCTTAATAAGAACTCCTTTGCCCTGGTGCAACTTATTTATTTTGGAGTTATCTACTGATATATGCTTACAGATTTGTTATATAGTGGGGCAAACATTCCTATTTAGGCTGGACTCTCCAAGCCTATTCTTGTTCTTCCAAGAAGAAAATATGGCACACAACTTCTTGGGGAGAAAAAAAACAACAACTTTCAAAGGTAATGGGATGACTGACATTTTACTAAAACATTTAACTTTTCTCCCAACATGTTTGGGTGTGCACACAGCAATAATGGGCTGCAAGTGTGTCAGGTATCAGAGTTTGAAAGTAATCCCAACCTTTGAGACTACAAATTCGTAGCAAACAGCTCTGCAGAAATTTATGCTGCCCATCTCAAAGAATCCCCAGGCTGTACAGAATGATCAGCTATGTCTCTGCTTTAAAACAACGACAACAAAGAGGAAGAAATATGTTAAACTCTGAGTAAGACTAATCACAGAAAGGGTTAGAGACACCTTTTTAACTGAAAGTGCAGGCTCATATTAGGCAAAGCAGGGATGTGTTAGGGCAAATGTACATCTGAACATCCGAGGTTTGAAATTTTCTGGTGAAACAGTGTCATCTGGTTCCGTCTGTCATACTGTCCATTTAATCCTGACTGAGAAGGAAGGGGTTTGGTGAGAGTTTACTCACCCTCTGGCCACCAGGTCAGACTGCGGGAAATAGCTTGTGTAGCCATCAAAGAGAACAAGAAAATCTGTAGTGGACAATACAGTGTGTAATGCCTCAAAACAGAGGCCAGCTCTAGGCCAGAAAGGATAAAACATTAGGCAGACGAAATGGGTTGGTTTTGAGGATGTGCAGACTTCAAACATGGCAGTCTAAATCCTTATATGATAGACTCTGCAGTGAGCAGAACTATGGAAAAAAAGCCAGAAAAAAAGCATCACTAACACTCAGGAGGTTTTTAGAACAGGACAGCTTGTTCCTGCTGCAATACGTGGGAACACTAAATGAGCTCAATAATTTCAGTCTCTAAACTAGTTGTTACCTGCCCTGCTGCTGATAGTGCTGTTATCCTGTTACTTCTGCATGCGTACTTCCTTCCTTCAAGGATTTTAGTGTTGTGGCTCTGAAAGGATATCTGGTTTGCTTAAACATCAGGAGACTAAAATGCTAAACTGAAACAAAAACCACACCTACAATGAGATTAAAAGAACCATGCATTTCAATGACTGGAGGACATAAACTCCGTGTAGACCTGGGTTAGTTAAAGAGCAGCTAAGAAACGCACTAGATACACTGAAAGTGTATAATTTACCAACTATTGAGGCTTTGTTAATATTCCTTTTTTTTTTTTCCCCCACTGGCTGATTAGCTAATTAAAGTTGTAGGCTGTTTCCTTTCAATCAGAACTGTGAGCGTGTACCAGGTGCCAAGCATCATGACATGCAGAAAGGCAGATGAGTTGGAGAGACGCAGAGGTACAGAACAGGCTCAGCCCTGCCAGATTACCCCACTGGCAATGGGCTAACACATTGGGTTTGCCCATTCATCCTGTCCTGGCAGGAGGTTCACTACACCTACTGGGAAAACAGTGCAAACATCACAGAAAAGTGGTACAACATTGGGTGCAATGGTCAGAAAAACAAAGATACCGCTGAAAAATCTGCACCAGCTTCATGCAAGCACGGTTGAGTTAGACAAGAGGGACAATGACCTCTAGATTAGCATCCCTTGGAGCAAACTCATCTCTGATGAGCTTTTGTTGGGTATACAGGCACGTGAGCAGACCTGAGCCTGATCCAGCTGGGCACGGTGTCTTCTAACCTGAAAATTCTTACTGACATTTTCACCTGGAGCTGTTCACAGCATTCCTAATAGAAAAGTGGGTTTTCCTTGTTAGCAAGAAACAGCCAATAAAGAACTGATTCTCAAGCCTTCATAGAGCAAAATCAGCACCAAAATAGGTTTTTGTTTCCTGTGCCTTCTGCACAAGAGAAGGTAAAAATCTGGGAGCTCTTTGGGACCAGCTGAACCAATGCTTTCTTCATTGTGTTACCAAGCAAATAAACTGGGTACTTCCTGAATAAGGTGTCACAAATCTTTGGTCTGAAAGATGATTAGAAGATACTTGGTTAAGATGTACATGTATTGGGTACACTTAAAGGTACCTGGTCAGTATTTAAATGGAAAATATGTTTTCAAAATCCATGTTCGCCGTTGGGATTTTTATGTCTCAACTCTAAAAAAAGGTTTGTAGGTAAAGAAATAATAGTGCCTCCAACATGCTTTTGACAGCCCTAAGGAATACAATTGGGGCATGGTCTGTAACAGGGTGAGCTGAGGTAAAAATTTCCCACTCCTCTTCCAAAATCACTGGAAATTGTTGTTTAAATAGAAATTGGCTGAGCTGCCAATTAAAAAAAAATTAGAATGAAAAAGGCCTTGTGGAATCAGAGATGCTTTTGATCCACTGCTAAGGTGACCAAATTACAAGATATCAGAGAGAAAATTATTAAAGCAAGCCAATATAAGACTTCCAAATTTAAGGCCAAGCTGCAAAATGCTTTGCAGTAGGACAGAGAAGCTTTTAAGTATTTAAATATAGTAGCTTTAAATGCAGATTTGGCTACATTTTGTTGGCATAGCAGATTTTTTTTTTCCATTTCAAGGCTAGCAAACCTTCTGGAATCTTACCAATAGCCATGGAAGATTTAAAAATTGAATAACTGTGGTAAGAATGTGCATAGCTGATAAATAGGAAGAAAACATTTGGAGTCTTTTACAGTTAGTCCCAGTGTTTCACAAATTTCTTTATCTAAAATTATGGCAACTGGAAAACCTAAGCTAACATAAAAATGTTTAACTAAGAGTTCAAATACTCATATTTTATACAGTGGTAGTAATATTTCTTTTGCCCAGTGAAGCTCACCATGTTAGTTTGCTTACAACCAGAGAGATCCAAAAAGAAATAATGCCAGCATGCTAAGCATATTTCTAAAATATTTTTTCCGCTAAAATGTGTGTCATTCCAAAAACATGTCTGAGTGGTTATATTTTGGGTGAGGAACAAAATCATAGAAAAAGTGTCAAATACGTCTTTATGCTACAATATTTTGTGTTCTATTATATATGTTAGATGTTTGTTTACACAAACAGAAGCTTAGTATATACAAAAGCAACGGGGGGGAAAAGCTTATATTTAGGATTTGCTAGAGAAAACCAGCAAAGTTGCAGGTAAACTGGGTAAGTCATTTAGGTCAAACTGCCTCATCAGGGCAGCTAAATCCTGAGCCAGCTTCACACCAGTGGAAGAATTATTCTTTTACAAAGGCTTCCACATTCATTGGACAGACATATTTAATTTTGTATACTAGTTCAGTCCATCACTTCTGATTTTTAATCAGGACGCTGGGCACAGCTGAGGTGACTGTCCCCTCTGCAGCTCCTGTAGAGCCTCTTGCTTTGATCACATCGATCAAACCCCAAAACGATTTGTTGCTTTCAGGTAGATCTGAAGCCTGCGCATCCCACAGGGATGGATTCACCCTCCCCGCCTCCCCTGAAGGTTGGTGTGATTGTGGTGGGGCTGTGTGTGTGGCAGAACTCTGTAAATCCTTGTGCTTCACCTTCGGGGGGGATGTTTTGCAGATCCATATCTACCTGTCAGCATGCTCAAAACCCACCTTCAGCCCCTGCCCTTGGAAGGGCTCTTGTCCCATTTACAGCTCACTGGTTCCCGACTTGCCAGGATGCTGAGCAATTCCTGCTACCAGAAGTTTCTGTGGCTGCAGATTTCCTCCTTATTAACTCAGCTCAATAGTTAACATGTGACTGCAGGAATTTTGGCAAGAGAATGAGGAGTTAACAGAAGAGAAAGCACAGGGAAAAGGTTACAAGGGCTAATCTAAAGTGACGCTAAAGGTTTTACATGGCTATGACTAAAAAGAAACTTGTAAATAGTGGTTTTGATAGTCTGTTCTGAGGTTTATAAATGACATTTCCTCTACTTCACCTTATTGCAATAATAACACAGATTTGATATCCTGCATTTTTCTAGAAATCTTGCAGGACTCTGAAAGCTGGCTATATCCTATTCATCCTTTCTGCATGCAAAAAAGTATGTTCTTGAACTTTTCAGTGTTTTCCATCTGGGGGAGTAGAAATTTCTCCTCTAAGAACTAATTAATCATTGCATGCTGTGAGGCACCTCTAATGTACAGATTTAACGAGACAAGCCTTCCTGGTTTAGTTTTTTCCACCTTTGAATAAGTACTCCTTGACACATAAAAATCAAATATAAACAGCACTAGGACCAAAACCCGTGTTCTTGGAACTGCACCCAATTTAGAACTGTAAGAACTTGGGAATGTTTATATTTCATCCCTAAAGTCATCATCTGTTTATATCTAAACTGCAATCTGAACTTAGACACAACTACAAGGCTCAGTGAAATATGAGAGTGTTCCCTTGAGCCATAGTCCTGGAAATCCACCATCTTTTTTTCTTCATTAATATCTCATCCCCATTTAGTAAGAATTTAGCTACTTTTATCCTGATGTGAAACTTCAGGGCTGCCTATTTCGCTCCACTGCCTGCTGCTTCTAAATACAGCAGTGCTGGTGGCGGAGGTGGTGATTGTGAGTCATAAACACTCTGTCATTGTAACATGTCAGATTTGTCCAAAAGAAACATATTTTTATATCTTAGATTATTTTATTATTAGTTTAAGAAGGTTCGTTTAGCTCCTAGCAAAGCTACGAGGAAGAATTATGCACTTAAGCAGTTCTATCTCTGATGTGTAATGCCTTGCAGTCATTTAACATGCTGAGACAAACAAGAGAATCCCCAGAGTGCTCATCTACTACGGGACTTATTTCATACTACATCAATAATGTAAATTGAGATGTGAAGATAGCTCCTTGTTTTTGTAAGGTATGATTACACTAGTGCAGACAACATCTACTCAGCTTCACTGGAAACACTGAAGTCAGCTCCTTGATAAAAACCTGGCCCATTCTTTATCTTAACAGAAGAAAAAAGTTATGCTATCAACAGGAAACTGTTGGGAGCAGACTGACTTTGTATGATCAGTTTTTTGCTGTGGCGTTTTCCAAGCACCAGGCGAAGTGTTGAAAAGCCCAATGCAAGGGTTAATAATTATCACTAAAATGATTTCTAAGATTAGTTTTTGTTCTTCTCCACTGTGAACTACGCTGGACTGCATTTAATCACTGTGGTGAATACCTATTTGTGTAGTTACACCTCAGACAAATGCTGGATTTTTTGACACTATGAGGGCTCAACCATGAGAGACTTATATCATCTACCTTGATGGTTCTGGTGGAAAGCAGGAGCATCAACAAATTCACTTTTTCTCAGTTTGACCTCTCACCTGCCCTAGTAAGACAGGCTTGTGAAGTTAACATACTGGTGCAGTGCCCATATCTACCATTGTACAATACATAGAACAAACATAAAAGACATCAATCAAAATCCTCAAAATGTCTTTTTCTGCCAAGATGCATGAGCGTTTCCTATCTCCCATCAAATTATTTTAATTACAGCTGCTGAGCTTCATAATTATTTTTAGCCAGGCTGGCTTTCTTGTTGTTATTGAACATATGATATGCGCTATATTGCATTCATATGTCCTATTGGATTTTGTTATAGCAGAGCGACTCCTGTAGTTGAGACAGAGAACTGTTTTTCTGCTATTATGAAACCATTTGAACTCACTCTGGGAATTTTCTGCCTTTGGTTATCTCACTAAGATATGGTTTGGGAAGCGGGAAGTCAGAAAGTAAAATTTTGTATGTTCTCTCAGGTTGTTTCTTCCTGTAGCTATCCTTCTTCTCCTCAAGATGTTTCACACTGATAAGTTGTGGTTTGTGTGCTTTTCTATTTTTTTTTTAAACCTCTAGCCCCCAAACAGATTCTTACTGACAAGTAAGGAACCAAATAACTTTTTTTTTTCATGACTTGTTATAATCCAAGATCATAGAAACAGGACCTGTATCTTTTCATGATCTTTGTTTTAAACTATGCATACTTAACGTTGCTTCAATTTAGGGTCTCTCCCTGCAGGCAATAAAACATAAGGTAATTACTGAAAGAAAGAATAAAAAAAAAGCTTGGCTTCAGCTGAGTAAAAACAATTGGGTTTCAAATATATACCAGCAAGAAGCCTGTATGTTTGAGTGCTACTGAAACACATGCCATTTACAACACAACAATAGCGATAGTCTTCTGAAAGACACTGCTAACCGTGCAAGTCACTTACCCAGGAAGAATTTGTATTGCATTTCTGAAAGCAAAATTACAATAGCTGACAACACATGAAAGTTTCATCGTGGTGGATTAGAATGTGCACAAGGAATTCGAAGGAATTTATCACTACTCAACATTTCAGATAGTGCTCTCTTAACGCATCTTTGGGGAGCAGATTTGTCTCTGCACCCTATAGAAAACCCATGCACATAAAAAAGCTGGATTACAGAAACCTAGTGAATAATATAACAAACAGCTAGTTAGACTATACAGCCAGATGAGCAAATATCTATTGCTCCTACACGAGTGATCCTCAAAGAAAATGTGTCTGTATTTACCTCTAATACAACTGTTTCTTTGCCCAGGAACTTCCACGACATGGAGAGACTGGCACCTGATTTTAAGATGCCTTGTCCTTCCTTGCTTGTCATAGACCATGCCTGAGCAGGTTTCTTTACACTTCAAGAAACAGAGTGCTTGTAGATATAATATTTGATGCCACCTCTCTCTCTCAAGTAAGAAATGCTCTCAGCATTTATGATCTCCAAAAATCTGTCCAAAAAAAGGACGAGAAAAGTACACAGCTCTTAGACATAAAAGGTTTAGAAAAATAAACAGAAAAATCGTCCTGTTGGCTGAGAACAGATACAATGCCATTTGTTTTTGGATAAGATCAAGAAACAGTTTAGCAATGTTAATTTGTTGTTAAGAATGAAGACACAGGAGGGGAAAGGAAGGACATTCAGTTCTCGGTCAAGTAAATACTAGTCAAAGGAACAGTATGGAAACCCTTGTGGTAGCTACAGAATTGCAGGATACAAACAAACTTAGGAAAACAAACGTATTTAACTGCTCTAAGCTCCATCCTGCTGCAGATGGTACCTTACCTAGGAGCTTCATACTGCAGTGTAAATGTGCTGTTGGTCAGCAGACTTTTAGTGTAATTTGTTTTCATTTTATTGTTCCAAGATATTTTGATTAATAAATCAGAAAAAAAAAAGGGCACCATTTTATAAAATCTTGGATGCAATAGTTCTCAGCTTTCTACTATGTAACATTAACACACATTGAGAAAACTGTTACTGCTGCAAAGCTCACAGATGAAAAAAAGTTTGGAGGAGTGGTAAATAAATTTAAGAAACCGTTACTGAAATTGAACAAGATTGACCATAAACTATCTCAAGGCAAAAATCTGAGTTAGAGATGTAACTTTATACGAAGTTACATACCTAGCAATTAAAACATGAAGACCACACTCTAAACGTGGGACTCTAGCTCTGAAGAAGACATGGGTATGATCCGTTCAACATTATATCCAAGTGTTAAGCTGTGAACTAAAGAACAAACTCATCCTAAGATGCTTAAATAAGAGTATGATTAGCAGGTGCATTTCTGTATTTCAGCCTGCTGTTACCTTTCTGAGAACACTGTTTTGAGGCCTGGGTCCATACTTTGAAAAGTACATTGAAAAATTAGGCAATTATAGTAGAAAGTCATAGGAAACATTAAAGAAATTGAAAAAGATGCTGTATCGTGGAAAAGCTCATTTAGCCTAACTCTGAGGGGATCACAGAGCAACTTTATTATAGTCTGTAGGAATTAGACAGATACTCTGAAACAGAGAAGCTGGAAAGCTCCTTGACAGCCAGGCCACTCGCCAGCCTTATCTTTGGTTGCAGTGGATGCCTCGTCGCTACAAGTTTTTAGACTGTTTTTTCAAACCAGAAACATCCCTAGAAAATTTGTTCCTGTTTCTAGCCTTTTCAGGCCCAGGTTGCACAGGAGGTCATAGCGGATGGTCATGGTGATCCTCTCTGCCCATACCTGTGATTTACTGCCCACAGTCTGCAATTCTCACTGGTGATCCTGAGCATTTTTGATTTGCAAGGGTCCCATTAAAAGCCCATGGGCTATTGCAGCAACTCACACATGTCAGCTGGGGTAACTGCCCCCGGTGTCAGCAAACGCTGCACAGTGACATTATTCTGGGGTCAGTCTTACCCTTCTGCACATGGTCACCTTATTCTTCTCCCACTGGCATGCAGGCAGGTGCCACGTTCACTGCCCAGGATGTCTTCACGCTCGGAAAGAGCTCAATTTTTTCCTAGATAAGAAAAATCCTCCACTGACTCCGAACTTTCATACCCTGTGGAAAAAATCCTCCATGCCATCTCCAGGAAGGATCCCTGCACACCCTCTCATCCAGCTCTTGGAAAAGCAAATGAATAAGGATGTGGCCCCACACCCTAATATTGTATATAACACTTTTAATCATCTTAACTATGAAATTTGCCATGTAAGCTTTTTTTTGTCTGCTGGCTACTTTTGTATTAATATATTATCTCCCCGTAACTCCTGACTACTTCCAGCTGGCGCCAGAGAAATAGGAAACTGTTTAGATGCTTTCTCCTGTTCCTATGGCAAAAAGCAAGGAAAGACAAGGAGAAAGTATATTACAGAGAATTGAAAACAGGTACCTTTTATTAGTGTAGCTGATAGTGCTGTACAGTTCACTGTTCTTATTTAATTGGGCTACATATTGATTTGATTGTGGCAATGAAAATAGATGAATGTTCCTTAATTACATTTTAAATTCAACTTTCTGAGGCTGAAGGTGCTTTTGAAAATCACACATAGCTGCAACACGGGTTGACTTAAAGTTGGGCTAATGCTGAGCGGTTATGCCCAATGCTGAACCAGTGCGAAGCCTTCATTAAAATAAAAAGCAGCTCTATAATGATATTTACATGACATTCAAAGTGCTCTTTGTTCTTACAATAAAATACATTCTAGATAATTCCACACTACCAACCATAGTTCTTATTATTCAATTTTGCGATTTTTCTTATGTAAGCAAAGTTTTTTTTGTAACATGTCCAGTAATTATTACTTTTGTAAGGAAAGGTTCAGAAGTATTTAGACTCCTAGGAGAGTGAAGACAAATGCATTATAGAAATAATGCATTTAGCCTCCAGGAATAACCCTCAGCTCACTTATAAAAGCTCTTGCCAGTCAAATCTACAGAATACGATTTGATTCAACTCAAGGGGAGGAAAGAGAAACACTTGCCTGCCTCCAAAGTTCAAGCAAAGATGCTTGAATTGCAGCTGCCAAGATGGGAGGTGGCAGAAAATGGAGGATTTGAATCTAGGGGGAGAATAAGTAAAAAAAATATTTATACATTCTGTCGTTCAGCTCTAATTGCTTCAAAGATTATTTATTTTTCATTTTTTTGGAAAATAGCTTGCAGCTTCTTAACATATTTTTCAAAGAAGGAGCTGGAAGGCATAATAAAAAGCAAGCAGGGATATGCTTTCCGAATAGACTGAAATAATTAATGTGAGAATGCTTCAGCTTGAGCATTTTTTATGAACAAAAAATACATTATTTTTGCTTTTAAATTGGAGATAATTTGTTACACGGAAGTGGTGGTTTCTTTAATCTTGAAATAATGCTAATTATAATGGTATTTGGAATCTGAATTTTTGCAAAGCTATTCCCTTGTTTGTTGCTGACATAATGAAGCTACTTAAAGCCTTCAGAGCTCATGGCACGGTCCCACTTTGTTTGCTCGTTGTCCCTCCTTGCTTTCCCAGTCCCAGGCATCATCAATCCCCTGATTTGACTGTGTGGGGATTTCAGCTACTCAAGGTCCCAGCCACTCCATGAGCAGTGGGTCAGGACAATCCATTGTCTAAACACAATTGTCTTACGCTTACTCCATTAATACCTGCTCTTGCGAGAGAGTGACCCAAGCTGACGGTCACAGCCAAACCTAAAGAAATAGCAATGTTACCCCTCACCATACCACACCGCAGCACATTTTCAAGAGGAGGGCAGGAAGGTTTCATCCATCTATTTTGCACCAAAAAGCAGCTTTTACTTATTTCACTTTTATGTACTGTGGGATTGCCAGTGAGCTTAGTCATGGAGCTGCACCACGCACCTGCACAAACACAGACAAAAAAGCAAAACCAATCTTTGTCCTACAAAACTTATAATCCAAGTACATCTCTGATCAGGTACATGGAGGTACCTGGACACTCCCTTAGCATCCCTTGGATTTCAAATCAAGGTCAGTTTGATTTAGCACAGAGACGGGTCCTGCGGCTTGAGGTCCTGTACTCTCCCTTTGCGTCACACGCTGCAGCACAGAGGCGTTTGCCCTGCTGTGGGGCCACACGGCAGGAATTCAGTGGGCGTATTTACCTTCTGGAAAGCAAATGTGGACACTGTTTCTGCAGCCACAGAGTTTCATTTGGCAGAAGAACCAGTGCTTATCCACCAGGCAAGCCTGACACTCCCTTGGCTCTAATCAGGGTTGTGTACACAAACAGAAACAACATGCTGCAGGTACATGTACACGCTGTGTTCCTTTCTCCAAGCATCCTTCATTATTCAGCATGTTTTCGCTGCTGAACAACAAATTGTTAGTGGTGTAACAAGACAGGAACACGTGTTTGGGTACGGTGTGCTATCTGCAAAGCCTGGCACTTGCCCTGCCAAGCTGCAGTTCCTCAGTCTGGTGGGGTCAAAGCAACCATTAAGATAGCAATGCAGCTTATGCTGGTATTGAGAGTGGGTAGATGACAAAGCCTGCATTTGTTAAATCTAGAAAATAAGATGATGAGGCACCATATTTTTGAGCCATTTCAGGGGTCAATACTCCCTTTCTCC
This sequence comes from Pampusana beccarii, assembly GCA_013399365.1. Taxonomy (NCBI): domain Eukaryota; kingdom Metazoa; phylum Chordata; class Aves; order Columbiformes; family Columbidae; genus Pampusana; species Pampusana beccarii. Next base: position 713,351 of record VWYH01008138.1, on the reverse strand, counting down.
CATAAAATACAGTCTGGAACAGTGAGCCAGGTGAGGTCCCAGGTAAAATGACTTCCAGGTTCTGGACCTGGGCTACCAGGGAGCTGACAGTGTTATTCAATGTGATCAAAGGAAAAGCAGGGGCCAGAGGGAATTTATTATGAGATTTTTTTTTTTAACTGTGTTGAACTTGGTGGAGAGCAAAACATCTGCAATGATATGCCAGGAAAACAGGCTGAGCTTTTATTTTGAAGAGTGTTAGCTAGGTCTGAAGTAAGAAGATGGATAGACCTGTGAATCATCAGCATAGAGGTAGTAGTTAAATTTGTGTTTTCAGATGAAAGTGGATAAGGCCAAGCCTCTAAAAGAAAATCAGAAATAGATTTGAGAGGGGTGAACCAGCAGAAAACAGAGACATAAGACCAAGAAACAAGTTTTAAGAAGGATAGGGATGAAGGGTATTCACAGTTCAAATCAAGAGTCATGTGTTCTTGGGAGGTCACCTGGTGCATCCCTCTGCCCTAAGGCAGGATCAATTATCCTCCTGTCTTTCCTTTCAGAAGTCTGTCTGCCCTGCTCTGGAAGGCCTCCAACGGTGGAGATCCCACAACCTCCCCAGGCAGTCTACCTTAGTGCTTTGTTATCCTGATTGTTATGAAAGTTTCCTGATGTCTAACCGGAATTCTTCACTGTAATTTAAGCCCATTATGTCATGTCCTTTCTATTATGCACAGATTGTTTCTGTCTTCCCTGACGCTGTTTCTTCTGTAATTACTTTCATGTCCCCTCTCAAGTGCTTATTATTTAGGCTAAACAACCTTGTTCATCCAATCTGTCCTGCTAGGTCAGGGTTTCTAGACTTTGTATTCAGCCTCCTCTCCAAACAAGCTACATCTTTTCTTGAAATAAGGAATCTAAGCCAGGAAAACGTGCTCCAGCCAGGGTCTGCAGCAGTGTTGAGAAGAGGGAGTGCTTCCCACGTCTCACGGGCAACCGGCCTGTTTGAACACTGCAACTTGGCAACTACCTTTATCACAGCGGGATGCCACCGCTGACTCCTGGCCAGGTTGTGATGAGCAATGATCCCAAATCAGTCAGTTTCTCCTCTGTGTAATTGGGTGGCATGTTGTGCTTAAATACTGTCAATTTGCACCCGTAAGACATTCATTTCTGTGCTCAGCTGCATCCTGGGCAGGAGTCTGCTCAGAAAAAGGGTACGGTACGTCTACCCTCTATGTTTCTTACGCATTGATTGTTGGTATAGCTCCTTGGAAAAAAATTATAAAAAGCTATCAATTGAAAATCAAATTACTTTTCCATCAGACTTTAATGCCTCTTCCATTTGAGCCCAAAAGCCATTTAAAGTGTCTTGTTATTTACAGACTTCTGGAGTCTATGAAAAACTCGGAATGACATTTTGTAAATAATATTTTCTTTTCTTTCCTGAAAATTCCTTTTTTTGAAACAGGACTTTCCTCTATTTTATACATATATATTTATTTAAAGAGCTAAGCCCTGGTGTTTTGAATCAGTCTTTGGAAAAACACTTTCCATGACCAAAAGTGAATATTCATGTTTTCTTATATAAATATCCCTTTCACAAAACATCTACAGAAAAGTATAGATTTCTGACTCACACAGTGGCCCAGCATGACTTAATATCTTCCCCAAACCACTTGTCCCATCAGACACTCAGAACAGCAGCTTACTCTATTGGAGCAAAGCAGCCTGAATTTACAGTTTCCCCTTTTTTTTCCCTCGCTATTAGCTCTAGAAGTCTACTTCTGTTGGCAACTCTTACTGCTATGTAATAATTTACTAGCTACCAGGACCTCAGCATGCCTGCGATAGTGTAGCAGCACAATCATTAGTTTCTATTCTGCAGTGGCAGGATGTGACAGAGAGTCTACGATTTCGGATGATTCTGGTGTCAACTAACTGTGACACTCCATCAAACCCTGCATCCTTAATGTCATGGAGAGTTACATCCTTTCATGGGTGATAAAGCATGGGCATTCTGACAACCCTGGTTTAAGTGTCCTCGTTGGCCTCGCTAGGCTCATGTCACTTCATTGTTTTATAACTTAAATTGTCTCATATTGAAAATGAGGATTCAATTTGAAATTTTATTGTTAACCTTTAAGGGCCTTGGAGCTCAAAGTCTACTCAAGAGGTAAGTGAAGTTTATGCTCCAATTCTTAATCTACTTTCAGTTACAGATTTCTGCACACGTAGCCCATTGCTTTCTGATAGCTGTCAGAAAACTTTTCAGTTTTTAGTGACAAAAATGAATGAATGTAGATCTTTGCCTGTTTCCAGGGATGTTTTTAAAGATTGGTTCATTTTTCTTCTGTTTGTTTGAATCCTACCAGTAGTTTCACCTTAAAATTTTATGTTAGAGCTGGAAAGAATTGCCTTTCTTACCTAGCCTCCTCTTTGAGGAAAATGCTGTTAAAAAACAAAAATTCAGTGAAGCTTCCAAAGGGCAAATGCTAACTTTTGAATTGAAAATGCTTTAAATTTTAGTTTATAACAGGAATCTTCTTTGTTCTCCAAGTGGTCATTTTTCTTTTATTAAACCTGTTATTATCACAGAAAGCATGCTCTTTGTGAAACAACGTTTCTGTAGTCAAAACCCAATTTTCCCTAAGGAAATATTTAAAGGGAAAACTTTTTACACGCCCTACTTAGCACCAAGTCTTCCCATTTAAACACCTCCACAAGTGGCCAAAGTTTCAAAAGAGATGCTCTTCCACTTAGGCACCCAAAGGAAGCGTTTGAATTCTGAGCAGCTTTTGAAACATCAGGCCACCTTGTTAGAGGTTTGTGAGAGAAAGATGTGCCCTTTTCAAGATGTAGCTCCAATGACGGGTCCTTAAGAACTTTTGAAAAATTCCCCTTTAAGAAGAAGAGGATTAGATCAAGGTGTGAATATTCCAGACATAAATACAGATAGAACTCTGAAATCCATCTCTATTGCATGTGTTTATACATTACTACAGCTTGCTTTATCATTGTGTTTTCAGTGCAAATAGTTTACATATGGACATGAATGGCTTCCAAATAAGCTACCTTCAGCTGGCATGAAAATTATTGTTGTTGAGAAAAATGTTGGTTTTGTTGCACAGAAACACACCTAATTTCTGTTTGTGCAGTTGAGATTTCTTGAGGCCAGGGCTGACATCCAGCATGCCATTAGGTACGGAATGAGGTCCGTTCTGCTCCAAACTGGCAGAGACCTTGCAAAAACTAAGTTTAAAGAGAGGTAGATCCAAGGCAGTCCCACTGTCAGCTCTCAGATCTACTCCACTGTTCTTTCCCTGGAACAAGTAACATTTTGCCCTTCCATTTTGTAAGGCATAAAGCAACTTTGTAATTAGGATTATTTTTTCCCCGATGGAAAATGTATTAACAAAGATTATTGTCAAAGTATGAAACTGCTTCCTCTTTATCTGGCACAATGGTGCTACAGAACAACCAAGAGGTTCACACAGCTCTGTGTCAAGATGGTGTGCAGTATTTGTAATGATAGCTCAGAGAATACCATGAAATTGGGAGCTTTCAATCATGCTAAAGAGCACTTCTTTCTTTGTATCACCCCTCCATGTTTTAACTCTGCAGTATGATTTTTCCTAAAATAATCAGGTCTGGACACTTCACTGTGAACCAATCTTTTGCTAGGAATATTCGTTTTGATGCACTTCATAGGATGCTAAGAAAATATTACACTTGAGGAAGGTCTCCTTCCATTTCCACAAGGCTCTGCAGGCTAGTTAACAAAAACCATTGTCAGTAAGATCAAGGACTGTTGACAGATCTAATAAAATCAACATAGATCTATTTTCTGTGGCCATTGCCAAGTAGAGATCAGCAAGAGATAACTACTCTTATATTAAACACACACCTAAAGCCAACACAGTCGGGATGAAGGATGCATGTGAAACACATAAACAGCCTTCTTCTGCTTGCATCATCCCAGAGATACTAAAAATTCCTGTCAATACATGGGCTAAAATCACCCACTGTGAACAAACTCATGGATTACAAAGAAATGGCCATAGCATCAACAAACCAGAAGATTTTATCATCAGAGTGCTTGCTGACTTCTCTGCTGTAAACTTTTGTCACACCAATCACAGCGAAGGCAACAGCATCAAACACAAATGTGAAACCAGCAGGGAGACCTTCCCATCCGTCCCCACAATGAAGACAAAAAGCTGTTCTTGTGCCACACATCAGAAGGGCGATCTGATAAGGCTCTTTGCTGAAAGTCCTTGCGGAAAGATAAGCCCACCTGCTCCAGTAACAATACACAAGGAAAACCAAGCACAAACCTCAAACAAACAAACAGCCCGTCACACATCATAATATAGGAGGGAGGAGCTTATACGGACTTTAGATATATTTAATCTGATTACCAGAAGTGTTTCCCCCTTTTATATATATTAATATACACATGCATATAATTCTTTTCAGATGGTCAGTGCAAATAAGATACTGAACACAAAGTTAAACTGATATTCCCGGTGTTCCTAGGCGCCATATTAAAAAATGGTGTTATGTTGGCTACCTTCCAAACTTTGTAGATCTTCCCAAACTAATAACCTACTGTAAGTGAAGAAGATAAGTCTGGTGATGAAAAGCAAGAGTACTAACATGTCCTCTTTGATTTTGAGTAGATCAGTTCGGACTGAATTCAGCTGACTCATCCGGATTTCAAAGGTAAATGTGGAAATGCTTCCAGTATGGGCTGAGAGACAATTTAGTTACAAGCGGAGTGATCTCCTTTGAGAGCTGCAAAGTATCTGCTAGCAATACATCTACTACTCTCATCAGCTAAACCATTAATAAACATTAATACCAATGAGCAGTGAATTTGAAATTATTTCCCCTACAGGGCAAACAGAGCTGGAGTACGCTCTCATATTTCTTGTCAGGAAATAAGGCAAAAAACCATGGTTTTGTACACTCGCTGCTACAAAAGTCTGCATGAGAATGGAGATAACCGTCATCTCTACTGATCCTCAGCTGGTTTGGAGAAGTCACTGAAGCATCTCTGGACCAAATCACTAAATACCCTCCAGTGCTCTGAAGACTGTTTGGTCAACATTATCTGGAGACCAAAATTTTGGTGATTGATTGCTTCTACCCGTAATATAATAGTAACACAAATCTTAAATGTGAATTTAAATTAATTTTAAACTAGTCAATCCAGGCACCTCTTAAGTAAGAACATAAGAAAGGTCATACAAAGTGGTAGCAAAGGTTTTTCTAGGCTGGTATCTTGTTAGCAGGGCTGAAAGGAGAAGCTCTGCGGGACAACCAGATTGTGTCTGCTTGGGATGCTCCTGCTGTGAGCTGTAGCGAAATGTACAAGTGTTACCAGGAACAGCTTTTCTGTGTCACTTCTGGGGCTAGGAAATAAACTTTTTTTCTTTTAATTAGACATCTTGAGGTGTGTCCTCCTCACTGAACTAAACATTGTCTTCAGCTACCTCTTTCACTTTTGTCTACTTTCTTTTCAAATTACTCTCAGAAACTTATATTAAATGATAACACATACCATTTAAAACTTCGCCTGGTTTGCTGTGTAGCATCATCTGCCTTCTAGATAAAAAGCAGTAATACTTGGTGTCTCAATCTAAATACTAATTTTGTCTGTGAATTTATTTTAATTTCCTCTGCACTTCTGGATAGCACTTATTACGGGAAGCAAAAATCCTATTTCCAGTCTGGCAGTAGTCCAAGAGTACCTGAAGCCTCAAGAAGGAGATTTCCTCCTCCACACCTGGTCTCCATCCCCTTTCTAGCCACAGAAGACTGAGCACCTATGGAAGTACAGATGATCCCCTGGATGGCTCCAGTAGATGCTGCAGAACTACAAGGTTTTGAGGCCCATCAGCCACTTGCTGATGCACCTCCTTGTGCAGGCAGCTGAAGTGGAGAGGAGTTCAAAGTTAGTTTTTGTTTGAGAAAAGACCTACAAATCCAGAGTAAAAACTGCAGAGGAAAAATGACAGTAAAGTACCCTGCAAACCCAGATTCTTGCTTAAAACTGGTCACTCAAAGGCACTGCAGAGGTGACAGCAGAAATTTCTGGCCCTTTACCCTGTCACGTGGGCATTACTTCTCTCTCCTATTGTCTTTATTGGGCCAGATCCTATGAGCTCCTTTAGGAAAGCAGAGACATCTAACTGCAGAGCACTTCTGTGGGGTGTCCAGGGCAGGGATTCCTCTCTGCAAGGCTCGTAAACTCCTGAGCACTATCCTGAGGGCAAATAAGTTATTGCAATAAAGAAAAATGTTAATATATTAGATTTCTGCTCTGCAAGTTGTTCAATATTACTTGTGTGGTGGCTGTGACTTAAAAGCTGTAGCTCTTTTGATGGTCAGAGACTGGAAATACCAGATGTATTTTTCATAGTAATTATTGTTTATCTGAAAAGAGATTGCTGAGACAAACAGCAAAGCACAAGGATCATAGCCATCTCTACTGACTAAAAAGGGTCTTAAACACAATAAGAGCACACACTAGACGTGATTCTCCTCCACCTTAGACTTTTATAGCCTCCAATTGAGATGTGAACGCTCCTTTCCCTCGATCATTAAAGCACTTAGGTTGGCACTGAAGAAAGATGTTAAGTAACTGAAAGGGAAAATCCTGGTTCCTCATGGAAAACAACAAGGTGTGAGCTAATTAAACCACATTTTGTGAGATGACATTTCTTTTTAGAATCTCCTACAGCTCCGTGTTTCATGTCTGCGCTGCACAGAAGCCCTGCATTGGATTAAGATGTTAGGCTGATTTACTTAACCCGTGCCACTTGCAAAAGCAGACTAGTAAGTGGCTGTTGTCCCAGCAGTCAGTGATGTACCTAGAGCATGGTCAAAGAGGACTTCAGCTTCCAGTAAGCTTAACCCCTCTATGCGTGTAAATTGATCACTTAACATTAAAAAAAAGTACAAGTCAATTTTGCGTCTGACCCGTTCACCTTCATATGACGACATGACATCTTAAAATCATAGTAAGTATATAGAAAAATTATGTTTTAAATATGGTCTTTTGTATCTTTTACCACATTCTCTCCTGCAGTGGTTATTACCTAATAATTCTTGACACTAGTGATTAAATATAAAAGTTTTACATTTTATGATTCTATTTCAAATACACAATTGCTAGCATATATATCAAGACAAAAATTAGGCCCTTCTTAAAATGTCTGTAATTATATTTATGCATTAAAGTGTCAACTGTTTAAAATGAATGATTTCAAACAATATTTTTGTCATTGTTTTAAAAATCAAACTTTAAATCAGACTTTATCGTCAATCTCAACTAATAGCTTGCATTTCAATATTTTAGACCACTCAGGACATTCTCTAATTTAGGAAATCTTTGTAAGCAATTTTAACAGTTACTTAAACAACAGCCACAACTAAAGTGGTGAGCACACTCAGTAAACAAAAACTCCTTGGTGGCAGAACTCAGGCTATAGTGTCAGCAAAATCCATCACTGGGAAAACACTTCATGGCTCGCAGTTCTCCGCAACACTCAAAATATGAGGGGAAGGAAAAATGGGACCTTTCTTGAGGAGTTCAGAAGCAGGAAACTTTTAAAATTTTATTTCAACAGTGATTTATTTTTCTGGCCTCTGTTTCCTAGATCCTTTTATACACTTGCTTAGGAGACTAGATCTCCCTCCCAGTCAATAATACATAAACAACCTAATCTTTGAGTTCTGTTCTTCCCTAAAATGGTGTTGCTTTTGCCGCTTAGTGTATGTCATAGAGCCAAACTGTGTCCCTGAGTCAGTGATGTTGCTGTTTACTCAAATGCCACTGGATATGCAAAGCACATTTAAAGTCACAGACATGTTTAATATCCATATCCTGGATGATGAGCTCACATTGCACAATAATTTCAAGCCAACAGCAAATCCCAAAGAATTTAGGATGTGGCAGCCAGTGAGGATGCCTGGCTGAAACACCTCAAGAAGAATGATTTAAAAGACGGGGAGTTAATTTATAAGTTTCTAAACAGCATGCCAAGGGAAAAGTCTTCTGTACATCTGCCTACATTTTTTTGAGATCAGATTTCAGTCACAGAATGATAAAGCAAAATGAAACAAAATGGAAAGAAAAAAAAAAAAAGAAAAAAATCCCAACAAAAACCAGATGAGTGAATTTGCATGGGAGGTGATTTATTCTTTAGTTTGACTGCAGGAAAAAAATAAAGTAATATTGCAACTTGATAGGTACATATTTTCAAACAAGACATCTAGCTCAATCACAGATGTGGACTGCTGGATCTTAACTGCACCTTTTAATTCTGCTTTGACAAATTTATGTAAATAAATAGACTGATAACGGACAATCGCTGGAATTCTAAATCTCTTTTATGTAATCTTTGTCTGAGTTTCCCTACTGGAGGCTATCTGTTAACTAGATGTGAATTATTGCTCAGGCTTGTTTCCCTTGTGAGCTGCTGTTTAGAGAAAGCAACTGTTTTCATACGATTCAAAATGTAAAGGTGGCTGTGGCATTTTTTTTGTAATTTTGCCAATTATTGGATATGACTTTGCAATTTCTCCAGTCCTTACAAGTACCTTTACCCATGGAAGTGATCTTTGTATGGGATCACCCCTGTCACGGGAATCCAATACCTTGAATTACTCTATTAGCTTTGCATTAATAATAACCTAAAAAAGTAAATGGTGACTTAGTTACTCTGCCACATTTCTCTTGGTTTCACTTGATTTCCACCCAAAATCATAAATCAGTCCATATTTGTTCATACTTGGCCTGATATCACTTGACACTCAGCCCACATTTGCCAAAAGGTCCATGAACCTCACTGAACTTAAGTTCTGGATTTGTAACAAAAGCTCAAACAAAGCAACTTTCACCCTTTTGCAGGTTTTATTAAGAAAACATTAGCATTGCTCTAAGAATAATATTCTACTTGTTTGGAGGTTAACAAAAAGTTATTAAAACAATAAGAGTGGAACTTACAGTTCAAATTAGTCTGCCCAGGACTGGAAGATTGTTTGGTGAAAATAAAGATTTGTAAATCAAGTATTTTAGAGGCTTTAAACTTGACACTGAGGGTGATACTTCAGGCTGGATTGCAAGATTTCAACAAAAAGTTGCGGTGTCACCCAGACAGACATACAAGGGAAAAATTACAAAGGGATTTTCAATTTATAGATCTGGAATGCAGCAGAGTTTGATTATTTTGATGGATTTGGCTCAGACACTGAAAGTATAGCTGCAGGTAAAACACAACACACCTTCGTGTTGCACTTTTTAATGAGATTTGGTACAGAAGGACTGCAGTGAATGGAAGGAATAACTGCATTTTGTGGGTGCTGAGGAGTTCCTTAGCCTCTTAAAGTGAATTGTATCAAAATAAAAAACAGTGTAAGGATGAAAGCAGCAGTAAGGAAAGCATCACCAGATATTCTTGCAGGATCACATCATTTGAGTAATAATACTTTTCGTACCTTTTTATTCACTGAATAGGTAATTCTGCTAGAAGTGAACTGTGTTTTCTGTTTACCCGTAAATGTGGAATACAGCAGGAAAGAACGTCCTTGAACAACCATCTGAAATGTGAACGGTTCCCCTGCCTATTACAATGCTGGGTTTGCTTCATATATGATGAGGAGCATGTTCTTTTTTTGTCCCCACAGTCCAGGGAAAGCATTTGGTATATCCTGCAAACACCGTTGCTTACCGAAGGTGCAGACACTTGGCTCTACTGAGCCATTTCCTGACTTTTAAGGCTACATTTTTTTAGCCAATCTTGCTTTAGTTTAAACTGCATTGTATGAGTTTCCCTTTCCTTTTTGGAATAGTATAATTTGCTTCATAAATTACATATGGTGGAAGCCTGTTGAATGAAGAACCTAGTTGCACAGAAAATTAATTCTTTTGACAGGTTTATTCCTTTAACAGATATTTGGTGGAGGATTTTACTGCATTATTGTATATATTGTGGCTTGCTGCACAGAAAATGTTTCACAGTATTTCAACAGATTTATTCCTTTAACAGAAATAACTATTCTTGTCTGTTTACTATTTTTTACATATGAAATAAATTTCTTAGTTATAGATTCTTAAAAGAAGCTCATTTGTTTTGCTCTTGTGTTTCACCTGAGTGCAGAGAAAATACATTTTTCCTTCAATCAGCATTCATTTAAATGCATGGTAATACATACAGTTGTAATGAACCATATTTTGTTTGATTATGTTAATCTGTAACAGTGTTAATTTCCTTATATATATGTTTATGTGATTTTTTTTTTTAAATTAACATTTTACCATGCCTTACTAGAATATCTTGGATTATTTAAGGCTCTGTATACTATCTTGGCATGAGAATTACATAGTACAGATAGCATGACAGCAAAGGAAGTCAGATTGAATGCCATATGACCTGATTTGAGCAAGGCTAATTATGTAATTAAGATATTGAAACAGGAGCCAGAATATCTGAGTGCTGCTCCTAGTTTCGCCAAGAACCTCCGATGGGACATTTAGCATTTAGCTTTTCTGTTCACTGCTTTTCCCTGCTGTGAATGAGGGTACTGATATTCGAAAAGTATAATGTGCAAAATAAAGCTGCTCTGGGTGCACCGCCTGCAGCACACTGTGGCTCAGACTGGCAAAGTATTTGTAAATAATTCCAGTATTTTGCACTGTTTTTTATTTTGTGCATAACTTACACTCAGTGTAGGTATTCAAGATAAAGTTGTAAAGGAAACATGGTGCTTATTGCTTATTCATTAAATTTAGGGAAGAATGAGTTGATTTTTTTTTCTTTTTTTTCCCCCCCTCTTCGTTATTTGAATGCCTAATCTATGGAATTAAAGTTTTGTTGCTTTAAGATTTATAATTTGGTCTATATTCATCTTCAGGAAACTGATATTCTGAGCTTGTGAGTTATATCTGCCCTACATTATACTGGAACTCAAGAAATAAGAGACAAAGAAAATAGACATGACAGGAGTTTACGATCGACTTCTCACAAGATATCAAGATGAGACATTTGTGTTACATCCATACAAACATCTGCACAGACAATAAACTTCTCCAAATAAATGTTTCTATACTACTGACATAAAAGAAGGAAAAAAAAAAAAAAAAAAAAAAAAAAAAAAAAAAAAAAAAAAAAAAAAAAAAAAAAAAAAAAAAAAAAAAAAAAGAAGAAAAAATGAAAAAAAAAGAAAGAGAGAAAGAGAGAAAGAGGGAAAGAAAGAGAAGGGGAGAAAGGGAGAAAGGAAAGTTCTGGGAATTGATTACTTTTCTTACAGCACGAAAAATTTTAGTATTTCCCCATCAATGCCTATATACTTGACACATCAGAACTTTCTTGCCCAAGACTGTAGGTCTTCCCTAAACTAATCAGAACACCAATTTTCCAAAACCAGAAGCAATCAACAAGGTTGTCCAAGACTCGTCAGAATACTCTCTCCCCAAAGCTAGAGAAAAACGTACTAAAAATATAAATATAGATAGATATATAATCTTGTCTGGAAGGCGCCAGATTAACATTCATATAGTTCTTACAGAACAGGAGAAAGACAGTGGCATACATACGAGATCCCAATCCATCATAAAAATAGGCTCTACATAAAAAAACATGTTTACTGTGTTTTCTTTCAATGTAAGGGTTTAATGTATCTTAAAGGTTACATTTGGTTTCACTATCGTGTTATTCTGAAATGCCTTTAAATACTTTTATCTGGACAATTGTCATGGCTCTGATGTTAGAAAAATTGCAAAAATAACATATAGTGAATGTAAAATCAGAGACACACCAAGGTGACATGAGCGTGACAGGGCTGCGGTACGGAGTGGTAGAGGACATGGCATATACGCCCACTATCTCATACCGGAGAATCTGTACTTGTGTGGATTTCCATGCTGGAGTATTTCAAAAAGCCTGCTTAGTCCATTTTCTGCTCTGACCATCAAACGGTACCTGTAGCTGCACCTGAAGCATGGGCCTCCTAAGATAGCGGCGTCACTGCTTAACTCAAGTAAGAGAAGAAACAGAAGCTTTTGTGGGTCACATGAATACTTTGGAGGAGGGTGGGTGAGAATGCGTAAGCCGTAGTGAGCACTTTGAATGTGTTTCCTACTGTCCTGCCTAATTTAGCAGCATACAGACTCATCTATACCAAAAACGTGACCTTCTCAGTTTAGATCGCATAGCTCTCGAATACTACTCATGGCAATCCAGAAATAGGCTTCACACTCCCAATCCAGGCTGATTCAGGGTGGGAATCTGTAAAATGATAATTATCCATGGATATGGAAAAAAGAAAATATTCTTCTAATGAATAACTTCTTGCTACATCAAGACAACTTTGTAAGTCCTAGCGACTAGGTAACTCTAATAAGGCAGAACTCTTTGAGAAAAGAAAAGCTGTGCCAACACAAACATCCCAGCAGCTACTCGAGGTTATATTTCATTGAAAAAAGCAGAGAACCCGGCTCAATGCTTTAAAGATAAAGGAAGCTGGAGTTATATGCCAAGGAAATCAGCAAAACTCTAGGCTAGCACAGGAGTGAATTATTTCTGGAGATACAGGCTCACACGACACCAGGTCACGTGGCACCAGCTCAGGTGAATTTCTAGAAGGTGGGGGAAATAATACGGACAAATATAAATTGGCTGGACTGTAGAGAATTATTGCAACTACATTCCTTGTATAAAACTTAAATCTGCAAAATGCAAATAGAAAAGGATCGTGTTTAAGTCCTGGCCTCCCCTACATCTTTTCTCCATACCAAGTCTGTACTCTCTGAATTTCCTTGAGATTAACGACCAAGTCTGCAAGCGGCCACCATACACTCCTCGTCTTGCACTTTCTGGGGAATACCCTGTCTCAATTGCTGTCGTTTAATTGTAGTCTAGTAAAACTTATTCCAAAGCTCTACAAGAGACAGGCCAATAGATATATGGAAAACATATGAATATGTAGTGTTAACAGCTGAAACTATATATATTTGGCAGGCCTTACCTAATGGTTCAACTGAATCCCCTTGGCAAGCTTATACCAATGTTATTTTTACTGTTCCACTGTTTTTTTTAATATATGTAAAAGAATAATATTTTATCCAAGTTCCAAGGCAGCTGGTCCATTCATGATAGACCCAAAAGAGAGCTTTGAAAAGGACAAAAATAAATTGTTTGTACAGAGTAGCCAAGCATCCACTCAGAGACAACTGCTTGTATTTGTCGCCTTGAAAATCAAACAAATTCTTAATAAAAAAGTTACTCATGACTAGAATTTGAAATGGTAAACTATATTTCTCTAACAGTAAGATGATTTTTTTTTTCTTCATAGAGACCACTCCAAAACACACGATATCAGGAAAATATAGAATTATACTTTGAAAGATCTGGAAAAGACTATTTTGCAATCCCAGTGGCACTTTGGCATGTGCGTGCCTGCATGTGTGTGCCTGTGCGAGCAAAACGTCGCATCTCTTCCTTTGGACTTGACTTCATCTGTATTTGCATCCAGCTGTCTTCCTGTGCGATAACAAGAACACCGGAAATTTGCCGAGGATGACACACATGATCAACGAGGAGATTTTAGTCGTTGCATCAAATTAGAAAATTCTCAGTCCTGACTAAGATGCAGCTAGGAAACAAGCTGCCAGCAACACCCTCTGAAGCAGATGGTTCCCACCACTTGGAACGCTCCTTTCCGCGCACTCCAGAGACTCTTGAAATAACGAAGCGCTACAGAGCAGGGAGGGAAGATGAGTGGAAAGTCAGACACAGCACTGAGCTTCACTTAGCAGCTTCTTACTGGTGGTTTGGTCAATGCTCTGTCTGCCCACTTGAGAAAATCCCTGGCAGGTCATTGCTAATGACACATCTTTATCCTACCCGGTGCTGTTTTACAAGTATCTATCGGGCATCTCTCAGCTAGTATGACTCACACTTGAAAAAAAAGAGGATATTGGAAAAGGCTGTCATAAAGCACAGGCCACCTGCAGATGTCGGAATAACTGGAGTGCTGGACAGAAAAGAATATATTGTACAAATTGTCCAATAAAATAAATTACTTATAAGGCATCTCAAAACATGTTGGAAACTTAGGAATTACAATCAATATCATACTGTGAATAAGGTACATAATTTTACTAGTACAGATAATTGATGAAGGGTACAGTTTGCCAAGAGTTGTGGAAGGTTATCAGTCACATGACATTTTTAAAATTAAGATGTCATGTCTTTCTAAAAACGTGCTTTCTTTAGGCCATGAGTTACTGAGATCAGCGAAGGAATAGCTAAATGAAATGCTAGGGATTTTGTTCCGCAGGATGTCAAATTAGATTATCCGTCCTTTAAAGCTATAAATACATGAATTATTACACTTGTTTTACAAATGAGAAAACTGAGGCATAGACAATATCAAAGCGCTTTATAAATGTGAATGACTCAATAACATTCTGCAATTGTTTATTATCCATATTCCTGTTTTCAAATGACAGAACTGAGGCACATAGAAATGAAATGACTATCTAAAGTCACACCAGTCTCCTTCTTTAACCTGGTAAATAGGTAAGTAGGCAAGCTATTTTGACATACTAATATATGTGTTAAGGTATTAATTTCCCACACATCTAGAATATGTGGATCATTGGAGAGCAATTTCTGTTGAAAACAGCAACAGTCATATTTTTCTCACTTCAAGCTTTTTTCTTATTGTGAGGCTTCTATTTAACTGGAAAAACTTATTGTTTTTCTCTAAGCTTGGCAAGAGCAAAGAATAAAAAGTGCAGTAGTTTGTGTGGCAGAAAAGAGGGATTTGAAGCTGGAATACACAGTGGTCAGAGCTGAGGGAGCAGGATGCCATCCATACACACCGGCCTACAGAATATCAGTGGTAAATTCCTCTCAATCCATTCAGTGCGGACTATTTTTGGTGAAAAATTAATCAATGGTGTTTCAAGGTATTTAGGAGGGCAAAGAAGCAATGTCTTTCCTTTATGGCTACAGTGCAGTGATCAGTGCCTCTGCAGGTGTGTAATTCAAAGAGATGCTAAGAAAAAGATGTACATAAACAGGAAGGATACAGGGTGTGTACGAAGGTTACGTAGAGGTTGCAGCTGAATAACTGTAGGGCTGCATAATCGTGTATCAGATAATGCTTGGGTTTATTTGTCTTGATTTGAACTCTCTGCTTAGAGCCAGGACACAATGAACAGAGGTTAACAGAGAAAATGCCTCACAGAACAAAATAACCTGCACGGGGAAGTTTCTCGCAGGATCAGGCTTGACAGTCCAGATCCTGGCTGCTGTAAATCACTGCAGCAGCACTTATATTCACAGAAACTCTATGTATTTAAAATATCCAGCCTAGTGCTGTAATACTGCTAAACACTGCAGCTCTTAGATCCCAGAAGAACTAAACTTACCTCCTACAACCCACTAACCATCTAGCCACTTGTTCAGTCTGGCTCAGAAATAATTAAAAAAGAAAGTTTTCTTAATGACATTGACCCCTGTCAGAAAGCAAAGTCTTCATTCATCTGTTTGCCTGCCGACCAGTGCCAATAGTCAGGGATATACCAAGAAGGAAAAGTGACTGACTTATCAACATTATTTTCCTTGTTCTTGATCTAGGTCATCAAGGAGATTAATATGTAGTTGCAAGCTGTTCATTCATTGTAGAGGAGCATGTACATAGCAGGAAATATCTCCCATGGCACTGATAAACTCTCAAAGGCTATAGGCCAAGGTGTTTATGCTCCAATGGAGACATTTGTGCCAAGTACCTGCTCCCAGTGATATAGTTACAAGCATTAAACTCAAAATGTAACTTTAAAAATCTATTACGGTCTATAGCTTTTATTATTTCCAAGACGGACAACTGTGTTGGTTATTATCAATATGTTGTGAAAGTAGCTTTGACGCCTGGGATTTGAGGCAGGGGGATGGGGAAGAGGCATGTGGGAACAGTTGGACCAAATGTTAACAAACTGGTGAAGCATTACAAAAATGTTTGAGAGAAATGTTCCCCTTTTCCAGACCCCGCTTTCAGCACGCACCCAGCAAGAGTAGTGTGAGATAACCTTTCACTGAAAACATCCAAACACTTCCTTGCCAGGATCGCTCTTTGTTACCAGAATGGTAACTTTTCCAGTCTCTGCATTTCTAGGACCTTCCTCCAGTATTCCACTCCCAATTCACTGGATATGGATCTCCTACAACCCACAAGACCTACTGATTCACCCCAACCATCACAATCTCTGAATCTACTCTACCTGCTACTGAATTTAGCCTTTCTTCCTCTTTGCTCTGTACTTGTAACTTCATCATCTCCCTCAACAAGCCTCTTATTCACTTCGTTGCTGGGTCCAGTTTGAAATACAAAGCTCTCTCTTGGCTTAGAGGTTCTCCTCTTTGTTGCCAAGCTCAGCTTTTTGCTGGGAGCATCTCTCATGAGCTCAGACCCTTTCTTTCCTTCCTCAGATTTTCCCTTCTGGCTCCTGACCTCACGCTCAGCTGTAGCAGATTAACAGGTCTCTTGGTGCAACAGAGGTACGGGGGCTACTTCTGGCTGGTGTTTCCCTGTCAGGACAGCAAGGTGGGGCAGGAGAGACGGCAAATGCATGGTTACAAAAATCCTTCCACAGCCAACAGAAATAAATAAATCATGCACAGAAAAAGCCCATAAATGGTAGATCACAAAGTCAAATCACCTTAACAAAAGTAAAACATTTAAAATGAGTTGAAATGCTGGAAGTCAGAATACACCTAGAAATCTGCCAAACTAAACTTGTGTTTTAATTGTTTCGGAGGACAAGGACATAAAATGCATATTCCAATAAGAAGTTACTTTTCTTACCATATAAAAATATAGAATGTTAACAGAAGCGGATGTTTCAGGCTGTTTACCAGTAAAATTGTTATTGCACCCGCTGTCATGTAGTATTACACCACTTTAAATGTAGTGAGCTCTCGATGCAAATTCTGGAGCAGTAGTACCACATATGGCAACAGAGAACTTGGCCTTTGATGTTTTGGAGACATGACACAGAACCAAACCAAAAAACATTGTGGTTTCTTGTCCTGAATGCTTAGTTTTAAAGTTTTACAAGAAGAGATGTAGCCCTCTTCCCCTATGAAAGAAAATAGGACATCTCAAAGCTGCGTATTTGGTTTAGAAAACATTTACACACATGGCCCTGTTATTGTCCAACGGTTTTAAGAAAGTAATTCTATGCTGTTAAATTCACTAGCATAACTTCATTTGGAATTATGGTGAAAAATAGACCCAGTCGATAAAACATTTGGTTTTTATGTAGACCCTGTCAAGTGACATACTTGTGGCCATATGCCCTGGTTTCAGCTGGGATAGCGTTAATTTTCCTCCCAGTAGCTGGTACAGTGCTGTGATTTGGATTTAGTATGACAATAATGTTGATATTAATAACACACTCATGTCATAGTTGTTGCTAAGCAGTGCTTGTACTAAGCCAAGGACTTTTCAGCTTCTCATGCTCTGCCAGCAAGGAGATGCACAAGAAGCCGCGAGGGAGCAAAGCCAGGATACTGACCCGAACTGGCACTGTGCACAACTTGTTATGTATATTCTACTATTATTATTATTGTTACTGTAATTATTTGCTCTTCCTTTGCTGTCCTATTAAACTATCTTTATCTCAACCCATGAGTTTTACTTTTTTTTTTTCCATTCTCTTTCCCATCCCGCTGGGGTTGGGGCAGGGGGGGCGGGCAGTGAGCAAGCAGCTGCGTGGTGCTTAGCTGCCAGCTGGGGTTAAACCACGACACCATACAGAAGTTTGCCTCAATTAACATAATGAAATTTTTCTACTTCATCATGTTTAAATTCTGCATATTTTTAATTGTTTGAATGAAATTTCTGATTCCTTTCCTTCACCAACTAGTACAATAAGCAAAAAGCAAGCATTTATGTAGACTTAAGTGAAACAAACAAGTCAGAGCTAAACTCAAGAAAAGCACCAAGAAAAACAAATCCTACAAGCAAAAATAAAACACCAAGTGTTATAAAAAAAAAATCATAGACACCCGCAAAATTATTTTCCTACCTTGTTGTGACATTTTGAAGAAAACAAAAATCAGAATGCAAGTTTAGATTAAAAAATCTGTCAGTCAACATGTAATTTAATATGGAGTGACATATACTGCTAAAAGGTACATTTTAACATTAAAGACCAAAACTCCAATGATTAATATTACAGTGATGACAGAATGGGAGTGCCTTATTTTAATCCACTGTTTATCTCAACAGGGTAATTTATAGATCACTCGACATGTTTTAATAGCAGGCATAAAAAGGTACCCTCTAATATCCACTTGCTTGCAAGATCTGACATTTGGAGCGACATGTTCAGAAAATATCAGCAACTGCATTTGTTGGACATATATACAAATAACTAGTCATCCTACACACAGTTTATAAAAAGTGATCTATTAATAACAAAACAGCTCTGGAGACATATGGTCTCTTAATATTCAGGTGGAATATCAAGTGTTTAAGTTAAAATAAGGGCAGGAGCACAATGAGTGGTCAACGCATTGATTTGGCTGCCAAATATGGTTTTTACCATCATAAATCTCTGGCTGACAACTGCACAAAGGCTGCTCTGCCTAAATCCTGCCAAGGAAGGGTGTTTGCTGCCGGATTGCCTGATAGTCACTATGACAACTGATGCCACAATTAGACAAGTACAATCCCACTTTCAAACAGGCACACAAGTCATTAATTCAGCAGGACTTTTGTTGACAATATGTTATGAGGGAAATATTTAATACAATTCCAAGGCTGATATATCCTCCTGTTATCTATAGTAAAATAAATTGCAAGAACTGATGAAAACAACCATTTAATTAGTCTAAAGTGAGCTGGGGAAGCTACCCTGTACATTTTGGTTTGATGAACTCACAGGTGCACAAAGCTCCTAAGAGTTGGAGTAGACGATTTGAAAAACATGCTAAGAAAGATGTTACATTTGGGAAGGGCTGCAAAAGAGAAAGAGTATGAAGTTGTATAAAAAGTGAGCAAATAAATTGTGTCACCAACTCTCCAATTCCATTAAGATATCTATGAGCATCTTTTCCCTTGTTGGGAAAATCTTGCAAAGACTCAGCTAGCTGATCTGAGCAACTGCAGATGAGTAAGACTCTATGGTGATCACCACTACAATGGCATTTTCCCACCTAGGAGAAGTGAAGTGACTTGTCTACAAGACTTTTTTCCCACTTGATTGGTTCTTTGAGGCTGCTGGGAAGCTCAGCAGGAAAAAAGCATCATAGGAGGGCAAAATTGCAGAACAAAAAGAATCTCACACAACTGAGTGCTAAAGTGAAAGACAGACCTTGAAGTAGTTATGGGACAAAGAGCAAGATCAGTAAAATATTGACTCACAAGTTCACAGTAATGATAGCCAGAGCTCTGAGACCGCTTGCTACAGAAGCACCATGAGATGTCCTTGAGCATAATCCATATATTGCTATAAAGCAATTGGTATGGGAAGGGTGACACCAAGACAAGAAGCATTTGACATTTGTGGCTGTGGCTGGCAGAAGAAAGGTAATTTGACCCTGGCTTGGGCAGGGACATGGACTGGGGGATTTCTTAAGGTCACAGAATCACAGAATGTTAGGGATTGTTCATTCTAGCCTACAAGAAAAAACTACGTGTGGATGCTGATGCTACATCTGAGTTGACAGAGAAGCAAAGTTTAGTTGCTGCAGCTGCTGAAGGCTCTGAGTAGTTAGAGCCTAAGCCAAATCTAACCCATTTCAGCCCCACATGAGCAAAATTTGTGAGGCCTGTGCGTTCCTCCCTATCCAGGTCCCAGTATGTTCAAAAGTCATATTCACTGCTGCTGGTGAGACCGGGCATGGGGACAGCCCAGAGTGTGCAAATGATGTTAGTGTAGGCAGTGCCAAGCATTGCACCTTTTCGAGAGTGGATCTGGACAACTTCCCAGGTGACACATCCTTGCTTCTCATTTTAGCTGCAAGAGTAGGACAAGGAGGCAGTGAGAGGCTGGTCTGGTGCAGCAGCTCCTTTCCCCATCCCTGTAGTAAGTGGGCACTTTCCAACCACTCCTCACCTGAATAGCCCCAGGCAGCACAGCCAGGAGGTGGTCAAGGAGGCCATTTTGCACAGGGCATCAGTGCCCTCGTTTCTGAAGGTGCTGAAAGGAAAATACAGCTCTAGAGCTGTTGGCTTGAGCAAGTTCTTCCTCTGGCACCAATTAATTATTTCCCCAATAAACACTGCTGCTTGCTACCTACCAACAGTAGGATAGGCAAAGGGGTGGAAAGCTGTGCTGCTCTCCATTGCAGCCATAAACAGGCAGATGAGTCCTCAGCATTTTGCTGTCCTTGGACCTCACGCCTGAACACAAGGACATAGTCACCAAAAGACAGGTTTTCTGGCTGAATTCTGGTCTAATCACTCAAGAAAGTGGGCTCTGTACAGATGATGTTTTTTTCTTCTCCAAAGCAGAAATTCGTACCATAGTATGAGGTATATGTGCAATGAGGATGCACCTGGAGATGCACCCACGCCTCAGCTGCCCTGGTCTTCCATATCCCTACACTGGAATCACTGTCCCTCTTCAGTTTCAGTTATTAGTTGCCACATGCAGACAGGAAATGAATTTTTTTTCTGACCTTATTAACCTGAAACCATAGGGCCTTCCACCCTACTAGAGGTGGCATCAAAGTCTATTTGTCCAATAAATGTTTTCTATGATCCCTCTTATAGACCAACTTTTCAATCAACAGAAGAATCTCTGTTTGCAGCCACTATGGAAGATGGGCACAAGAGACCCAGGAAAGCCCTATTGTACTCCTTAAGATAAAATCATGAATAGCTAAAAAACCAAAAATAAAAATTAAAAAAAACTACAAAAAAAAAATCAGTAATTTAGTGCATGACACAGACAAAATATCTTTGGCCTTTGTTTCCCTTATACTGAAACAGGATATCTAGATACTTGCAGCTGCTTCTGTGGTTCACAAGACAGAGCAGGATTGCACAAGTGTGTGCATTATAAAGAAGATCAGATAGAAACCACACTATGATAAACAGCATTAGTCATACGACTTTCTCCCCCATGTTCCAATGCTTTTAAAAATCAGGCAAATATGTATCATTCTCACTTAATACACGCACAAACTGGCATACAGAAGTTAAATGATTTACTCAAGATCAAAACATAGAAAGTGCAACTCTGCTTCTCAGAGCCCTCTGTGCACTTGCAAGAAATATTACATCCTCTAACAAAAGTATGTATTAGAGCCAGAATAATTGATTCCGTTCAGTAACAAAAACCTGATATGTACAGGCAGTTTAAGAACATCGGTGACATGTCTCGCCAAAAATCGACAGTTGCAGGGAAACTTCAACTTCCTTTCTACACAAAATTCCCCACATGTCATTCGCCTTCAGGGAAATTTAGTAAGGGCTTAGTCCAACTTCATTACAATTAATAAGGTTTCTGCCTACCTAGAATCAACCCTAACCATTTTCTCCCTTTACCTCCCTTGATAGTTACTCATGCTGAAGACTACAAATAATTCAACATCTATTGGTAGAGGAAAATCACGAAGCTAAAACTATTGCACTAAAATAAATTTCTATGTTCTTATGCCTTGTGGCACTAACGGATGCCTGCCTGCAGGGTTTGTTTTGTCAGTTTTAATTTTAATTAAGAACTAACTCTGCAACGTGTCTATTTTATTCACCCTATATCCCCCCCACACTGGATTGCGTTTCGCTTGCATCATACCTCCTTCCACACACTAGGCCACCTTTAATGATAGATACCAGTTTTCCATCCTGACTCTTTCTTATGTTTGATTACATCATCCTCTTCTAGATAAGTGAGTTTGTTAACATAATGATATTACTGTTCAATTTTAGCAAAGCAATTAAAGACGTGTTTAATTTGAAGAATCTCAGTTGTTTTGTTGTCTGCCATTAGGTATATTAACATCAGTGGGAGTAGTAAATACTAATACAAATTCTCTGCTGAACTGAAGTCTTTCAGAAGGATATACAGACAAGAGAGCTGCATACTTTTATTTTACAAATCCAGTATGATTTTAATGTATAGAGTTATTAGAGTGACTTCCATGCTTGTAACACAAAAAGGATCCTACATTATAGCAATAGATCACATTTTCAATCCCTACTAACTTCACTTAAGAAACGCTTAATTTGCATGAAAACTTTTCTTGTTTTAACTGTCAAATATTAGAAATTAAATTTAATGTGACTGAATCAATAAGGATGCGTGCCCAATACGCTGTTAGGTAGCAATAGCTATAGTTTTCTTTCCGTGGGATGTTTACTGCTTTTTCAAATGAATGCATGATGGCATTGTTAGTGCCAAGCTCTTATATAAGAGTTATTAGAAATTAAAACAACAATGTTTGAAAGTCTGTTGTACACTTAAAATAGATGGCTGTCAGGTCTTGTAAACTCCAAAGCAAAGCTGAAAGTTTTATCTGATATGAAAGCCATTTATTGAGACTATATTTTGTGACTTTCAAATGGTAGTGCTATTATATAAGAGGAAAGCTGGAACTAACACTGCAATATCCTAATGATCCTTGCCTGCCTTTCAGAAGTCCAGTGGACCAGATCCAGAACTCATTGGAAGTGACAGGCGCCTGTCAATGCCACCATCAGTGGTCGCTGGGCAGGGAGGAGGGTAAATGACAGTGATACAGGAATTTCAAATGGATTAGTGGACCCAGACATAGGTTGATGAGGAAAGGAGTGCTAAGAGTGACAAGTTCCCCTCCCTGCTTCTTTGGGTGATGGCTCCATTACCTGCGTTTTAGGGTTGCAATATTATTAGTTTGCTGGTGGGAGATTTCTGGAGGAATAATAATAAGNTGTTGGGTTTTTTTGGGGTTTTTTCCCCCTCAGTGCTGGAT
Source organism: Pampusana beccarii (assembly GCA_013399365.1). Taxonomy (NCBI): domain Eukaryota; kingdom Metazoa; phylum Chordata; class Aves; order Columbiformes; family Columbidae; genus Pampusana; species Pampusana beccarii. The sequence goes on along the minus strand of VWYH01008138.1, from coordinate 690,393 downwards.
GTTCAGTGGCTGTTTGTGTCATTAAAGACCAGAGAACCAGCTGTGGCAGGATTTCACACAGAGTCCCACCATCTCAAGTGACCTCTTGGTCAACATCATTGTTTAATGCTGTAAGATCTGTACTTTTAACATTTGGGTACTTGAGATTTCCTCAAGGCACTACAGCGCTGTGTATTCCACTATTTACTGAAGGAATACATCAGTGTTTCTGTACAGCCACCCAACAAGCAGAGGTATTAAAAAATAATGTTCATGCTGCTTTTATTTTGGTCTATGAATAAACATACTCTGCAACTTCTTTCCAAAACAAATGTCTTCTCTTGCAAGGCCTGCCATGTTATGTTGCATCTCTGCACATTAAAAGTTAAAAAATTATTTAGCCTGAATTGTTAAAATTTTCATTAATGGCAATTTATGTCACTCAAAGAAGCCTCCTTGGGAAGAACATGGCATACTTGTACAGACCTATTATGAGAGTTGTCAGAAACATTTGTCCTTATGAAATATAAATAGACAGTATGTTAGATGATTTAGTGAGGGAACTGTTATTTATTTAAAAACAAACATGTTTTTTTCATTTCTCCTTTCAGGAAACCAGGTCATGTAGCATAGACAAGGAGGTTCTCAGGCTAATGATAACACATCTGTAAATATTGCTTCAAACAGCTTATCCATCCCTACAAATGTTCTGCATCCACAGGCTGAGTGGGTCGAGCCACCGCAAGGCTGGGGCTTGGACCTGCCCTATGGCAGGAGGCATCACCTCGTTCTTGCTCCATCCTCCTATGAGGATACACCAACGACTCAGCGAGGGCCCACTGCATCACCTCCCTCTGCCTGGGGATTTGTAAAACACCCACTGCTACAGCACAGGGACACTTTTGTCCAGCTTTTGTCCATTCCAATATTCACAGGTCTTGCTGCTTCCAAATATCAGGTGAATTGACCGCTGCAAAAAAAGGGGTTGCGCTGCCTTTGGGTTAGACCTGGGTGGGTAAACAAGGACAATCTCTTTGTTCCTACTAATATCAGCTTAACTGATCTTTCTGCAGAGCTCAAATGTGATGCAAAGCTTATTTTCTACAACTGCTGAGGTTTTTAACCAGAATCCGTTTCAGGTGGACATAAAAATCCAGCCCAATATTTACTTGCCACTGGATACAAACGTTACCTAGTGAAGTCTGCACTAGTGTCAGAGAGGTGGATAAATCCTTCAACTTTGTTAAATGTGGAATAAAGGAGAGAATAACTTGAATTAAATTCCTGTGCCCACTTGAAATGATGTCTGGCTGTGCCTCTGTACCTGTGCCTGATTTTTGCATGAAAATATTCTCTTTGTCCCTATCTGGTGTTCTCCTTCAAAAAGGAATTGAGTTTAAAAAGAAGGCAATAATGTAAGATTTTTAAGCAAACAGTTCAATATTTCCTTTAAAATGTTCTCTGTATTCAAGAGCACTTTGATTTCTATCTTTTTTTTTCCTCCAGGCTTTGAAACTGTACCTCTTTTAAAAAAAGACCATCCCTGATTTTAGTCTTTTGTTCCTTTATGAGCTTTGTCCCTGACTTTTAAATGTGGAGAGAGTTGAGAGGCATGTTGTGAGAGGGGAGAAAATAAAAAAGTAAAAAAAAAAACTTGCAAACTGTGTTAAATACACCTTTTGTTCATTATGTTTAATATAACATTCGCTATGAGGATTGATATTGAATTATACATTAATTTCAATGCTAAATAACTCTTCTATTTAAAAAACCCTTAGTTTTCTTATAATGTACAGTAATTAAAAAGTGAACCAAAAGAGGCAGCAATAAATCAGGGTGCACAATGCAGTAAAAATATTATAATTAATATTTAACATACGTTTTGATTACTTTTAGAATAAGTACAAGAAATATCAATTAGAATATATATTCAAACTTTGCTGCCTTTTCCCCATTATACTCTGGAAAGGGGCTATTTTTAATTCTGGATATTGCATACAAAATAATACATAGTCCCTAATTAAATATAAGGCTGCAATTCAATCGAGAGTTTCTGCTGATGTCATAAATAATAAGAGCACAGCTCGAGGTATCAATGAATGGCAGCCAAAGCCCGGGATTGAATTACAACTTCAGCATTCAGTCTGTGGATCTGTATTGTTATTTGTAATAGATGGAAAATGATTATTATTATTTTTTAAATACAGACAAAAAGAAGGAAATTTGAATTCAAAATCTGTGACTCGGTGGTAGAAGATTAGAAGTCTTGTGATTAGAGAACGTGACTTATTGGAAATTGAAATGTACAAATGTGCCAGGCAGCAATTCTGTAGTTGGGGCTATATTCTGTCTTTTTTTGGTTGTTTTTTTGAAGCCTGGGGGCAACTTTTCTTCAGCACTGGCACAGTTCACACCTGCAAAATCAACCCTGTGTGTTGCTCTCAAGAGTTTTGCCTCAACCTACCCAATTTGTGCCCAACACCCATCACGGGAGGCGCCCGCCTCTCGCCCTGGGCTGGAGGTCCCAGCAGGGAGCAGAAATCCCAAAGGCAGGACGTGCTGCTGGGGTGAATATCAGTGACACCGAGCACCACACCCTGACCCCGTTTGTGGAAGGAGTCCTCCACCCCTGTGGTCTTTTACCTCCTGTGGGTTTTCTGCATAAACCCCGATTATTTATGATTTCCATTCAGAATGAATAAGGACTATACACTCACGTGGACATTTTCCCCAAATAAATGACCCCTTAATAACCAGAAAGATTTTTATTTATGTAACATATTGGATTTCAGTTATGTTATGGCAGTAGAACGAAGGTAGTTAATCAATATGAAGGCTTGCTTTCAACAGATTGCACAGCACTCAGCATGACAAGATCCCCTTCTGCTACACCACAGGTCACTCAGTTGTATTTTGGGGATATTTTCTCGTGCTTACCCCATCCATCTACCCATGAAGATGTACACCTCTCCATCTGACTTTGGCACACAAAAGGTAAACATTTAAAGGTTCTAAAATGCCATGAGCCCTGAACAAGGAGCGATACACAACTGTAATACTGTAAGCCTAAACTTATTTGTTACTGGCTCTAAATAAGTTTGTCATCTAGTTTCTCCCCAAACTCAAAGCATTGCAAAGTCCATTCTGATTATCTCCTCCTCTGTCCTGGCTCAGTTTGTGCAGATGGTTGGGGCCAATATTTCCCCCAGGCTAGGGAAAAATAATAGCAGTTCTGGCATGGAGTCTGGTCTCTTTGCCTGTCCTATTGCCCAAGGAAACACAGCGTAAGGTGCTCCTTCTTTCTCTGGGTAGGTGTGTACTGAGGGTTATATCCTAACCCTTTGAGAAGAAAAAACAGTTGATGGTTTACAGTTGGTAAACCTGTGGCTCTCCACATCTTGCTAGCTACAGCAATCATACTGCCTCTGACACAGGCTGACTATGCCAAAACCCGCGGATATTCCATTAGAAAGTAAGTATATCGTTGTCTAAGAACAAGTATTTTGTCCCATTTACACTAAGAACAAAGAACCAAGCAACCCTGAGCACATACAGTGTAGCTTCTAGAAACATAGTGATTTCTCTGCAATGAGGTTTTTCTTCAATATTCTAAATATCCTAATATTCTTAAACACATGACTTTTATTGCCTTTTTCCCTGAAAAGAACTATTTCCTAAACAGTCTTGCATCACACAACAATTGTCATGATAACCTGTTCATGCCTTCCATGTGATTTTCTGAAGGGCAGAACACTTGTGTTTCTTCCAGACATTTTCAGTTAACTCCAAACAACCTGCAGAAATTTTGATGCCCCACCTTTGTAACACCTGAATAAGCACTTGGGTTTAGTAGTGCCTGTAACTGACCATATAGACATGAGCCCAGCATTTTCCAAAGAGTTTTGCACGTGGTATGGAGAAACCTTGATAGATCTTGTGAAAGTAGACATGAGAACAACAAGAAAAAGGTGCAAAATATCGAGATGACCCATCCTAACACAGAATACATCTCAATGCTTTTCAGCAAGACCAACAAATGCAACATAATTTACTGCTGAAATAAGCCTGTCAAACACAGATACTTTAATATTGCTGACAAACAGGTATTTCAATTTGTAAAATATATGCTTCCATTGGTATGGGGAGATGTTAGTCCCAGGGTGGTATTCAGAAAACACAAACAGCTGTCTCTGTCCCCAGATACACATAACGTGGTAATAATAATCTTCCTCCATGATAAGCTGCAACAGGTGTCTAAGTTACCTCTCTCCTATGTCTCACTTGATTCTGAATTTACCAGGTTCGCTTTTTTCGTTTCATCTTTTTGGTTTTGGGGATTATTTCATTTGGGCTAAGAAGGCTAAGTTTTAGGATCTGTTGCATAACTCTTGCATTTAGACTTTTCTCAGGCTTTTTTTTCATAGTCAAAAGGAAACTTTTAATAACCACATGTCTCACCATCTCCTCCATTCACCAATGATCCCCTGACATACCAGTTTGTACCTGAAGGCAGAGCCAAAGTCCCAGTTGCAGCTCGAGTTTAACCCTACCTGGACTCAGCTTCGACCTTCACATACAGAGTTGTCTCTTCAGTCACTGCTGCTGACTTCAGCCAGGGCTTCGTCTGCAAAACACATCAGTAAGAAAGAGGTGTTAGATGGTGATTCTGAAATTACTGATTCTGAGACTACTTCTTTGCCAGATGGAAGTAGCACTTCAAACAAAATGCCAGAAAATAAATATCAAGCAAAACAACCCAATGGTCTGGCAGCCCACAAATAGCTGGTGCTGCTTCAGGCTGAAATGCACCTGTGTTTGGAGGAGGAAGGACATGGAGAAAGCACTGCTTTTCTTCTCTCTTTCCAAGGTGAATACAGGATAAAGAGAGAGAAGGTAGAGGAGGGGAGCTGGTGCATCTGACTGGGTGTCAACAAGAGCAGACTTATTCTGTGAGTAGAGAGAAACACGCACTGATACAGTGGTGCAAATTCACAGAAGGAATTGGAAATCTAGAGGAAAAAACAGCCTGTCATGTCCACACTGAGCTCCTGGGATTATGATGAGTTTCTCTCCTACTATTGATTGTTGTCACCAAAATACATCTGCTGCTTTATGCAACTGAGGCTTCCTATGAAATGCATATATAGGCTCAATGATTCTTATAATTACAGGCTGAAAAGAACTTTGCATATTCATGATGTCACACCATTTGTCACAGCTGTAGACCTCCAGTAAGCAATGCCTGTGATTAGGGTTTTGTTCTTCCTAAGTATATATTTTTCCACGAACCCTTATTGGTTCTGAAAAGTTATGATCTTAACTCTCCACTCTTGTCAAACACAATTTTCTTTCTTTTTACTGCCAGCAATATGAATGAATTCCTGCTTTTGTAGCCAACAACAGGACTAGCCGGAACTGGAATTTGCATTGATGAGGCAGTATTTTATTTAACTAATATAACAACCTACAAAAATCTATAGTTGGAGCGACAACAATTTTATTATCCCAAGTAAAGAGCTATGCATTCATTTTCTCCTCTGTGATTTAAGACTACTAACCTCTAGACCATACTGCTCATAAACAAACAGGTTTTGTGGACCTTCTCAGGTTCACAAAAGAGGTCAAATGAAATAATAAAGATCTGGTATGCTACAGGATGTACTAACCATTAAACAGCAGATTAAAGATTGAAAGTTTTTGAAAGCTAGACAGCCATGTATGAAATCTAACCCACCCCATGGACATTTCAACATAAAATGGCACCAGAAGTGAGAAAAGTAGACTTTTTTCCTTCTGAAGCTATATTTTTTTAACACAGAAGACAGAGAAGTGTAATCAGTCATGGTCAAAACCCTGCCAGTGAGCATTACTTATTTAGCCTCATATTCCAGGTGACTCACAACTTGTCTACCTGCCAACATCTGAAAATAATAAGTTATAGTAAAGTTATTAACTAGAACTATGTGAACTTTGAAGTAGCTAAACCTAAATTAAACATAAACATACAAAACGGCCTGAGGCTAATTAATCTAATTTAGGCTCAGCCACCTCCTTCCATTTTTGTTTGTTTGCAGTTGTTTTTCCCCTTCCTGCTCATATGTGGTCTGCAGAGAAGGATGATCTGGAAGCTAGTTGGAGGCAGAGATTGCATCTGCATCTTTCTGCTCCTTCAGTCAGAAATATGTGATCACTTTTTCAAGAAACTGCTCTCGACTAAGGGCCGGTTTATGGCAAGCCCTGCACGCTCATCACTTCTTATCTGCTGAAAAGAAGAACTGTGCTGAGACAGATGTGTACCAGCTGAGATCCCATCTCCAGGAAGGCTTGTGCCACCACAACATGTGCGGTTGGAAGGGGAACCCCATCCTCCTCCTTGCTGTCAAATATAAATTGCATGCTGGCGGCTTTGATGACAACATGGTCCTCCCTCCAGGAGCTTCCTCTGAAGCTGCTCAGAAAGCTGAGCCTGAAAGCAGCACCAAGGGGATCACCTCTTGTTTTGTTTTGTTTGTTTTTTTTTTTTAAACACATTGAGCTCATTTACCATCGATAAGCCTCTTCTGCAATTCTAGGTAGGCTGGTAATGTGCCTGAAGATTACACAACGCTTCAGTGTTTAGAGAGATTACACCAGCCAGGCCGTTTTTAGTATTTTAGAGGTTTGAAACTTAAAAAGTGGAGGGGGGAAAAATGTGCTAAAAATAAGCGCTTGATTAGGTGTGGGAAAAGTGAAGATTCGAGGAAATCTCAGGGCTGCGGCCCCAGCACGAGGTAAGAATAGACTCAAAACACAAAAAAGTATCAGTGCAGTTAGCTTGTAAAAAGAGGAAAATGCACAATAGCACAACAGTGAGTTCACCTATTATATAATTGGAGGTTGTGTGTACATGTGCAGACAAGAAGACAGAATAAAAAGCCTCCTCTAGGAAATCCAAAACTTGGCAGCTTTGGCCAGGGAGAGTATGAGGCGGGTAGTGTCTAACAACAAAAAGAAACAGTCTGTAACTAAGGTTTGAATCAAGCTACAGCTCTCCTTGCTAAACAGCAGCCAGTTTTACTGCTGCAAAACTCATAAAAACAAAGAGAGAATAAGTCTGGCAAGAGAAATAAGGCACAGGGAGAGTAAAGCGGAAAGAGAGACAGCACTGAATATACCAAGGCTGAGTTGTGCATCTGATTTCATACAAGGATAATTTGGAGAGCTGTGCAAAAAGCAAGAGGATTTCATTCATACTGAGTTTCCTCATGTTCTGAGTGCCTTTCCCAGGGGACCAAAGGGAGCCCAGCCTGCCTGACGGGAGGAATGTGGGGCAGCCTGGGTGTCCTCAGCCTCCACCACCCTCTGTGCTTTGCTTTTAGGTCTGCGAGGGCTTCCTGGACTCCTTCTTGTTCCCGCCCCAGAGTGGCCAACCCTCTTCAGGGATCTAGTGGGATCTGTTTGCCTCATGTATTTTGTTAGCAGTACATACAATCCTTGATTTGGGCTTGTTTACAGGGATTTTTCTGACCCTTCCACCCTGATTATATCCAAGACACTGGCGAGGTTATGTGAATGTTTCACAGAGAACAATGATTATGATACTATTGTGTTAACAGGACGAAATACTTCAATTAAAGTATGCCATACATGTTATTTTACAGGGAAGACGGCTTTAGAAAGATATTGACAAGTTTGGTAGCAAGAGTCTCTATGTGCTCTTCTTTTACTACCACCATCTATCAGGTCACTTCTATACTTCAAAGGTGACACCAGTCTTCAGGCATCTCTGCTAACCAATATTAAAAAAATAAAGAAGAAACACTTTCCTTAACATGAGTTTAGTGGTTGATGTATTAGTAATCCTTTCCTCGTTGTCATTTACTCCTACTGCCGCATCTCCCAGAGCTCCCCAGGGTCTAACAGAGGATTTCCACTGGATCTGCTTGGTTTAGCTGTTTGTGAGTGGGCGTGAGGTAATGAAAAGCAGCAAGAGCAACTGAGGTAGGAAAAAAAAAAAAGAAGGTATGGAAGAAAGAGAGGTAGAGCAGTCCCTTGTGATGCTTGTGGACAGAGCAGATGCCCATTTTGGCGCAGTCACTGAATGTGAGCAGGATTGGGTTATTCCCTGTTTTCCAGGGTGGTTTTCTGCAAACGCTGGATCTGTTGAGGTAGTAGCATTACCATGACTGAAATGCAGCTATTTCTGTGGTAAAAACCAAATTTGTTGTAACATGCAAACAGGAATGTTGCATAACGGCTGACAAAAGCAGCAACAAATATCTATGTCACATACACTGCAACAGAGGAGAGGTGCCGCCTCTTCACTGTAGTACCAGGCATTTATGAGACCAAATGCACAACTCAGCCTGCAACCGTGATGATGCCTTCCCTGAAGAACTGTAGCGTTCAGTGAGCTGATGTGGAACAAGCTGGTTTGAGCAATGACAGCACAGAGCTCTGCATGGGCTCATTTACTGTGCCTGCTTTGGGCAATAGGTATAAACACTCCCTTCCTCTAAAGAATTGCATTACCAAGAGCAGTCACAACTTTCTGTAGTTTAAGTCAGTTGAAAGTGAAGTTCTTAAATACATTCTCTTTGAGGCAAAAAGAATCATTTCGTGCGATGATTGCAAAACCCTGGTGGGACTTGGACATTTCCTAAAGTGTCAGTGGTAGAAATTTGACAGCCACAGCTGCACTTCCAGGAGATACTGGACTTATTGCTGGTCCGCTGCACGCTCATGTCCAACGTGATTTGCCAGGATTCACATAAATGAACATTGACCAAAACAAAACTACAACCAAACCCATCAACTTGTTTTCCTTTTATATATCCACTCTATCAGTCACATCTCTGTTCAAAAGTTTTTTTCTTTCTAGAATCACTTATCATACAAAAAACACACTAAAAATGCACTAATAAGAAGAAATATGCATCAATATTGCTATTTTTTGACACATTTAATAGTGTTCTCTCATCTGCAGGAATTCCTAAGTCATCCAATAACGATAGCTGGTCTATTGTGACTTTGACCCTGATCCTATGACCACGTCAGCGGCAAACTGGTCAGCCACACTGCCACCCCATCACCCTCACTGCATAAATGGGTTGCATTTTGAGATGTTACTAGATCATTTTTAATGTTCCTTTTGATCAAACAAAGTATTAAACTTCAGATGATTCATGTATAGAGACAAATGTATCACTCATTGTCAATAATATCATGATTAAAATGTACTTGAAAGNTTGAACCCATTACCCCTTGTCCTATCATTGGTTGCCACTGAGAAGAGCCTGGCTCCATCCTCATGACACTCCCCCTTTATATATTCATAAACACTAATAAGGTCACCCCTCAGTCTCCTCTTCTCCAAACTAAAGAGACCCAGCTCCCTCAGTCTTCCCTCATAAGGGAGATGCTCCACTCCCTTAATCATCCCTTAACTTCTTTCAATTTAAAACATATAGCACAGTAAATACCTTACAAATGATGATATATGTGCTTATAATTGACTCATTAGGTATTTGCCCAAACAAAAGACACAGGGTCAAGTAACAACAAGATTTAAATATTCAACGTTTTGTGGAATGTGGGATGCATTCTAGTACATAAATGATTCCCCAACTTTCCTCCCTTCCCCCCGTCTAAGACTCAAATTCTTGATGCACCCACTGACTTATTGCTTGAAGGGTTGGGTTTGAGGTTTTTTCTTGTTTGCTTTTTTAACCAAATTAGATGACACAGATACAGGAAAGCACTCTGAACAAATTCCAGAATGGCTGTTCCTACCTCAGTTTCTTTTCTTTTAGTTCCCTGACTGCATAGGAGATTCAGTGCACTATTTTGGGTCTTTCATTATAGCAGAAGGCTTTGTAGCCACCAGTGTTGATGTAGACACTTGGGAATACACAGGTAAGGTTGCAAAGGAAAAAAAGAAAAGAAAACTATACACTTTTTGAAAAATAGATTCAAACCAACAAGACAAGCAAGCTCAGACCGAATCCTACACAAGATTTTTCTGTAAACTTTTTATATCACCAGCTTGAAACCACCCACCTCTGAAGTTCAGCCATGTTTAAAATCATAGACCCAAAGAGGGTAGTTTATACCTGTTCTGTAATGTTTACCATTTCAGGATAACTCCTACAGATATATAAATACTTTACTTGCGTGAACAGTCCCATTGGTTACTATTTGCATGCATAAAACTAAGCACACCTAGTATTGCTTGCAGAATAACAATATGATTGACAAAGTGCTTATGACCCTACAAAAGCGTGAACGTACCAAAGGGCATTAACAGAGGCCAGACCAGCAGCTAGGCAGCTAACTTGTTTAGCTTTTATAAATATGACTAGTCAGGTATTCTCATTTTTAATTGCCTAAATACATTTGTAAATCTATCCATTAATATCTGAAGTTTAAGCTTTGCGGGCATATTGTCAAGAACAACTTCCTTCAGACTTCTCTGCAAAGCTACCACTGGTTTCATGAGACTTATTAAAGTCCTGGCAGGTGCAGAATACAAATCTATATTGGTGAGGGGTAGAAATCTGTTCATTCCTATTCATGAACTGTGTATTATTTATACAATGTTTGTGGGCTCAGCAATGCAGAGGATATTTTTAAAATAAATGTTTATGTTCAAATAACTTTGCTAGTCTTATCTAATCTACCTTCATCATCTTAAGCACTGCAGGTGATTTTAAAAGTTTAAAAAACATTCTCTTATATGCTTTTACACATTGGGTTTGGCAAAAAACAGTGATTTGAATATTTAGCAATTCTGACACACAAAAAATTATCATGATACTATCAAGTATCTTAAATCTTGTGCAGAGCAGTGTTTGTAATCTATCATGGGGAGGATTTTCCCCTCCTTCTGTTCCCACTCAACCCGTTAGGCTCTTCATTTTCCAGATGGAGAGGTGGGCAGCACAGACTAAGGCTCTGTCCTTGGAAATGTTCACTCACTTAAGGTCCCCAGAGACTGCTGGGGGGTAAAGCCCTAAATACCTATGAAGATCTAAGCCAGCTCAACCTTCTAATGACCACGAAGAAATAACATGACACTCTGGTGCTGGATTTCCCAGCTGCACTCTCATCACTTGGAGCATCCTTTCTACCCGAAACCAAGAGCCACTTTCCTATGAAGAAAATCCACTCCTAATCCTTACTAGTTAATGTTGGTCCTGTAGCAATGAAGGCTCCTGTCCTTTCCAGAAAACTGCGTTGTAAACTTTAGTAACATAACATAGGACATTTTTGCCTAAATTCAATTTTTTTGGTTAATCCTGTTACATTCTTGGTCCCAATAATCCCTGCTGGTTGTACTGAGCTCTGCAGATCTGCTGTGCATTGGCCATGCATGTACACTCAGAGCACTTTGGCAAAATGTACTAGCAAAGCTTTCTGCCTGTGGATGCAAAATGTGCTGCCAATGCTGAGCTTTTACAAGTGGAATTTTCTATAGCCCCTATCAGGAACAGAGGGCACTCTGGTGAAATAGCGTCATTGCTACAACGTTAGGACACTAATGCTGTCACCGAGAGCCCTACAGATCTCATCATACTCCCCGGGGACACAATGGTGTGGGTTGGTCTGCAGTGCTGGCAGCCACCAGGACAAAAACCTGCACCGACATTTGGACACTGTCTTGATTTCTTTAAACTAAGTATCTACCGTTTTTTTATTCATTGGTGTGTGAAGAGGATGACTCAGGTACAAAATCGGGTGTAGGCTGGGAAGAAAGACAGGTGGAGAGGGAAGAGCTTGATCCTGTTTTCTAAGGGAGGTTACACGTATTCGGGTGTCAATTCATAAGAGAAGTTTCACTTGACGTCATCAGATGTGGTCAAAATACTCAACCATACCAGTTGGGGTTTGTAATAGAAATGTCCACTCGACCTTAACTCTAGCAGCCACAATTGTAGCAATATAATGCACCATCACTGGACATACTCAAGCTGCATTTTGATGATTTGGCTTACTCTTAACATGCAATCTTTAGCGACTGCCAAGCATCAGGACTCTCCTGATCATTAAAATGTTTTGTCTGAGCACGGCTCAGACTTGCTCATCTCATGAATGCTGTCTTGAGGCCTACTTGAAAAAAAAAAAAAAAAAGGTCCTTTTTATTTAAAGTGACAATACACAGGAAAATGAATATATGGCCTATGAATAGCTACAGTGATTGTAGTGTTCTTTTTACTTACTGATTGCACACATGAAAATTACCCTCCTTGCAGGAAGCCTTCGCTACGCCTTTCAAACCCTCTGAACTCTGCACCCACGCTTCACAGCTACCAAGAAGAAACTTCAGTGACTTGATGCTTATTGTGCATTGGAAGGGGGATGTGGAAGGAGTGAAACAGGCCTCTATGGTCTTTGGAAGCTGGCCAGGGATGAGGCCATTGGATCTATATTTAGGAGGGGTTTCACTTAATAGGGCTTGCAGCTGTGCATAGGTTGGGGTGTGAATTCCATCTCTCCAAGCATACAAAACCAAATCTTTATTAAAGCAGCAGTGACTTTGAGCCATTCTGAAGTACCATATCATTTTCACTACGTTGTTCATCTGTTAAGGCATTTATATATGACACATATAGGAAATAAAAGCCATCAATAAATCCTATGTTTTGAGTATGCTGATACAAGGACCAAAAGCATCAATAACTTGAAACAATGTGAACAGAAACAATATTTGTACCAATATAGTTTTTCACAAATGAATGTTCAAAAGTATTAATCCCCTAACCGCTAGTGTCAGAGATGGAAATATTATTACCTCTGTTTTATACATAAGAAAACTTGGAGAACAGAAAGGCTGTGTGATTACTCAGAGTCATACACAGTCATACCACATCCTTCCATTCAGATTACTGCGTATGAAGTGTAATGCTGGGGCAATATCTGTTGCTATATATTTGTGCATGGCTCAGTTCAGTGGGACCTGAGCACAAAGTGATGCTCTCCAAATCTGCTGCTAGCAGCCCAGACAGGATCAGTGTAACACCATAAAGCGAATTTCTCCCATGCTGTTCCAGGCAAAAAGTGCCAGTGTAAAAACAGGCAGTTCCCTAATTTTACACCAGATGACAACTCAGGAGGAAAGGGCTTGGCCAAATGCAAAGTCTTTATTTCATGGATTTTCAGTTTAAAGAAGGCTTCAAAAAACACAATTTTTTTTTTTTTTTCATTTTCTCCATGATTTGTTTTTCACTCCCTATTTGTTCAAGCCCGCAGTTAAAAGTAATAACTTGTGCTCCATCTTTAATTAAGATTTTTCTCTGAATCTTTACATATGGGCCCAGTCTTGCAAAACATTTCTGCATAACAATTCTCAGACGTGACCTTTTCCGCCAAGCCACAAAAAAACCTCCGTGCATTGTGGTGCTCAGCACCCTGTGTCCTGTTTCTTCAGCATCCTTTTTCTTGGCCTGGATGAACATTCTCTTAATCATCTGCAATACTGCCACAAAGATCATTACTCTAACACAAAACCTAATCACTTCTCTCCTTACGTCTTTCTTCTGATTGCTCCTTCTCTTCCAAACTAAAAATAAGCTGTTTGTATTCACTAAAGCCCTTTACAGTTTAGCTTCACTTTCCCATTGTTTCTAGTTTGCTGTTAAAATGTACCAAATGCTCTTAGTTAGACCATGATGCAGCCTCCTGTGCTCTAGTTAAATTTTCCAACATACATATTTCTGCTTTTTCCCAGTCTATCCCCACAGGGAGAGAAGCTCCTCATAAATACCTAAAGAGCAACCTCCTCCACTCAGTTATTTGTTATTCCTCTTCACCAGCTCGGCAGTGACAACAGGTCCAAATGAAACCTTTTTTCTCCTCCTGTGTTTGTGGTCTAATAATGGCTGTATGTTTGACCATGACTCATTGGATACCTATGTATTCTCCCTGGCAACGAGCAGAATTGCTTCATTTTTGAGACCAGACTAGATTGGGTTTACCAAGGACAACATAGAAACAGACCAGACTTTATCCTTCTTAAAACATTTCGCTCCTCTAACTAAAACCAAGAATTGTAAGCACTTTGGGACAAAGACCATCGTTCTGTTTGGCATTTCATAACACCAAGCACAGGAGAGTCTTGGTCCTTGCCTAGGACTCCTAGCAATAGAAATAAAATAAAAATTAAATATCAGCTGTTCGAGTGGAGCCTGCATAATAAATCTCTGTCTTTAGGTGTACAGCTGGAAAAATAGCAACGTGCCCCCATATGTTGCTGTTAGACAGGCACACAGTAATGCAAAGTCACATACACACAATGATCACCAATAAAAGCTTTTCAATTTTCCGCTTCCAAAGATGGTTCTATATAGAAATGAAAGTGATGCAAAAATAAAGCTACGGTTATTCAAAACCCACCTCTCACAAGTTCAGCTAACGTAAGTTGTTCAGTTGTTCAAATTACCTTCCTGTAACCTTTTTTTTTGGTTTGTTTTTGTTTTTCTTTTCCCCTCCCCCCCAGTTGGCTAGAATATCTATTGTAATATTTAGCTGTGAACAAAGTGCAGAAATGAAGGGCTTTGAATTATTTCAAATTAAGGGCTATAAAGTATGACTTAAATGCTTTTATTCAAAATTAATTATTTGAGAGCAGGTATTCTTATACTTCTTTAACAGCAGGATGCAACATTTTTAGCATTATGAAAAAGCAGCTTTTGCCATGTAAACTCATGGGGTGAAATCTCATCCTTGATCTTCAAAGTGTGACAAAGAGCTATTGATTGGAAGCATATTGTCATTTAAATTACAATTAGGGATGGGTGAAAGGTGGTTATTCAACAATTCAAATCTTTAAAAAAAATGCTGTCAAGGGCAACTTAACCTTAGCCTAAACGCACAGTCTTAAAAACTTTGGGGAGTTTCAAGTGTTTCAGATAGCAATATAATTTGTTTAAAGCAACAAATCTGTAAATTTCAGGAGTAACATATACATATGAGAGTAACAGCATTTTATTAATGCTGTAATTAAAAAAACCCTTGTGGAACGCTTTCATTCCCTGTTACCATGAAGCACACATTTGCTCCAAAACTGAGGGAGAGAAGTGGAAGGGTGGTCTTTGCCGTTTTTGTAATCAAATTGTATCGCTTAGTTCGTCTTGCTAGAAGAGCTAATAACGTGATTTAAAATCCAGATCAAATTTCTACTTTAATCAATGCGAGCCTCATCCTCAGAGGAATTCGGTTTTGATCTCAAAACCCAAGTGGAGAAGAACGCTAAATTGGGTCTCAGGAAAGCCGATGCAATTTGCAATTGCTGCTGACCAACTGGCAACCTTCAACAAGCCACCACTACCTCTGTCCTCCACCATCCCTCTTCACTGAGATCCCAGGTTCTCAGCCCAGAGCCTATATGGACTGCAAGAACCTTTCAAGGCATTTGAAATGGTGGGAAATTTCAGCCACTACTGAAGCTGAGGGGAGCCCATGGTCAATGCTGAAATGTGCAACTCAAGGGAGATTTTGCCCAGAGGTCAAGAAAAACTAGCAGCCTCCCCTATAAACCTCAAGCTCTGGGGTACAGCCTGCTACTCAGCAACATTTTGGGCCTGTGTTTGGGTCTAGGTCTGTGGTCTACCTTCCATCATGACACAAATACGAGCCACAGCAAGAGCACCCAGCACCGTGTCATCTGGGAGGTCGAGAGCAGGGCTGTGCCAGGTTCTGATGGGCTTTTCTTCAATCTCGTTAGTCAGTTTGAGTTCAAGCAGCTCTCCCCCTTTCAGAAAGGATTATGCTGCCCTGCCAAGTTAGGAAGAGCATTCCTAGCCCTGCAGGACAAACAGCTTCCCAGACCTGTGTTTATTTTCTTGGATGGCATATGTAGCCCATTGTGTGATTAGGTAGCACAGCGGGGTTCAGAAAGTGGTATTTCCCAGGGTGCTCTGGGCTCTGGACGATCGCCAGCATTGGGATCAGTGAGGAATGTTTTCTTTCACTATATCCTGGTGAATGTGGCAGAGTTCGAAAGAGGTTTTCACTTTCCCCTTTAGCACTCAGGAGATGAGGACTCCTTTTCACTACATATACAGTGGGAAGTTTTTCCTTGCCAATTTGTTACATATTTGGGTCCTACTCCAAAACTGTGATGAAACCTGTGGATCCTGTTATCTTCATGTAACTTTGCGTTGGATTCCCCATGGGCTTTTCTGCCCCTGGTACGGCAGTGCTTTGGTGAAAACGGCAGAACTCAAGTCTCCACCAGAATGTCTCAGCTATCTGTGCTCCTTGGGTAGCTCAGGATGTGTGGCACGTGGGCAAGGACTATAGCTAAGATCAAGCTCCCCATATTTTGAAATTGCTGGCACAGACTATCTGCAAGAAAAGGAGGATTTATTTTGAACAAAAACTCCACTGATCTGTTTTGGGAGTGGTGGTCATCAGAACATCCTATTTAACTTTTGACCACAGAGCAAGGGAGAAGAGCCAGCAAGGTTTTAGGAGGGAGAGCTTTTATATGTTTCTTTCTTCTGATCTGTTTTCACACTGCTAAGTAATAGGAAGGGAATTCTGGTTAAAACACAATAATTACAATATTTGGAGCTATTCGATTTGTCCAAAGAGTGGCAGGTACAGTCTGTGTTTCTGGGTTTCAAAACAATCATGACAATAGTGTCAGCAACAAGAAAAGACATTGTATAGATCTTATTCTTAAATTTAGTAAGATCTCTTTCAAACTCTGCTAAACTGAAATATCTCACTAAAATAGCTCTGCTTTGTTGGGAAGAAGGACACATGGCAACAAGACTTGCATGCCTTGCAGTGAACCCCGCTCAGCTGGCCTTTGGTGACAAAGGGGCAGAGTGCATATTTGCCGCTATTAAACTTAGTTTCTCCAGTTGCATTTTACTACATGAGTAGATGAAATGGGGAAACTTGCGCTCCTTATTGATAGTAGCAACTCTGTTCATGCTAATGGGACTGCTTGTCATTAGTAAAACCACTTTGTCTGTGCCTGCTTCTGTCCTCTCCCATGTTGTTGTTTATGAACAGAGTTCAGTGTGCATATAAGTAGAGCAAATGCAGTAGCACCTTGATCTCAGCTGGCTGGGTCGAGTTTGCAAAGACAAGAAGTAGCTTCATCTCACTCACCAGATGTGATCAGTGGGAAAAAATGAAGTGGAGCACACAAGCGTTGCATCCGTTTGTTAATGCAAAGAAATAAAACCAGTTTCTGTAACTTTTTAAACACATAGCAAAGACCAGGAGAGAAAATGTAACTAGCAACTGGGTATCATGAAACTTGCAAGTCACTGAAATACTGGAAAAGTACTAAAAGAATATTGTTTGTCACTGCAAATAGGCAATTTACATTATCATTGCTTTAAAGCTCCCAGAACGCATACTATCTATTGTATAGGAAATTACTGACGGCTCTTATCAAGGTTAACTCCTATTTTGTTAACCTGGCACTTTGCAGGGTAACACGAAAATTTAGAGGCAGAACAGTTTCTTGATAAAATGCACGCAAATCTAATTTCTAAGTGTTTGGAGACTGAGCACCCGGCAGGCAGCGAGACCTGGGGATGTGAGATGCGTTAGTGCCGCCCTGTGGAAGCTTCAAACTCCGGCCCGAATCCTGTTTGTTCAAGCTAATGGCTCATTTGCAGAAAAACTCCCCAACGCATGGACTCTTTCATAACATTTGTACAAAGCAATTCTGCGGATGACAAATAAAACAAATGCAAAGGAAAACTGGATTTAATTCTGGATGTAATCCTGATTTAGGGCAGGGTGGCACACTAATTCTCACGCTACAAGAACCAGATATTTTTCCAGCCGCACAGTTTCAGAGGTCTTTTTTTATTTTCTCAGGAAATTGTGTTTCTGGTTACTATCACCAAAAAAAAAAAAGGCAAAACATCAACAAGAAAAATAGTAGGGAAAATTCAGTAGCCTCATTTCCCATCAGTGGTCCATGCTCCTCCTCTGTCCCAGGTCACAGTGAACGCTTAACTTGAGCAGGTTTCCATGTGAGTTCTCCAGTTTCCCTAGTTTGGGTTAGATTAGCAATTGTATCTCTCAGGATACTTTTTTCTGACCCAGCTATCATCGGGATGGGCAGATGAATATGAACTTACTTTTAAGAAATAGTCTCTATTCTGATGTAAAAACAAAGTATGTATGGTTTTTTTCAGTCTCTGACAAGGTTGTGGGGTTTTTTGTTATGTTTTTTAACTAATACCCTGTTTGATCTTTAGTTTACCTAAAATCTCTCTTCTCAGTTCAACAGACACAAATTATGTCACTGTTTTATGCTGATTACTGAAAAGAAAATACTTTGAAAGACATTTGCCTTAGATTGTGCTCAAGCATCATCTAGCTAATTTCTAAAGGGTACTTTTTGGCCAGATGAGTTGGGCTACAACTGGAAAATGAAGGTTTTTATAGCCCCCGAGAGTTTTGACTCCTTTTCATAAATATGGCAGCAGCAACATTTAAGATTTCCAATCACTCATTTTCTTGGGAGTTCGGGAAGTGTTTATATATATTCTTAACCACCGCTGGTTCATTCAGGATTTTTCACAACGTGTATTATTCTTATGGGATAAGTAGCTGGCTAAGTGGCTACAAGGCTTCTGAATTATCACCCCCATGCACAATACATTTTGTTTAAGTTGTAACCACATAATTTAAACCGCTTACTTAAATTGTAAAATATTCCCAACCCCAAACCCAATACATTTACATTAAGCAACATTAATGCAGGACTGGCTTCTGCATTCCAAGTTTTTGTGGTTTCCCAATTAGTCCTCCAGTAACAGTATCACATTATCATAATTTTAAGGTGTTACAAATATGATATCCAAATTAGAGATCAAATCCCCTATATTATATGTTTCTTCCTTGAGGGCTTACCAACCAAATACAGACTCAGCAGAGACAGAGATGTGCTAAAATGCTAAAAATGCTTGTTCTTCATGTTCAGTCCCTAGTTTCACTGTAGTAAAGAGTGACTCTAAGACAGGCAGGTTATGAATAGCCCTTAGATGAAAACTTCACAAGGTTATTCCTGAAGAGCAGGGGAACCTCTAAAAGTGATCTTTAATTACCAGAAGTTCTCAAGTGGTAAATTTTAAATAATTTCACTAACATCAGCTTATACAAGTGAGATTTGCTCAAATTCATTACTGGCTTACATTTGATACTGATTTCATGTGCAAACTAACCCCCAGTGCAAAGCCTAAGTCAATGGAAACTGTAGAGTTTCATTTACTTTCACACTGGAAACGAAATGCTGTGACACAGAGCCATACAAGTAAGCCTTCTTCACCTCAAGATTGGAGAATATTATTGAAAGTTTCATCAAACAGAATAATGATTTCCATCTGTAACCTAATTCACGCAGTGCCTCTCCCAGTTCCTGGTAACTTGCTTTCAAGACACAGAATACTGTAAATGTTTGGATTTTTTGGCTGCCCAAACTTTAAAAGGAGAAAAGAGCTTGAGTTACCACATCAGCCCAAAATAGGAGAGGTTAGTGTTCTCAAAAGATATATAACAAATCACTGAAATGAAATAAGAATACAGCTGCTAGAAAAATATACATATATTTTTTGAGTAAAAACTCAAGCAACAAATCAAGCTACGCTCAGAGCAGAGGTAATCTAAAAGGTCTCCAGTCATACTCCAGTAAGTATGTACTGCACAGGTGAAAAAGGAAAATATGATCCTTTTTCCTGAGCCACCATCCATTACTGCAGTAAGATTTCTTGTCTCCTGAGTTATTCAGCTCACAATTGTAAGTAGTAAGGTGTTTTCACTGTATCCAAACACCAAACTTCTTTACCTATGTACTCCTCCCTTGCAGCAAAAATATTAAGTAACAACTACCAGCCTCATCTGACAATCTTTAATGAAACTTGGCATTGGTTTAAAGATTGATTAGGTATGTAAGACATCAAAGAATAAACCTTAGGGAATGAAAATGAACAATGGCATTATTTTCTTAGAGTAGGTTTAAGAATAAGTTGTATTGAGAGAATATGTATGACTCATATATAGCTACCTATTTTGCTTACACCTCAAAATAACGTTATTGGACCAAAATTAAAGATTATCAGGGAGATTATGTGCTTTAATGAAACCATAGGAAACTAAATCTAGATTTTTTAGAAGGGCATTGAAACACAATGCTTTCTGTCCATTACCTAATTTAAAAAAATATAGAGCATATGACAAAGTCAAGCTGAAAATGTAGGCAAAATTTTAAGTCTAAAACACTTCATTAAATTCAGTTACAGAAATGTGATTTTTCCCTTAAGTTTTTCCTCAAATACACATATAATTTACAAACATTACGGACAGTCTAATGTTTCCCTATTTGAGTATTTTCAGACTAACAACAACAACAAAATATCCATACAGAATTTTAAAACTATTATGATAATACGGAGGAAATTCATTTTTCTCTCCCTTAGAAAAAGAAGGTTAAGCTCAGCAGACTACTGAATCCAGGATCACATAGGCTCCTACAGCTCGCTGAAGCATTAATAACAGCAGCTTCAAATAGCCTGGCACAAATATACAGTGTTTTTAAGATGGCATAGTTTAAGGGTAGAAAACAACTTTGCAGAGGTGCTGGCATCTGAGAAAAATGACATCACTTTCCGGTGATGTCTGAGCTTACAAGTTGTCAATATGCAGTTCCTATTAGAAAATGATCCTAATGGTGGTTTGCCTGCCAAGTTCCTACAAGTTTGTTTGAACTGGGCATTTCAAGAAAGCCACTATAGACTTTGCCCCTGCAGAGTCTCAAACACAGTTTTTTAATTCACTAGGCATACAGGGAAAAAAAGAAAAGTAGCTTGAAAAGCTTTTTTTTTTTTTTCAGACATCTTGCTGTTTTTCCTTTTATTATATATTAGTATTATCATTAAGCACCAATCATTCAGGTTTACCTGTACATTGCAGGAGGTTAACCTGTATTTGAAATGTCAGTCAACAAATTGCATGGCTAATGCCACAAAAACTTAATGGATAACTCATTATAAATCTCCTTTTTTTGCTCTTAGATGATGCATTTCTGCAGATCCCAAACCCCACCAAGGCTACCAGATTTGTGTTAAGAGAGTCCACACTTTTCACCTTCTCTATAGAAACAGCATTTACGTGAGAAACGGGATCAGCAGCCCCAGGCTCTGCCAGCAGAAGCTCAGCACACACATGGACCATGAACCCCATCTCCGCCACTGGGTGAGTATAATCCCTACTAAATGTGTTCACCCTTTGCTATCTGCACCAGGACTGAGGATGACTCCTGTGGGAAACTCAGCAGCTGAAGGACCAGGTGCTCACTGCTCGGATAATTATTTTGTAGCTGTCACAACTGGCTGTTAACACTTCTCTCCTGGCCTTGCAGCCCTGTGTACAGTTGACTGCACTGTTTTATTCTCTTAGATGTAATTTTTTTTTTTTTTTCAGTTGATTCCTGGTGCACAGTTCTCCATGGTGGGAAATACCAGTTCGTGGAGGACTGTATATACAATGCTCTTTTAAGGATCAGAAAGCCTTCCCTGATGGCTGCATGATATCTGAAGATTGTATGAAAATACATAGAAGATGAAAAACAGTATGCATCTTTTTCTTTACATTCAGTCTACCTCAAGGTCAAGGAAATTTTGTAGGAGATTCTCTTTTGGAGAACCTTTTTGTCAGCTTGCCTTCCTGAAACGTTTGGCCCCATAACTTCTAACTTTATTCTCTGTGCAATCAGTAGCACTGTTAATACCAAGGAAATCACTTGTGTATTTAGTGTTGTACTCAAGGTTAATTTTTTGTTAGATAGCAGACTAAAATGACATGGTAGTTATTAGCCAGCTCCAAATGTGAGTTACGGACATGAAAAAAAAGTCAGACATAAAAAGAATATTGAGAAAACTAATGATTCTGAACAAAACTAATACCAGCCAACACACAAAATATAGAATATTTGCTTTGCTCTTTTTCCAGCGTTTTCCACACAGACTTGCAAGAATAAGTCAAACTGACAGCTGCAACTTGTAAGCAGAAAGGAGATCATCAACTTTTGATAGATCCTGTGTAATCAACAGGTTTTGGGGAGTTTTTTTGAACAAGAAGAAATATTGGCTCAATTTGGTTTTTAATGTAACTCAAGCTTCCTTCAGTTCAGTAGCATAAAAAGGTTTAGCAAATTCAACACTCAGGCAGTGATGGTTTCTGCGATGCCCCAACATAATGTCATTAAGTGCTCAACAATGACTTTAAATAAGTAGCTTTTGGAAGTTATATGTCTTTGAAGTTTCATTAATTAGTCGTATCACCGGGAATGTATGGCTAAAGTAAATTACAGTGTTTAAAATATCTACTCTTTCAATGTGAAAAATGAAAGGATCCAGCTACCTTGTCTTTATACTAATGAAGATATTATTAATTGGTTTAGCAAAAACATAGATCTAACCATAATGTGCAACAGTTATTAAAGATAATTAACTACAGATCATTGGTTTGAAACATCTAGTCCAAAATGATTTCTGAAGGGCACATTATTCTATGAGATAAAATAATTAAATTTCTAACAGCTGCATAAGACAACTGTGGCATATCTACTGTTTTAATTTCTTTTGTTCTATCCTCACGGTACTCTTCTGTTTTAGATTTTGAAAATGCTACTAGTGTTTCACTGCGAACAGTCTGTACAGCATGTTAGACTGAAATATTTCATGTCTGAGGAAAAATGATGATTGAAAGAAAAGGATTAAAAATGACAGCACGGCTAATAATACACACACGCATGTGTGCATGTGCACACACACATAAAGTCAGCTACTTCTCTTTGAAGGAGAAAAGGAGACGATAGAACTCCAACGAAGCAGAGGGTTAAATCTGTTTCCATTCTAACATTAGCTACACAAGTCTTGCTCAAACTAAAACAGCACATTTGCAAATTAAAGAAAACCTTGGAGATGAAGCAATGCCAAATACTTGTAGATTAATTAATAATGGAATCATACATAGCCACATAAAATTAAGCAAGTACAGTAAAAAGGGAAGGGGGAAGAAAAAAGCAACTGAGGAGCTGGAACAGAAGTCTGTTTATTAAAACCCATATGTTCCAGGTCCAGAATTTCTTAGCTCGCGTTTGCTCTAGTACCATTCCCAAAAATGTTTGTGGTCAGTATTTATTATACATGCCAGTACTGGGTTCATCATCAATTTCTTGATCTCCTTTTTTTAATAACAGTAACCTACAAATGCTTTCTATAGCCTGGATCTGCATTAATTAGAGTGCTGTTTGCTTACAGCATTCGATTTCTCCCCATGTTTTGTAAGAAAATTCAAGTCCCAAAATATTTCTCATTTGAAGCAAATTTAGCTGCTTCAGCAGAGAGTAAGATTTAGACAGGAAAGGCAGGGAGGCAGGAAATAACACAGTTCAGTCAAGATTAGGTGTGTTGCTAGCTAATGTTGATTTAGCGAAAGACTGAAAAAAAGGCATTACCCAGTGCCCAGAATTCATATAGTATAAACGATAACAATCCAATTTTTATTTAGTTTGATATTATATATTTTACTTCTATTATAAGAACTTTCTTTATTGGGATCAGCTGGTTTGTCTGTGGCTTGAGATGGGAAAAAAAGTTACGAGGACATCTCAGGCTTACAAAAATAATTTTTTAAAAGTTTCTAGAACAGTGGACAAACAGTGGCGTCGTTTACCTCAGTTCCTATACATTACCCTAATCAGGGATAAGAGCTGCAATACATCTTTAAATATAATTTGGGTTAAAATAGGTTTAGAAGGGTTACCAGTAGCGTAAAAGAAAAATCAGACCACTGTATTTAAAAATAGAGATATTTGGAGGGTCAGTTTGGGTGATCCTTACCACAAGGAACAATCCTATCTTGCAAGTGTTTAAGGAGAGATGAAATACTTGCATTATTCTTGGCAATTTTGGGGTCTTTTATAAGGGACTGTCCACACCATAGAAATAAGAAATAACTGAACGGTCTCTGGGGCCAGTTCCCTCCTGACTTCCATCCCTTGTCAGCGTTGGGACTACGCAAATGCTGCAAAATGCTCCCAAACAAGGACAGCAGCATTTTTGACTCATTCGTGCGGTGTAAGGGAAAACATGGGAAAATAGGGGATGAGATGGTTAGACCAGGCAAAGCACAGGTGTGGAACATGGAGATGCAGGAGCCCAGAAAACCCCAGGGTGTGAGTATGCAGTGACCTGCCTGTGCTGCCCATTGTTGCAGATCTCCTGCTTCCACCCCAGGAATACACTTCTCCTGAATACCTTGAAGCTTTTTTGCTTTAATTAAAGATCCTCAGACTAACACATTTTCCAGTGACCTTAGTTAAAAAGTCTACAGAGAAGAAAATTTTATCGCAAAAAAAGGAAGGCTTTTCTTGACAGGACCACCCCTTACTCATAATGGCGCTGCAGTGTGAGGCATGCTTCTGCAATCTTAGCTGACCTATTTATTGATGTATTTCAGGTAGCCAGATGTCCCAGTACTTTAGGAATTGAGAAGAAAATGATATTCAACTGTTTGTCCTGGTTTCGGTGCAATCAGCCAGCTGGCTATCCACTGCTCCCTTCCAGTCCTCCCTCCCCCACCGAAAGCCTCCAGGTCACTCACTGACCCACAGCACATCTCTCCCCACCTTTGAAGATGAACCTGGGGTCCAGCTACATCTGTGCTGGGGCCTCTCGTTGTGTGTCTGGCACACAATAAATGCGAGGCTCTCCAAATGTCAGAGCATGCCAGCTGATGCACATTGAGATTTAGAGCATCACAGATTTCATTGCACAAACAAACGCTCAAGAACTTGACAAGGGAGATACTGTCTTTGCAAAGGAGGGAAAACTTGCCAAGGGTGATTTAGCTACAGGTTAGGAGAGACCTGAGGAGGAGCAATGAGGAAGGCTGACCAGGCACTGAGTGTGTAGGGGGAAAGTAACACAAGCAAGCAAACACAAACACAAGCAAGCAGCCTGCAACCAGGTAGATCTCCTCTCTCACACTCCAGAGGCTCCAGATTTCTGGCATTCCTGTTCCCAGAGGAAGTGCTCCAGTCCTACTTTCAGCTGCCAAAATGTTCTACCAATGTGAGTGCGCTCAGCTAATGACACACTGTGCCTTGCAAGCACAGACATCTCATCTGCACCTAAGCGTGATGGCAAAATTCAATCAGAAGATTGCACTGCCCCAGAAGCTCCGCTTGCCAGGGCAGTGTCTCTCAGTGCCCTGGGATGGTGGGGGGAGGAATAACAGGGACCACAGCTCTGGCTTTCTTGAAAGCTGGTGCTCTCCAGCACCCACTCTTGTGAGCAGACCACAGGGTTTGGCAGAGCTGTGTGTTTCCTTTTGTAACAAAAAGCTTCATCCTGCTCCAAGGTACCACCTCAGGAGAACAGAAGGAAGCAGCAACGAGGATGGGAGGATGCTTGATGAAATGGTCGGGACTTCAAGCAGGGCTTAGGCCCCTCTTGTGTCTCCTCTGCCAGGGGGTCAAACTAAGGAAAATATTTTCTGGCAAGAGTGAAGCCTTGTTTTCTGCGAAGGAAAGGAACAGCTGCTGAATACCTGGGACAGCAAATGTCAACGGGGCTCAGTGTTCAATTCAGCTAGAGGGCTGGTTTTCCCTTCCACCCAGTTGTAGAACTCCAATTTCACTGATTCCACCAGTCTAATTAGGCCCCCAGATAATAGTCAAAGTACTTATTATGTTATCTTTTCACTGGTTGTATATTATACACATTTGTCTGTTAAATATCATGATTCGATTTCCCAGATTTACTAAACTTCAGTTGGCAATTCACTTAAAAAATCACAAGCTACCTGCCACTGGTCTGGTATGTTCTCTATTTACAGCAAGCCCAAATGTTTGCTTTATGCTGTCAACGAAGAGAAACTGTTTGGAAAAAAAAAAAATAATAAAAATAATTGAACATCAGCCACTGAACCAGCAGGAACGCAAAATATTTCCATGAAAGGGAATCCAACAGGACCAGCGATCTGTAGGGTAACTATTCTCAGTGTGAGGAGGAAAAGTGAGCCAAGTGCAGAAGCCAGGCTTGTTTCCTCCCCATCGCGTGTCCTATCCCAGTACTTTCTGAAAGCAGGGTACACAAAGTTCCTAGGCACGGCTGTACTATTCCACCCCCTACTGGGAAGCTGTTTATTTTAACAGCCACAGAATCTTTTCATTGTGTTCTTGGTCTAAACAGTTGGCTGTGCATGCGAGAGAGGTACAGCTGATCTTTTACTGGGAACTGTGGGAGCAAGAGAGGAGGTGTCAGGAAGGAGCAACCTGCCCCTGCGCTCTGCCCTCCTCCTCTCGCCTCTGCCAACCAGATATAAACAAAGTTACTAAAACAAAGGAACAACACCAAGTTCCTAGGTTGAAAATAGCCCTACACTCATTCAGGAAAAATTCCCTTTCTAGTCAGCGGCCACGCTGGGATCATTGATGGACGGCACCGCTCGTGCTGCAAGGGCTCCTCTTCCCCAGGGCAGCTGAGCATCTCCCTCTGACCCAGAGACTTGTGGCTCTCCCAGATTTGGTGCTTAAACCGCCTTTCCAAAAGAGTTCCTGATGTCACTGGTTTCCGCACTGTTACTGGAGGACTATCAAGCAGTATGCTTGTGTTATAGGGGTTCTGAGTTGCAGCAATTTGAGAATCACTTACTGCTAGAAAAATAAAATTAACAAGAAATACCAGCAGTTATCTCCATGAGAAAATCAACACTTTCTCATTAGCCATGAGTGCTGCCTTGCCTGCCAACAGACCTGCAAGTATCATTACACCTTTTGGATTAAAGCAAAGATGCCACTGTCTCATTGCCCAAAATTTAAATTTAACTTGTGAATTTTACACTGGTTAGGACTGAAGAAAACATGCATTGGCTCATTGGTATTTCAAGGGTGTTATTATTCCCCTTATGCTTAAAACAGGTTAAGATAAGGTCTCTTTTCCCCATTTATGTCTTTCAGTGGCTTATTACTGGGTGCAATTTTAACAAATGTTTGTCATTTATTTGCAGAACCACAGTGGCATGCCTCTTTCCAAAACTGCATGTTACACCTCTTATCAGATGCCATTCCTAACACAGGTGGGTTTAGTTCCCAGAAATAAACAGGGCTCAGAGTGCCCAGGTGCAAGGGATGGCTGCATCCCTTGGCATCCCCTGGTGCCAGCGGGTGCCCAAGCCCATCCCTGTCCCCTCTGCACACCATCCCCACCACTAAAGAACAAGCTCAGGGAGCAGATTCAGCCAAGGAGTCCTGCCCTGGTCATAGGGGAGGAGAGAGAGAGGTTTGCGTATGTGTTGCATGATCTCAGACTGCCATAAAAGATGTTACTTAAAAGCCGGAAAGATATTATTTATTTTAAATTGAAAGCACACCAAAGCAAACATTACTTAACTGTGTCTATTTTCCCCATATCCCCTTAGACTTGCCGAGGGACCCTGGAATTACGGCAGGCATTTTATCTTTCCCTCTTCTAAATAGCAAGTTAAAAATTAACTGCTTCATCTTCACATTGCTCTCTCCTTAAGTAGTTTAAACTTACTTTTAACTGTTACATGCCAACAAAACAGGTTGCTTAATTGATTTGACCTTTCACAGTATTTTTTAATTTTCAATCTTAGTTTCATTGTTCCATCTGGCACTTTAAAACGGCATCTGGTTAACTGTACTTAACCAGCTGATCACTGTACAGTTATTTTTAAATGTAATGTATGCTTAAACAGATGTTATTTTTATAGATGTAGATCTAAACTGCACTTGTATACGTGCTATGTCTGCATAAGCTCTTTCTGCAATTCAAATGTTGACACCAAAAATTACAAGCCAGAATGCTTATGAACTTCACTATTATGTTACTGCACTTTTTTGCAGCTTGTTAGGTAAACATCAATTCAGTTCTTTTTTCTCTGTTCATTGCACATAAATAAAACATTAGCGTTTAGTTTATAAAGTGATGAACATTTCGCTGTGTTGGATTTAGCTTTATAAATACAACTGCTGTCAGCAAGAAAAAAAGGATTTATTGAATAAATAATAAGAATGCTAGAGAAAAATGAAAGTATATATTATGTAAAACACAGTGTCTGTCCACAGGTCACGTAAGGGTCTTCCAACACATAGGCATCCCATGTGAGAATGTTTAATAACAGTGTATTTTTGCAAGATATAGTTAGTCTCGTGAAGCAAGAGCAGACTGGTAAAATGCAGTCCAACACTGATAGCTGTAACTGTTAGCTGTAACTGGGGGCTCAATTTTTTTACGTTGTACAGTGGAAAGCTCAAGTTCTAAGGTCCTCTAACGTCAAGAGTTTTACAGAAGGGATAAAAATGGAGAGTAAGATACGACTAGTCTAATGGAACTAGCATTAGCAATTTATTAAATAGATACATTTATAAAAGATGTAATAGAAACTGTTTGGAAATGCCTGATCTTACAGTTTCAAGAAAATTCATCTTTGTTCACTAAGATTAAGATCTCATTCTTCCAAACACGCTGCTGAGATTATTGTTAATTACCAAGGTTTGGACAGCAGCTGGCCCAGAATACCTAGTTTTTCCATTCATTTAATGTTTATAGTTTGCTTAGTAAATGACAGTTTTTTTAATCCATTTATTCATTAGATAGGTCTGGGAAACACAAAGCACAATATAGAAGCACTCAATCTTGAAAACCCAGCTTGATTTTGAGAACAGCAAATAGAAAAAGTTTTCCAGCCAGGACACTTTTTTTTTTTCCCCCAGGGGAATAATGAGTTCTACAAGATGTAATATATTTTCTCCAAAAGAACTTAAAATGCAATATTAAAAAGAACTAGTGCAATATGCAAGGGCGTATGTTACTTTGCACAAAGGAAGTGGTCGCAGCACTGAATATTTCACAGAGAACTTTAAAGTATCATTCTCAAGGTTAAAAATTGCTGTTATACATAATACCTCGGTAATTGATAGACATTTTCTCTCTCCAGAGCCCATTTTCTGTGAAAAACACCACATAACATCTGTTCATAAACAGTCCTTCTGTGAGAACACTGACACAGGTCTTGAGCTTCTACTGGCTCAATTCCCCTGCCATACACAGATGGCACGAGGTATTTATACAGCTGAATTCTTTGTAATACAAGCTCAACTATATCTTCAGGTAAGACTATGGGCAAACATGTGCTTATACTATTCCACTGACTTAGCTCAAGTCATTTAAACAGTTCCCTCTGACACAAAGACAAATTGTACCACACCGTTATGCAAGTGTTTTGTCTCAAAATCACCTTCAGCAATCAGCATAGAGCTCTGCAGAGATAAGGACATTTTGGGACACACAAAACCCGCCAAGTTTCATGTTAATAAGCTAATAGTTATATTAAAATTCAAGACTCAGGGTTATTTTCCATGATCTTGATGTGGTTTCCTTTTACAGAAAATATGTTTTGATGCTATAATACTTTCTTCTTTGGCATGCAAAATGTTAAATAAAGAGACAAACTCTGTCATTCAACTTTCACATACATAACAACAGAACACGTAGGTTAGCCACAGTTTTCTGTATGCCATGCTGGTTATTCCATCTAAGCAATTCTGAGTGAATAACACTTCATAATGCATTCAGAAATCGCTTTCCTATTTATCTCCATGAAATTACGGAAGGCTTCAGCTGACTTCTGAAGAAATCTAGGTACCATGACACCATCTGTCAGACGACATCCTAGTCCTACGCACACATATGCCCATGCTTTGACTGTGGTCTGTATACACTTATAAAATAAAGCACATACGCAGAGATTTGTAAGGTGAGAGCCTTGAAAACTAGAAGCAAGGACAGCCTGTTGGTAATTTGAAGTGGGAGGAAAAAAGCAAACTTTCGCCAAAATTTCAAGTGTATTTAATTGAATCTCCTTCAGTTGTTCTTTCCCTACCTAAACCCCCAGCAAGTTACTGAAGTCCATGTTGGTGATTTAGGAGAATATCATCTATATAAAGTCATGGACAAAAAATCAGAATTCTAGAAAAAAGAACCCTTTAATGAGGATACATACTGATAAAACTTTGAAAAAATGAGATATTTTAGGTCATTCTATCAAGCAGAAGTAGATTATAACTGCAGGGGGCTGGCGACCAACAACTTAAACCATACATGGATTCTTACTTTATTTACAGAGCATTTAATAAAAAGTGGTGGGGGTTTTTTGTTGTTGTTTTTTGCTTGGTTGGTTTTGGTTTTTTTTGTTTGTTTGTTTGTTTTTTCCTGGGAACTATTCACCCTGCAGAATAAATCAAAATATACTTTCCCTGCTCAGGCAAAGCATAGGATGTGTTCCAGGTAACCTATGGTGTGTTGGTTGAGTGACTCCATGAAGGTGGAGTACGTCTTGCACAAGTCTTCAGTACAGGGTGAAACTGCCATGGAAGGAAAGGGTAAAACAGTAGCCCTAGTGAAGAGCAACAAATCTCCTGTTGTGTGTAACGGGGCTGGGGAACCCTCCAATGAGCACAACACACTCTGTTAATCCCAGAGCAACACCAGCAGCTCTGTCTCCCTGGGCATCTTTCAAATACTGAAGAGGAGGCTGGATTTGTACATGGGAATTCCAAACTACGAGGTCTAGATGGATTTAACAGGAAGAGGCATCTGTTAGCAGGGGACCAAAAACAATTGCAAATTTTAAGAGCGGCTGCTAAAACAGTAAAAGAAACCTAGTTCTGCTTTCAGCTGCACCACAGATTCCCTGCGTGGCAGAGGCACGTCACCAACTAGCACTGTATTTCTTTGGTCACTGTCTGTAAATGTGAATATATTGCTAATGCTTCCCAGTCTCAGGAAGATGTGAAATAAGCCCATTCGTGTTTGTGATGTGCTTAAACACTATAGCCATCAAAAAGCCAATAAACACCGTGTCCTCACCAAATGTCTTTGTAATACCCTTTTTAAATTGGGTGGCTTCTCAGTTATACTTTTTTTTTTAAGCTGACAAGAAAAAATACAGTTAAATAACAGATAAATTTAAAGAGAGATTATGTGGAAATGGGTGCTACTTGCCTTTTTATACTTTATTATGTAAGAATTAACTTGAAATGATACCAAATGCACATTGAATTTAAATATCATGCTTGCTTATGGTTTGTAATATGATCCGATGCATTGTAAGCAATGTCTTGACACAGTATATGTGATGAATACAACTCAGTGTATCAAACACCAACTGTACTAAATCCACAGTAATGCTTCATTTTGTAAGTTCTTTATGCTACGGTAGTTTTCATTTTTATGATAAGTATGCATCAAAACAGTTCAGAATATGTTTCACCAAGCGCTTCTTTTGCAAGTTACCTAATATTTATCAATTAAGACTTGTAGAATAAATAATGCAGAGAATAATTTTATAATACAAATGTTAAGAAAACATAATTATCCAAATATAATTGGACCTGCTTCTCTTAGCACTGAATTGTTTCAACTTTTCCTTCCCTCTAAATTCTCTTCCCTGCTACCAAGCATTATTTTACTCAAATGGTGTTTCAACTGCACTTAGTGCACATTATAATGATGGTGTCTTTAGCTTTTTTCTTTTGAAGTTCTTTTTAATTACAAAATAATATCCTGTTTGAAGAACACAGGTTTGATATCTCCCTCTGCATTTAGTAATTTTAAACTGGTTCTCATTATCAATATATTTAGCATGTTGTTAGTTTGTTATGCTTTCCTGTTTTCCTGTTTTTAAATAGAGGAAACATAACTTGGATGACAAGAGGTTTTGGTTGCAGATCACATGGGAAATAGAAGTCCATTTCAGAGCCTTGATGCCCACAGCCAGGACTCAGCAGTCCATGACTCTCATGAAGATTACAAGCCTCGAACAGATATGTGAGGAACAGAGCAGTGTCTGGTGGCAGGGACATAACTGTGGGAGTCAGGAAAGTCGGCCCGGTCCATCAGTCCCACCGCATCGATCTATTGACTGGGCTGTGTTAGAACTAGCGGAGGGAAAACCCAGCAAGAGGCGTAGCCAAAGTGGAACCAAAAACTAACAGGAAAGAGTGATTTACATTTCTCTCTCATCAGTATCTGAAAAGGGATTGGCAATCTCTATGCTTCATATGTCCAAAACTGAGAGATTTAAGTTGTTCACATTTGCTAGCATCTTTGAGACTTCTGAAAAACGATATTTCACAAATGAAAGTGATTACGACATCCAACAACACGCAACAAAACCATACGTTCTTAGGCAACACAAATTAACAGAACTGCCACACTTGTACCGAAATCTGCTGAATAATTTTACTGCAAAGTTATCTGCTGATATCTTGTGCTAATTTTACTGCAGATAAGAACATGCCAGCTCCTGCCCTGCTAGGCTTCAGCATCATAAACAGAAATGCTAGTGATGCTCTGCAAGATCTTGACATACTGGCAGCAAGCACACAAATGCAGAAGGGTTAAAAAAGTGAGGTCTTAGGGAGATCTGGACGAAACTTATTTTACTTCAGATTTAGACCAGAATGTGCCATTTGAATAACCCTAATGTATATATGACAGAGTATAATGACCCGTTTGCATAACTGCCTCTGTAGACTATGGTCCAACAGCAGTGCCTTTCGGGAATTTCACTGTGGTCAGTAAGATCTTTGTTTTGATAAAAATGTACTAAAAAAAACATGGCTTTTACTGGCTGTAAAATACTAAGTGGAAAATACAGTGCAGGGAAATAAGAGGCACATATTGAAAAGGGTAGTGCTTTTTTTTTTAAACAAAACTTGCAAACAATTGTAAGATACTGGAAGAATTCGATCCTTTCCCCTTTATGTATGCACACACTCTCTGATGCAAAGGAGAAATGATAAGTTTAATTAGCGCTGTGGACCCTGCAGGAATGTCTTATACGTAAGGAAAAAAAAATCACTTATATATGCAAGCTAGAAAGATTTCATGCGTATATAGTTAGTCATATAGTTAAGTGTTTGCAAGATCACCCCGGAGATTGAAGCCACTCCAGGACAAGGACCTCATCTTCATACCGGCGTCTAATGCACCTAGCACACTGTTAGTGCTATAATAAATAATAATAATATGTTAGCATTAGGTGAGCATCTCTCGCATGATCAATTTCCTGCTGTTGCAGGAGGGTGAATGTTGGTGGACTTTGATCCTTCCGAGATTTTATGTTTCTATCATAAGAGAATCATAGCACATAAGCACATTTTTTACTAATGCAGTAAGGTGGCAATATATATTGCACTGACATTAAATGAATATTAAAAGGGATTGAAACCATTTCCACATCATGAGGGAAAAAACCTCCAAGAATTAGATATACAGTTGCTATTCAAAGATACCACTTTTAACCTTCTTCATAGATTAAAAAAGTCAAATCCATTAGAAAGAAAATCTAGTGTTAAAGGTATACACTAAAGTATCTTACAGTAGTTGTTGTTATTTCTGAGTCTGTTTTGCCTGCTGCCAAATCTCCCTCACCCCTGTACACAAATCTCACGGCTTTTCTGTTTCCCACTCTCTCATCTCATTGTAACATCTCAATAATGTATTATAGCACAAATCCTAAATGCATGAAGACTTAGTTTGAAGAAAAAAGTGAGATACAGCACTTCTGTGTATAAATGATAAAGGCAGATGTTTCAAAGAGGAATATACATGGCAAAACATCTTATTTGTTGGAGGGCATCAGTTCTGTGCACATTGCACGCTTGTAATTTACATTAGTTTCTTATTTCTGTAACATCTCTACACAGCCTTATATTAAATTAGAGATTTCAAAGCAGACTGAACAGTCCTCTTTTTACCCCTATTTTGTTCCATCTTGCCAATTCAATGTTTTATTATGTTTTCTGTCATAATATTACTCTTGTCCTTAGAAAACATGTATTTATTCCCACTTGGAATGTAGTGTAACTACAGTAAAGCACTGCTCAAAAGATGACTACAAATTCTGTCTGAGAATAGAAAACTTGAACTCTTCTATTATCCAAATATTTTTCAAAGGTTTCACTTTTGTATGCATTGCAATTGCTGACACACATAATGAGATCATGGGAAAAAACACACAGCTGACCTGAACTTTTGGGCATAGAAGTATAAAACTACGAGATCTAATAAACCCAGTGCATGACCCCATGCAGTTTTTGGACTAAAAGAACTAAATGCTATTGTGAGAGGAACGCAAGCCTACATATTTTTTCCTCTAGCATGGTAAAGTTCAGATGTATTACATTTACAGTTGTCTATAAACGTAACGATATAGCACAAAGCATGTAGACATCTCCAGCCTCACCAAGAGAATATCCCAACACCTTCTTGTCACACGGAAGGCAGATATTATTTTTATGCACCAAACAGTAGGCAGGATGCAGCAACAGACTGACTCTGTGCTACCACAGTGTGTCTGAGAGGCTGTCAGCACATACTTTGCCTACTTGAAGTAGCTTTTTCAAATAATATAAAAATACGTTGGGCTTCAATTTTCCACCTAGCTCTTCATATACCCAGCTAGTAAACAGTGAGACAAAGTTTAATGCATCATTTGAAAAACAGCTTATATATAGAAATGCTGCTCTAGGAGATAGTGGTTATCTAGCTCAGCTCTTCAGCTCTGCATACAAGACTGGTTGTTATATTTGAGAGAATATTTAAGATCTCCTAAAGATTATAAACTACCCTTAATTAACCCCCATGGATCCCATCAACACTGGAATAGGCATACCTAAGTGAAAGGCATCACTGTATATAAGCTGGAAGCTGAGGAAATCAGAACTTTAGCATATAAGTATATAGGACTAACTCTGTCCTCCGAGACTTGAGGATTATTTTGGTATTCAAGACTTAGGTGAGCACTTCAGAAGAGCACTAAATTCTGAGGGAAATGCAGAAGTCTATTACTGCTTGAAAACCAGATTCTTCCCAACATACAGAGACAGAAAAAATCCTTTTCCCCTATAGCACAACTTAAATTAACCTAGAAAGGATGCATTCTCATTGTAAGGATAAGATCAATCACCAAAACTTAGTATAAATGGCAACAATCTAAAGCATGACTATTCCAGTAAGACTAAAAGGGATTTTTTATTATGTTAATTCTTAAAGATGTTTTTTAAAATATTTTGTTCATCTTTATTTTTTATATTCCATTAGTTTCCTATTTAACTATAAATAAAGGTTAATGGTTAGTAATACAAACATGTTACAGCATAATCAAAGTGTTTATTTCTTTTAAAGTCTTACCCTGGCTTCAGTATACCTGGCTTCAATTAAATAAGTTTTGGAGTGTGAGATAGCAAAATACAAATACCTGCCTAAATTCTAAGTTATATATTCATTTTAAATCATGGAAAAATTCTTCTCAGGCCTGCATAAGCTAGTAGCTGTACTCAGCATCCGAACGTTGTTTTTTCTTTACTAACTAATCATCCTTCGTGGTCTTTCAAAAGTTCCTGGCATTTCACTAGTTTACACATTGATTGAATACTGTTCCCAGAACTGCTTGTGGCACTGTGCCAAATGCTGTGATAATCAGCTGGAAGATTTATTCCAGTTGAGGAGTGTTATAAACATAAGGATTCATAAGGCTCAGCGTCGAAAATGAATACTGATGCTTTCTTTGAGATGGCTGAAAACTTTCTGTGAGCCTTCAATAACACGCAATGATAGTCTTTACAATCATCTTCTATATACAGGCTTTGATTTGAAAAACATAATCATTTTATGTTGATTTTATGTAAATATTAATAACTATTAGAGGTTTTAACAAATTGAAATATAATTTTACAGTGGCATGTGCAGAGCAAATTATACATGAAAAAACCTTAAGGAAAGTCACGGATTAACTACCGTGCATGGGATCAGACACATTTGCTGCAACAGGATATATTATTATACTGGTAGATGGGTGGAGAAAGAATACAAAGGAAGCTGAAAAAATTCAAAGGGAAGCAGCTGGCAGGTAAATGCACTGAGCCAGAAAGAAATAATAAGGAGAAAGGCAGTTGAGTGGAAAACAGAAAGGATAGTAATTTCTTAAATAAAGAAACAAGAAATATAGAGAAATGTAAGCTAGAGACAGGAACACTGAAAAAACACGGAACAGCAAACATTAGTTAGAAAGAGGGAAATGCAGTTTGTTCACTGGACTAACGGCAACAGTAAACTAATTATTACACAGACTGAAAAGACTGTACTGAAAGACTGTCGGCTTAATTAAGAACGAGTGAAAGCATACAGCATGACTGAATGGCATGTCCAGTGCCTGCAAGGCTAAAAAGAGCTTACACAAAATGAAAAGTAATAGTAAAATGAATGAACCAACTTCATTGCTTTGTACAGATGCTGCAGTCAGTGAAACGATACAGAGAATATATGAGAGAAATCAGACATGTTTACATGTCAAGGAGAATTATGCTTGTGTATCTACTTCCTACTGCGCTGATGAGAACCAATTCTAGTTTGAAAGCCATGTAGACAGGCAAATGTGGCCGAAAACATGGGTGAAAAAAGGTTGCATCACTTCTCGTGTCTGTGTTTGGAATCTCATGGGTATTCCCCATCCTCTTTGAAGTATGAATCTCAGATCAGTATTACCCTGTAAGTGATCTTGAAACTACTAATGGATCAGCACCACTTCTATTTTGTATTCCTCTTTTTCTACTTTACATTGGTGCTTTTTTCTTCACATTATCTTTTGCATACTTTATGGAAAACACTACTGAAGACTTGCTCCTGGGTTACTAGTGTAATATATACGTTAAAATAGAGAGGGGTGAATATGATTTCTATTCCGACATAACGCGGATGAGGTACTCTGGATTAGGGGCCAGCTGAGAAGGAAGAGGAGAAAAGAAATCTCTTGCATGGTGACCTACTCTGCATGAAAGAAAAATTACAAGGAACAAGATTGAAATCACTCATAGTTACGAAACGTATAGGGATATTATGCTACAAATTAAAAATCCACTCATGCTTTGGCCAGCACTGTAGTGGTTTGTTTGAAGGGCAAGAGCTTCAACAGCAAATTCAAGTCATGTTAACAGGTAGCTACTTGGTAAAGGAAGCTTGTGATCCCCAGAGCCCGCTACCTATCTTTTGCAGTCAGAGACTGTACAGACACAAGACAGATGCAATTTGTTACCGAACATCTTACAGAAATACAACTATTTTTAACATTAAAGTAAGCGTATTTACCATCACCATACTTGACAAGTGTGCTGATCCTCAAGTATATGTTACCTAAGGTTGTACCTTTACCAGTCGAAGAGCCTTCAAACTGAAATGAATAACACCCAATCATTTAAAAACAAAAACAAAGTTATAAATGTCTAAATTCCCAGTCTGCATTTGGTTTCACATTTAAAATATTGATTATATCAAAGAGAAATGAACTGTCAGTGTCAACAAGATCATTCAGCAAATGAGATCTCCAGAAGGGAACAATGAAAACAGATTTCTGTTTTTTGATGCCAGAAAAGGGATATCAGATTCTATTTGCATTGCTAACCGATCAATATAACTTATTAATCTAATTCTGCTGGAGCACAGCACAGTGCATGTATTGATGTTATTCAGTACTTTGTTAGGAAATAGATCAGAAACTACCTGAAGATCCTTAGTAAACGTTCACAGGTCATTATACTTGAAGATGACAGGTTTTTTTTGAAGCACAGTAAACCAAGAGTGCCAAGTTTATCAATATGCCCTCAGTTGAAAAAGTAAGGTACGACAAAACTTTCTGTGAAGAAAGTACCGTAGATATACTAAAAATAATACACTACAGTTCTTCCTCTGCAGTTGTACTTGAAGGTAGCTGAAAGGGTGACCAGCTTCATAAAAATAGACTTTTTTTTCCCCTTATCAAATGGTTTAATATAGATTATAAAATGGCTTTCTTTCTATCATTTACAAACTCATGAAATATGACATTCTAAATTGAAGACTAAGACTGGTCTGTTTCTAAACAAGACAGTGCAAATATCCATCACAATGGCTCCCAGCGCACAGGTAATGCTGCACGGGGTGAACGGCTCTTATTCCATCATGCAGCACACTGTGGCCCAAGACCTTAATTTTGCCTCTTCTGCAGCTGAAAAGGTCAATGTTTTTACTTCTCAATCCTCCTCTAATTTTTTTTCCTCCACATTTCTGCAGAGATTGCCACAAAAGGGGGAACAGTCCGGTTTGTGTGTTTTGCCCAGTCTTTTCTCCAACTTGTCTTTGGGCAAAACAGCACGTATATTAAAAGGGAGCTGGATAAGTTCATATTTTTATAAAAAGACATTAGTTTTTTTGGTTTTCTTTGAAACAAACCAGAGCCGTCTGGCAGGTATTCTTGATGTCCAAACAGTAACTGTTCCTGTTCCAAAACCATCCTTGAAAGCATGAAATAACCTGTTATTTAGCTATCTATAGTCAAAGTGCAGATTAGTCAGATTTTTTTGGCTTTGCAGCATTTTGAAAGAGAGGAGCTTGGATGTCCATCAAAACCAAAACCACAATGATGCACAGGACAACGCTGGTCATATCTGAAAGGTGCTCTCCTTCTCCCCTAGTATTACTCCTGTATTTTCCAAACTGACATTCAGCTTAATAATCCTGTCCATGCACCAAGAACAGCAGTTTCCAGAAGAGGTGAAGGACGCGTATTGCCGAGAGCATTTGTGAGCTGCCAGCTTACAAGGTCTGTCTATCTGACAATCAATCCATAAACATTGGAGAGTGCAAAATTGGACCCCTTAAGTTATTTCCCCACATTTCAAATCTACTTGACAACAAATCTGAGAGTCAACTGTAATTTTAATCATCCGGTAATGTTTTATGTTAGCCAATTACAGGGCTCCAAGAGATTAGCTGAATGTTTCATGTCTGATAAATATGTGACTGGGACTAATTCACTGGACCCTTCTCTAACCTGAGTTAGGTATAAATGAGTAGAGCTTCACTAAAATCAATTGAGCTGTATCCAGTTATACTGTCACAGAAATTGGTGCTATAGACACAGGATAATTTTCCTAATAAAAATAAATTTTAACTAGATTTTTGACTCACACTTGTAATCTAATATTTCAGGCAATATACAGACCTACTAAATCATCTGCTTTCCCTGCATGCATTCCAGATGAGCTTGGCTTTTTACATCTCTACCTACTAGCAAGAATGCTCGTGAAACACCCCATAATTCAATTATAAGTACCTCTAGGAACCTTCTAATTATATGTTAGGCAGGTCAGAAATGAAATAGCCATGCTACCCTTTAGTCCTGGATAACAGACTTGAAACGGTGAAAAGAAAAGTTCATCTGTTCATTAAGAGGCCAATTGTAATACAGTTAAGGGCTTCAGCAAGCTGTTTTGTTGAGATCTGAATATCTGTGAAACAAGCCCCTCCAAAGCTGAAAGTTTAGCCAGTCTTGCCTTTCAGTCACTGCAACAAAGAATGGGGAGCTAGTCTGGAGAGTAGGTACCATTCATTAGTCATTTGTTTTCTCTTGCGCTAAATTCAGCTGTAGGAGTTCACAGGATCAGAATGAAAAACAACTACAGGTACTCAAAGGTGCTATTCTTTCCTTGCAAATTTCTGCACTGCTCTTAATTAAATCTCCCATAGGATTGAGGATTGCAGGGCCTTTAAAAAAAAAAAAAAAGAAAAAAAGGATACAAAACAAGAACGTGTCCATCAGGCAGGTTTTTCTAAGCTCTGACAGCTCTAAATGCAGGCAGCTGCAATACAAGCTTGTCCTCAAATCCTTGACAATGACCTTAACCTCAGGGTGAAAGATAATGTAGTTGCTATGCTCATTCTGTGCAGAGTGTCTACTGATCAGAGGCTTGTGGCAAAATATGTATATTTTTTTCTTATGATATAGACTATTGTTCACCGGCAACTCAAGTGATACTGCAACATTATCTCTATGACAGTTTATTTTTTTAATTTATTTTTAAATGTGAAGGAATGGCACAAATTCAGGCAGGCTTCCACTTCAACAGCTAGACAAATGACTTTGTAATGCCTTCTAAATTAACCCATCCACAGCCACACGGTTGAAGGTGGAAAGAAAAATTAAGCAAACAAACAATCTAATCTCAGGTACTCTTACAAAGTACTTCACACAGACACCTACACCAATGACAGGGAGATTTTCCATACATAGTGGTTCCTATTACACACAGAACAGTGTGATTTAAGAGCAGTATCCTCCGGTGGTGAAATCTGTCGCTTAATTGACTTCCTTGGAGTAATGACAATCTACATCCTAAGGATCTGCCTCAAACTGAGAATCTGCCTTTACTATTTAAAGGTAGATAAATTTTGAACTAAAAGGAGAGACAGCCATGTAGGAGCACTGTAATCCAAGGTGCCTACCTTATACTTAAATGACAAAGGAAAATTCTCACAGTAAAAACTTTAATATTAACACTTTTATTTTATTTTATTTTTTAATTGAGATGTCAATAATAATTTAAATAGGTTTCGGAAGAGCTATGGGAATATATTCTGATGTAATCTGGGGGTACAGCCAGCCCAGTGGGGTTGGCGGTGGGAGCTGCTCGGCGCGGGGGCAGCTGCACTGCAGAGAGCCTCCGCTTTACTCCGCAATGACAGAACATATGGAAATTTTAACTGCTAAATATCAAAGTCTTTGTCGTTCAAGCGCAAACCACAATTTCTGTCAGTGTATAACCTGGCTACATTTTGAAGGTTTTCACCATAAAAGGCACGTTATGACATAAAGGCTGTACCCTCACCAACCTTCAAGTCCCTGTTCTGAAGTCTGGGCAGAGCAGACCTGTTCAAAAAGAGCAGCACAATTGCAGTACTTGCAGATATTTCTCATAGGAGCATACAAAAATAGTAATTTCAAGGGACACTTGCTAAGCAGGGTATTTCTCACAAAGAGGAAAATCTTTTTTTCCAAAGGCATTCCTAGCAAAAATAAGAAGAGACATGGATAGCACAGAATGCACTTACACTTCACATACCTTTTGGTGGGTGTGCACTGTGTGAACATGGCTCTTCTTTTTGAAAGAGCTGGGGTTTTTACATTACGTTAGTGAGCTAAGAAATTAAGGAAAAAAAAATGTGGGACCAAAACTTAATAATTTAATGCTTAAATAAGAATAAGAAAATAAATTTCTTTTGGTTTAACTAAATATTTTGCCATGGGAAGGGTTGATTTAGATGTGAGATTCTTAAAAAAATATTATAATTAAAGTTAGCTAAATTTAGCCTTGAAAAATTGTGTAGTTTCTAAAAAATGCTAAATAAATATTTTTTGCATATCAAAAACTAAAATTAAAATGGTCAAAAATCACTTATAATTTTTGCTCAAATGGGTATAGAGATTTAATTGCCTTGTCTACAGCTGAACATTTTGGCCAAAATCAGTCCAACCTGAATTTAGAACCATTTGGATTCTGATGACAGATTATGTTACCATAATCTTTGAATTGATTTCACAAATGACTGCCAGCCTACAAAATTGTTTGATCAAACCCGATAACATGAGCTTGATATTACATATAATAGGTATTCAAAGATGTGGTTGCTTCTTTTCTTATGAGAAAAGAGAAGCAGAGATGCAGTTAGTATGTGTGCTGGGAAACTTTGAGTACAAACATTCAAAGTTTTTTGAAAATTTGGTCCAATAACAAAATCGTTACCCATACTCACAAATGCTAGCATGTAATATTAAATATTTTTGTCTACTTCCTTCTCTTGGTTATTAGTACCTATTGAAAAAAAAGACTGTTTCCTAACCTGAAGGGAAAAAATTTGGAGATAACAGTCCTAGTCTTCACTCATTTTCTGTCTGTACTTAGTCCAGATGAACAAGGTCACACAGATCAGTAATCCCTGTCCGTGGGATCTGACCGTTAGATTAAAATGATCCTGCAGAAATCTATAGCTCCTCTTTTCTCAAATGGCTCATGCTTTTGCATGCCATTTTCCCACTGCAACAATGTCTTTCTGCTTTTTCCAATATTCTATTTGCTCATGGTTGCTATTTGGTTCATCTTTAATGATTTCTTGAGAACATGGTTCATTAGATCCTACCAAAATATTTCACTCCCTGTCTTCCATCAAATTCTCTGTCAATCAATTAAATATTTTAAATTTTGATTTTCAGTGTTTTTTTTTTTAAATTTAAATCTCACATTAAAATGGGGCAAAAATAGAATAAAAACTGATACCAACTTATAACCAGAAGACATACTGAGAATGTGTTAACATAATATTGTCAGACATTTATAAACTTCTTCCAATGAACTTTGAATTACCCTGGTCCTTTCATATTTTCCAGTTAACATACATACATCTGCTCTGCCATGTAATCAACTGATTGTTACACAAGCATTTGCTAAAGCTATGACAAACTCAGATTTATGAGGTCAAAAAGTTCAAACTTAATCCATTCAATAGCTGCAATTTATCGTCTGATGATAATTGTATACACAAACATTGTAATGATTTAGATGACATAGTGTAAAGATGAAATCCGTTTATTTTAAAAGGGTTTCTAACCTCTAAAATACGTTGCCATGAACACCTTTCTAGGTCCGCTTTTAACAACATAGTTATTATTGTTTTATTGATCAGGATTTTATTACTGATTTGACACTTATATTTCACACTAATCGAAAAAGGTGTAATTTTTCTACAAGAATAAGACTGTAATTAATTATATCATTATTGTGTTTTCAATTCCTTCCATTTAAAGGGTCTAGAAAAGAGTGCTTAATTTATCATACATGTATTATAAGGAATATGTAAACCTCTTTAAACAGACAGAGAGCATGATCCTTTTGGAGATGATGGGATATGACATAGGCACTATATTTATAGATTCTTACCTCTAGAGTGACCTGATTTTATAGTGACAGCTATTGTGGAATGGGGTAGTAAATTAGCAACTTAGAAAGCTTGAGTATCTAAAACTATTACTATTCATTACTTTTACAACACTTATTAGTGACCATTCTCCGATACTTTCAACAGCTAAGAAAACAACCTGCAGAGAATAATATGGCAGAACAACAGTGTTAGGTATATTATATCGTATGTGTAATTTTATATATGTATTTATATGCACACATACCCTCAATTCACAAATTTAGGAAACAATTGCTATAAAGGGACAGCAGCTGTATTCATCTATTTCTTCTAAACATAAAACATGTTAGTGATTGTAAATTTCCCAGAGACTCTGAAACAAGTAGCTAAATGTGAAATTTAAATTGATCTTTGGTTTATTGCCATCGATTTTGTCAATTTTCTAAATGTAACAGTGTTCACCACTGGGAACAGAAACCTGTATATATATCAGTAAAATTTATGCTTTCAACCAACATAAACTTCACAGGAGGAATGACTGTCCTTGCAGCATAAAATAAAATGCATGTGAAGTGAAGGATTTTCTTCTCTAATTAGATACTGTATATTTTTTAAACACCATGTTAGTAAATTTACCACATAAATTTAAATGCTATTAGCAATATTGTTTGCCCGTATTCAGTTTCGTTTCGTTACTATAGATTTTCATGAGTACTTTATATATGTATATGCCTAATTCACACATATAAAAAGCACTAACAGTGCTCATAGAAATGTGCCTCTAAAGTATTTTCTAAAAATGACAGCAGAACCATAACCTAAGCTGATAGATACTTGTGTAAGTCTGATGCTAATTATTTTCCCAATTAAAATACAGCAGATCTACATTTTCATACTGTAGTACCCACTTAGCCCATGAGTGCCCAGACAATGTGGCTTCCACTTGTGAGTGGGGATTGCTAAAACAGATGTAAGAGAAAAAATCCTGCATTTTCTAGGCTGCTTCTCTGAGTGACAAGTGTGGAATTTTGCTCACTGATGTAGCCAAAGCGCTGCTTCAGTAAACGTTAGGAACTCGCCCTCATCAAACTCGGCTTGATCAGTTAGGGGAAATAGCATGATTGCCATAGAATGGCATCCTGAGTGTATTTATTTTCTTAGGATTCTAACCATACCACATGCAAACTTGTTTCATGAACGTTAAATATGGGGGTAGGGGAGGAAAGAAAAACATACAAACTGTTTTGAAATGCTAAGTGAAATAAAATCAATGGTTGAGCTCGTTTTGTGCTAAT
Source organism: Pampusana beccarii (assembly GCA_013399365.1). Taxonomy (NCBI): domain Eukaryota; kingdom Metazoa; phylum Chordata; class Aves; order Columbiformes; family Columbidae; genus Pampusana; species Pampusana beccarii. The sequence continues at coordinate 646,286 of VWYH01008138.1, read as the reverse complement.
AGTCTTCAAATGCCTTCATTGTTTCACTGTTCTTAAGCAACAGTCAGGACAGACACGTGTAAGTGTTTATATTAATGGTATCAAAAAAGGAACATTTTTTGTTGTTGTTGTTGGTATAGTGCCTCATAAGACGTTAGTACACAAAAACATACGCCTTTAAGGATAACATCACTTATCTTAGTATTGTAATTCACTGGGTGATTAAAAGATGCCCCTAATATTAACACATCTGCTACGTGTGTACATTCAGTGAGTTCACAGGAAAACATATTTGTTTCCTCAAAAAGCAATTTTTAAAGAGAATTTCAAGCCTTGTAGTGTTTTAAAAGCATTATGAGCCAACCTGATGAGCCTCTAACAAGGTGGCAGCAGCCACAGCCACCCCCCCAAACAGCTCTAGGGACACACACCAAGCACTTCACTTGGGGTGCCAGCAGCACTTTCCCCCTGGACTTTCACCTGAAGGTACACCAGTTCCTCCTGAGCATGGAGCAGCATGTGTTTTTTCCCTAAAAACACACGACAAGGTCAAGAGTTACTGGCAGTGCCTCCCTGTACTAGAAAGCAACCAAGTGGAGATGATGTCTGGGAAGTACATCCCAGCATTGCCTGCGTGACTTGTCCCATGCGTCCCACCTCCCTGAATGCTTGCCAGTCACTGCACCAAGGATCTGCCAAGCTTTGGGGAGGATGACGGGGTGCAGTTCCCCCAGGCAAAGGAGACGTTTCCTGGGTGTAGCTCTTCAGCAGAGAGGGGTTTTGCCAGTGCCAGCTTGTGGCGTGACACACTGCTCCACTCTCCTGCAAACCGAAGTACTGACTCTATAAAATGATTGCAAACAAATAATTACAGGTATGATAATAAATCAAATGGAATTCCAAAGTGCACCTAGCAAGGAGAGACTTTTCTAACTGTGCCACTGACAGTGGCTGATCCACTGTCCTTGTGGCATTCACCTTAGGAACACGCATGGAAACGGTTAGTGCTATCAAGGTTAGATCAGCTCTTGGCATCCACAGAGGCAAAACCTGCTCTTCACAGCCACCAGCTTTCTATGCCTCCTGCGCTAGGCAGAAGGTAAGTAGGGTTTTCAGGGTTATAATGCTTTAAGCTCCTGCTTCCATTGCATGTAAATACCCGAGTCCACTGCTGGATGCAACTTGCTGATTACCCCAAATATGGTACTTTGCCTGTTTTCCCACCTCTGGCCATGCATGAAAACCAAACAGCACAGCTCCCTGCAGGCCAGCCTTTGGGTGAGGGTTACTTTTGCAAACATATTAAAAAAAAATAAAATAAAATAGTGCTCAAAGTAGAAACTACCTTACAATGCAACCAGGCGCAAAACATTCATTTGGCCCCATCAAAGGGGCAGAGAACAGAGTCCCCCAGATAAAGATGGTTGTGTTCAGAAAGATAACAGTGCATACAGCTATCTCTGATTCCTCCTGGGTGGGCCACTGCTGCCTGTCCAGTACTTCTCAATACACACATTTCCCTTAAACACAACCCCACCCTCTCATATGTTTTACATGGTAGCTGCTGGCAGAGCCTGTCTTATGCAAACTCTTTCGATCTCTGTGTTTCAGAATGGACAGTTACAATGCAATAAGAAGATGAACAAGCTATAACATCTTGGTTTTGCTACCGAACTCATGTTATCAGCATTGACTTTGACATTCGGTTGGAGCTCCCGTTTTCATACACTCTAGTTCTATTGTGCTTCTTCTGATAAGAAACCTCAATAACGGAAGTGTACATCTGAGAATGACAAGAAAAAACTCCTACTTTCACAGCAGCCTCACTGTTTACACTTCCACCAGTGCTACAGTTGCTTAGGAGTGGCTTCCAGTTTGCATAAAATACTGGGAGGATCAGCATCAGTCTCCCACTACCTAAAAAAGTCGGTTTGAATCATTTGGGAAAAACATCACTGATAAAGCTTTCTTGTTACTAGAGCAAAATGAACCTACTTATATTCTAAAGAAAAGTGCAGAATTTATCTGATCGGATAAAAACCTCTTATCATCTGCTCTGCAACACGTGTGGTCACCTTTGGCTTCAAAAGCACCACACCCATCCTGAAAACAAAAAACTGCTCTGCCAGTTTTAAATACATATCACAAATCCCTCCACTTTGAGTAATAGTGAGGCAGTGGAAACCTGGGCCTGATTTCTGCAGTCAGGACCCTTTTCAGGTCCTGATTTCTGCAGCAGTAGGAACATACTTCAGGCATCAGTGAGATGGATGTGAAAACAGAAGTGGTGCAGGCTCTTCCCACAGAAGTTTTCTTCTCTCCCACCCTCCAGATTTTTCAAGAATTTGCTTTCTAAATATTTGCTACCAAATTACTGTCTCACATCCTAGATCCCACATGACCGTGGGTATTTTCACCTCTTCTACTGCGGGCAGTGTCTTGGGGACTTGGGTAGAACACCAAGCATCTGCCACCAAAGTAAACAAAGCATCCCAGAGCCCCACCAGTCTGCAGAACAGCAGTAAAGGGATTTTCTTTCTGCCAACTTGCTTTATTGAGGCAGAGGTGAAGGCCTCATCCCTGATTGCAAGGTCTATCCAGAAACTGGGTGCAGCAGGCATCTTGGGGCAGGATGCTTAGAGCACTGAAATGCTGAGATAAGTGTGGTTATCAGAGCTGCTGAGGGATGTTTAGCCTGGTGGCACCCATGCAGGCGGTGTCCCTGTCCCTCTGCTTGATGTGTGGCCCAGCTGCTCTCACAGGACAAGCCAGAATGGACAAAGGGTTTGAGGTGTTGGGAGGGCTGAGCCATTCCCAGTGGGTGCCAGGGCACGCAGGGTGCTGAGCTCTGCTTTCTCCTGGTTCACAGGTACAAATTGCAGCTGCCTAATCCCCTTTTTTTTTTTTTTTTTTTTTCATCCTCTCCTCCCTGGAGGGTTGTGTGATGAGGTCAATTTGAGCTGTGCTTACCTGGAACTTATGTTAGCAGAAGGGAAAATGCCAATTACTTGTATTTAAAAATAGACTGAGAGAACATGCTTTTCTCTATTTTATTTTTCCTTGCTGATTGCCTGGTGGTACTTATGGCGGAGAGAAAAATCAAAACACCATCACTGATTAGGTATTCAAGGCTTGTTTTTGTTTGGGTAGCAATCTAGGGGCGGAATGAGATGCTATCTGGTGACAAAGGAAAAGTAACTCTCCCTAGGCACACGGCATGCTGCTCCCTCCCAACAACAAGATTTGTAAAAGAAACAGGTTGAGTTTAACAAATTTTACAGTTTTCCGAGAAAGGTCCCATGTTCTCTAGCCCACAGATTTCCCCTGTGCCAACAAAGAACGGCACCATTAGTGCAAGAAACAAAAGAGAAATAAAGCCCACAGAGTCTCAGTTGCCTGTTACACAGCTCTTGAGGGTGAAGTAACCTTCACTTGTCTGAAGAGACACCAAAATGCTTTAAAGATATTTTTTTTAAAAAACACAGAAATGACCGTGTCATTTGCTACAGGTGAGCAAACAAGGAGAATTTAGAAACATCCAACAACTCATGTCAAAGTTTCACTTTGGTGAGAGAAGAATCCTTCATTCATGTGAAGGATGTCACATCTGCCTGGGGAGAAGGCACCTGGAGAATGCAGCTGAGCTCCTTGGTTCATATTCATTGGAAACCTTTTGGACTTCAAACACTTCAGCTATTAGAAGTGGGTGCCTCTGAGGCAAATCTATTTTCCTTTTCATTTTATTTCAGCTTTTGAAGCACATTTGAATAGTTCAGTTTTACAGCACTCAGAGAGGACTGCTAGGACAGAGCCATGCTTGCTAAGTTATCTCCGTGTCTTCAGATATATTTTAGGGTAAAGGGAATTTTAGGAAGGAATTCATAACTATATGAAAGAAAGACTTATAGCCTTTCAGCCAGTGTGTTTGGGTTATTAAAATATGCTTTGTTATCTTCACAGAAGGTAGAAGCTTTATGAATTATTCTTACGGAGATGATTCCTTGTTTTAATGTCTGAAAAGCCCTAAAGTTAGATGACACTTTGATTGCTGCTTTCGCTGGGTGAGTACTAAGAATATCTCTGTTCCCAGGAAAATGAATATTCCCATGTTGTCCACAAACCAACCATTGCAGACATGAAAGACAGCAACATAATTTCTCCTTGTTTTTCAAAACTTGTCCAAGGAGCAGCCCTGGACTTGCTGCACATGCACCAAACCAGAAAAGGACTACAATCCAAAGCCAGTGACTAAAGCTATGCAGAAGACCCAGAAAACAAATCCTTTAACATGTTAAGATACCTTCTGGAAATGTTCGTGCTCTGTCTGTTACCCAGTCTGTTCAGGGCATGGAAGAATAGAAAGAGCACAAGGATGTATCCTTGTTCTTCTGACTCAGGAAACACTCAAAAACACTATTATTAAGGACTGAAATGGTATCTTGCAACATTTCTTGGAATTTGAATGTCTGCAGTGTTCTTGACCCAGCAATGGAGAATGGAAATGCAAGTGCACGCCTTGCATCACTAAGAGATTATTAGGAAAACTGTGTCAGGGCTTCACTTGTTGCAGTAGCACTAGCTCAGCTGTATGGGGGAAACGGTAGAAATCAGGGACATGCCTCCTCAGGGACCATCAACGTGTGGGGTTGGAGTGAAAGTGGCATGTCCACCACTGCTGCCAGGGGCACACATAACCTCTACAGGGTATGGGGACACATATCCTGGGTCAGAATCACAGTACACCCAACTTGGAACCCAACAGCCTTGTCTGATCTTCATGGATTTCAAAAAACACAGAAGCTGGGTTTTGCTTCCCCTCCTGACAATCTTTTTTTCCTGAAAATGCAATAAGAACATCAGCACACGTCTACAAACACAGGGACTATGGGTGATTTTTTCCAAGCCCTTTCAAACTGTTTGTATGTCACAGTGGTTATTTGACACTTGTATTGACTCTTTTGGAAATTCTGGCCATTCATTTAAAAAAAAAAAAAAGAAAAAGAAAAAGTAAAGTTTTGGAAGACAGAGCTAGAAGTACAGTAGTATCTACAGCAAATCCTGGAGAATTTAGTATGTCAAAAATCAGGAGTAAGACTTTGAACATATGGTGGATTTTTTAATATATAGAATTTTATATTTGTTTTAGAATAATAGGAACAAATTACTTTGTTATGCACAAACATGTTAGTTGAAAAGTGTTTGCAAAGTGGCTGATACGGATGTTGTTTCATCCATGCTCATACAGGATGTTATTAAAGTAAAACTTTATCTTTCCAGACACTTGCAGAGCGAGTGTAAATTTAAACAATAAGTAAGCGATTCTCAGTACTTTATGGATTGTCTAACCATCAGACAGAGCTGACAGATGCATGTGTGTGTTAGATGACTTCAAGAGATAAAAACACATGTTTGGGGGTTTGGTTTGAGGCATACTTTCCACAGGATGAGATCCCTGATACCTATTAGTTGTTCTGCTCTTGCCAACCTAGAGGGGTTTCAAGCATGATAACAGTTGTTAGAGATTTCTGTGTTAAAACATTTACTGAGCATTAGCAATACAGATTGCTACTTGCAGGCTGTTTCTAACACAAAAGCCTATGATATTTCCTGTAAGAATTATATAACTTTCATTTGGTTCTTTAGACAAATAAATATAATTAAGAAAGATATTTAGATGGTCATCTATGCATCAATCGATATCGCTAATGCAGAACACTGTATTCAGGCCCAACCTACACCAGGACCAGAACAGGTCCTGACACATGAAGTCTCCTTTAATACTTCATGAGCTTGGTTGGGTCTTGGTTGCACCATGCAGCTTTGCGTTGCAAAACTGGACACTGAAACTGTTCACAAACAGTGCAATATTCATTGACACTGACCTACAGGTTTCTACGTTACTGTCTTTCCAGTCATGACTTATATATGAATCCACTGAGCAGCCTCCAAGTACAGGGTGGTGGTGTTGTGGGTTTTGTGTTTTTGTTGCGTTTTGTTTTCTTCAAATTCTTATTAACTAGCTGCCTTTTAGAAAAAAATAATCTATGGATTTTATTAGAATATATTTATCCAAGTTGTTATGGCAATGGTACATTAGAAATCAAATTAAATATTTGTTGGCATGACAAAATTAATTGTTGCCTAGGGTCTGAAACAAACAACAGTAGAGATAACATGCCACTAATATGGCTTGTTTGAAGTAACAATACTGTATCAATTAAATTGGGGCTAAGATACACAGCCTTCCTAAGCTACTTAGCTGATGCCTGGGGAGACATTACAGTCTATGCCAAGGGAAAATAGTCAGACTTACTGTGCTAATGAGTAGCTGGAATTTACCATTTTCTGTAATACACACTCACTTTCTTGTCTACTGTTTTGTATTGTTGCATCCTTCTTGAACGGGGAACATGAAGAGTATTTCTGTGCCTCTCATAGCAACACCATTATGTGAGGTGGGCTTTTTTTTTTTTTTTCTTTTGGCCAAGTAGCTTGTAGAGTGAATAAAATTTTGTACTGAACTTGAGATAAGTCACAGTGTTCCAACACCCAGGCATGAAATTCACAGGAAAGGTTGGACCTAGAGCTGCAGGCCATTACCTAAAGCCCTTGCTTTAGAATTCCTGATCCTGTCTTCCAGTTTGGTGCTGCTTATAATCAAGAATTTGTTGAATGTCGACCTCCTGACTAGAGGATACAGAAAGACTGAAATTCAACTCTACGAAGAGAAAACTATGGATCAACACATCCTCTTCATGCCTGTGTATTACAGAACTGAGACTTCAGGTAAAGCCACCAAGGCCTGGGAGGCCTCACACACCTTCCAAGCTCAGTGAGTCATCACTGAGACTCCACAGTCACCCCAGGAAAAAAATATAAGTGGTTAGGACCACAGTGCTCAGACATCTCTCTGATCTACAGCCCCTGTTGTCCAGCAATGTCGCAAAGACTTCATCTGAACTTTTGCTCTGTGTGACAGGAGGGTCTGGCAGTGTAGGCCGCATCTACCAGAGAGCACGTTTCAGTGGAAGTCCCACTTTCCCTGATTTTTAACCCTTGGTCCTGTGGAGTGAAGGTATATGTGTGACCCACATAGTTGTTAGTGTGTTATCTTAGATGACTCTGGCAGATGTTGACATGAGATGCATTTTGATGTGAAAGCACCAAGGCTCTTATCTGTTGCCTGGAATAAGCACCTTTTACTTGCAAAATGCTTCATTTTATTGGCTGTAACAGGGTACAGCTGAGCCTTGTAAAGGAACAGACTTTTTACAAACATATGCATTCAAAATCAGAAATTAGCTGTTAGCAAAAAGACCAGCACTTTTAGTATAAATGACTCTGGCCCACAAGTAGGACTAAAAAGAAAAGTCGAGCTTCTGTACACAATCATATTTAATCCAATACTAGGAAAATGCATATTTCATCTAGATTATGTTGTATGCAGCCAATTTTCCATACAGCTGTATTTACAACATAATGTAGTCACTGAATGCAGCTATGATACCGTACAGAAACCTTTAATAAGGCACCATAACTTTTGTGTCCATCCACCAGGATTTTGCTGCCAGGAGATATCATATTTACAATATAAAAGGGGACGTATTTTAGATTTGTCCCAATTAACCTTGTAACGAGATGTATTGGAGTGCTTATTAATGACAGTAATGAGATGCAGACAAGACAATGTATAAAACATCATTGGCATATAAATTAAATTCATATACACAGATACCTTTATGCACTGGACATGAAGGGAAATTATTAAGAGACAATTTTGTAGGAAAAAAAGGGCTAATTACAAAAAAAAATTCAATACTTTTCCTAGCTTGTATCCATCAATGTTAGAAAATCTGTTTAACCACTGACTGAGGAATTGTTCCCACTGCTTTTACTGTGCAAGTTACAAAACTAATTTTATGATGGTTCTCTTGGAAGTAATTGTTACAAACAGCTACATATCCATTATCCTTTGACTGTGTATTGCTTTGTTGTTTAGTTTGCTTTCATATGGTTGCATGATTTAAAAATCAAACATCTTTTCTATCTTTTGAAAGTTACTCTAGATATAAGTTTGTTTCTCATTGACACAAGTCACAATCACCTTATTTACAAAGATCCCACAAGTCCTAGGTTTTCTGAAGCAGTATAAATGTCCCAATCCCCAGCATAAAAACCTAACATAAGTTCTTAAATTGGTAACTGGAAATTGCCCACTGAAAATGTGTAAATCTACTCAAATGGGTGAAGTTACTCACACACTCAAGTGCTTTGTTGAAGTAGGGCCTAGTTTTCCTGTTCTACCATCACATATCTTCACTAAAGTCACGGCTAAATCCCATCCAACTTGGAAAAAATTAAGGTGTGCCAATGGAAACTTTAAAGTGACTGTCATGATCGTCATGATCAGCAATAACAACAAACTGATTACCATGCTGAGCTTTATAATAGCATTTCACTTTCTTTTCATTATTAGAATTATAATAAACAGATAAATTACATCTACACATACACAAACAGCTATGTAAGCATGGCTGAAAAAGTCAGAAAATCACTTTATCAGAGGAGTGATTGGATCTCAAAGGATACTAGAAATTATGTACAGTAAAAGTAATAGCTCATGCATGACTTATAGTGATCAGGAGAGGCAGGAGGCAAAGGAATAAAGCTTCAGCTACCTAAGAGCTGTTCATATTATTACAATTGTATCCTGCCGTGTTACTTATTACTTCTTTAAAAATACTGAATGAAGGGAAAGTACTTTTTGTGTGTGTGTGTGTGTGTGGTGTTTAACTCTGAAAACCACCACACCTCCAAAATAACTTTAATGTCCTATATTTTTAAAATCAGTTGGAGAGGAAGGAGGAATGAAGTCAAAGTGAACAAAGAATGAGCAGGAAGAGGAGGGGAAGGCAGCAAAAACCTCAGAAGGACCTAATGTCTTGAAGAAGCCAAGTTGCAGAGGTGGTGAAGGACAGTTCTCTAAAACATCAGAGTCTGTCCTCTGTCTGCAGGGCTATCTGTGACCATGCAGAGGGAGGTGACAGTGCTACCTGCTGCCCAGAGACACAACACCGCTCCTGCCGAAATGGGACAGGACAGATATTTCCGCCTACCCACCCGTTCAGCCAACACTGTTGAGATCAAGATTGCTCAGCACCCCACAGTCAGACCCTAAAGGAGGTTCGCCCCTGAGATCTGTACAACGTCTAGCAGAAAGGGAGCCCAGATGCTGACGTGAAACAGCTGTTGTCCCAAGGAGTCTACAATCCAAATAGACAAACCATGAAAGGACCCACCCTAGAGTCCCACTGAAGGCAAAATGTCAAGTCTTCTGGGTCAGTGCACTATAGTAAGTCAAAGATTACACATATCAAGACAGAATTAAACTAAACTCACGCAAAATCACTATTTGCCCCCTAATGCAGCAACTTCCAATCAGCACAGATTTGGAAAACAGCACTGTGAAGGGAGATGAGCCTGTTCGCAGAAACTCTTATCTCAGACTGGTGTCTTTTCTAAACTGCCATGGAATTTTTAAAGTCTACAAAACTTAGCATGTGATCACAAAAGTTTCAGTATCACACCATGCATTAGTTGTTTGAAGTTCATCCCTTGAGTTCCCACAGACAGGTTTAGTGAAAGCTGTCTGAGTTTTACACTCCCAGAAGATTTTACTGCTCATTCATTTAGGGCTTTAAATATGGGATGATGTCTACTGTGCACAGTATCTTAACTTCTACGTTTTATTATACAATATTGTACTGGTGAAATGATAAATGCAAAGCAAGGAATGACTGAATGACCTAAGCACTAGGCTGGGACTACCTAGGCTGACAGGAGCTACAGAATTGAATCTCAGCAGTGCCAAGTCAGCTCTTCTCCCCCAACTTAAATAAATCAGACACCATATAGACTACTACATGGTATCTTTGATACAAGTCTTTAGAAAGAACTTGTGCAGATAGTCAAATACCCTACCACTTTTTTTTTTTTTTTTTTTTTTGGAGGAGAAAAAATTGTTTTGGTGTTCTTGCTTCAGACGTCACAGCCATATGTTATTTTGTAGAAAGTTGTGGGTTTCCCCTTATCTGGACTACTACACACCTGCACTTGGCACCTTGAATTACAGCAGCCAACAGCCTGGCCCCATGCAGATAATCAAGTGGGCACCAATGTCTACTCATATTTCCCTACCCATATACTTCAGGTTTGTAAAAGTTTCACTCAGTTTCAACTCGGTAAAACAGAAAACACTGACTATCATTCCACCTCCACTTAATATGTAGTTATGACTGAAAACAGGAGATCCAGTAAAGCAATTAGCGAGCAATCTACTTGCAACTGATATATTAAATGCCAAGGGATGGTAGCATCAGGAATCAAAATGTGTTTCATAAACTCTGTTTTATAATTCAGGGACTTGCTTGTTCTTTGCTTTTGAAAATCGCAACTACTAGGTGAAGCAAGCATGAAAATCTTGCTACTGAAAAAAAAAATCATCTAAATTAGTTACTGAGTACCCATTGCCAAGGGCAACACATTCAACAGAGGATATGATAATGACAGAAAAATTTTCAGTAAATTCTCTCTTTACAAAATAAGTGCACAATGTCTTAGATATTTTCACTCATGCTCGAGTCACCTTCCACAGCAGATGCTTGCAGCTTGGTCAGGGAAAGCCAATAGAGGTATGGTTTCCTGTCATTAATGACAGGATTGCCCCAATTTTCAGCTGACAGCACTGGATATTTTATGGCTGTTCACACCCTTTTCTTTCCTGCTCCTTTTTAGTATTTATTTTTTTTCCCTGGGAATTTTGTTCTCTTCGTTACTCTGTTTCCCCTATTACTGTCCCTTGAGCCAACACAGATTCCTACACCTTCTACATCCCCCTTTCACCTTTTCTGGTGTGGTGGTTTTTTTGTGTGTGTGTGTGTTTGTGTGGTTTTTCGTTGCTTTTTTTTGTTTTGTATTTGTGGGGTTCGTTTGTGGGATTTTTTTTTTTATTTTTTTTTTTTTTCTCCCAGACAACAATAGAAACGAAGCAATGACAGCACAAGGTGGCTTCATTTAGTCCAGTGTCTTTCAAATGCGTTGAAAACACAATTTGGTGATGAACAATACAATCTCAGCACTAACTAAAAAGAAAAGATTGGTCTAACACAGGAAGGACTCATTCCTGAGTATTTTAAAGCTCAGAAGTGGGGCAGGTTTGTGGATCAGGTGGTGGTGTGTCCTCCAGGAAGAGCTGATCTTCCATGAAGGGAGAAGCCCAGGTAATCTTTAACTGCACTAACTAAACCCACAAATTGAGATTCCTGCTGTCCCTATTTCAGTGTTTCAGCATGGTCCCACTATCAGCCAAAAATTGTTATCCTTTATGCACACTAACGAACCAAAAATTTAGCCCATCTCCATGCTTTCATTTGAGATTCAAAAGTCCTGAAGCCGCTCATTAGCCTGGCATAGGGACTTGATGGAAGCACACAATATCGAGGTCCCTACTCATGCAGACACAAGTCTTTCACCTTTCTCTCAAGAGCCATCCCAACAGTAGCCATGCCTGCACATAGCAATTACTCACAGTATTCCAAGATACAAATCAAAATTTCTGTTTAAGTTAAACAAGTACATTCTTTAAAAAGCCATCAAACCCATGAAAACACTTACTAATTATTAGGAAACAAAATCATGGTCTATGCTCACAGGTTTCTGAAATTACCAGAGGTCAATAAGCAATATCTAGCAGGAAGGACATGAAAGTACCTTTGTTAATGTTCTTCTTTATTCCTCCATCAAATTAATTTTGTTTAGAAAGAATATTTCTCCTTGTTTTCTTTTGCCAGATAAGCCCAGAACTGGGGAGCTTTTGTAACAAGGGCTAGCAAACAATGTAGAGTGTTGAAAAGAAACCATGTTTAGACAGGCAAACCATGGATAACAGTGATATTGTGTGTGTCAGGCAAGAGAAAGGAGGGACTGCAAGCTAATAATGACAGGGCTATTTATTACTGAATAACCAGCCTCTAATTTTAGAAACATAAGGTCTCCTATTTTCTATTGTTCGTTTTAATTAGTATTTTCCCTAAATAGTCTCCCTCTTCCTATATGCTATTTATACAATTGCGAAGAAAATATAAAATACATGCAATGTTAGCAGAATGGCAACAAAACATGCTGTAAGCGGTATGTTAGCTGTGCATTGTCTGGAGCAAGGACAATCTAAGGAATGATTTTGCCTTTTACAACAGGACGTTCTTGTTTCCTTTTAGAGAAAATATTCTGCCTTTAGTATCCCATCACATCACCACATGCCATAGACACAGAGTTGCAAGAACTACATCAAACCCTGTAAATAGGGTGAAACAGCTAAAATTTCGGTGAAAAGCAGCTGGAGGAATCAAGGCCTGGATTGGGTTCTTTCCCGTTAAAATGCTTTTTATTATTTTTTTCCCTTACAATGCCAACAAAATGCTTGGCAATGCCTCAGAAACTGGTGCACTGCAAGATACCCTGTCTTGCTGTTTCCTTGCACTTCCCTCATCTGCTGTAACCACTTGCTTCTTGACATAAGGAGAGAAACCTGTGATTTAATTTGCAGGGCCCCTCAGCTATGTCCTTGCGCTCACATTTGGAAAAGGGGTATTTTCATCACGGGCATACAGGGTTCACTCACCTTCTGATTGTCTAAACGTGTTATTCAGAATGATATTGTAGTTCTCTTGCCTTTTCCTGTAAGCTGGCACAAAACTTTCTGTCTGATGGCAAGAAAGTCAAGCCATCATAAGAATGGCTGTTCTGGGCAAAGGTTCTTCTCACCCCAGGTCCTGCCTCCACCACCAGACACAAGCAGATGCCTGAGCAGGAGCATAATGACAGATCAAGCTTCTATAAAAATTCCTCCCTTAAACACTTCTTAACTGTTTTGTTCTTTGTCATGTGTGATTTCTTTCTGTTTAATAGCACCCTATGGATTCCTCTTCCAAAAACATGTCCAGTCTCTTCCTGGACTCGTGGAGAACCTGAGCATTATATGTGTTCTGCAAGGAGCTTCTCACAGATAAAAACCTACTTTTTTTGTGTGCTTGAACTCAGCCCCCGCTAAATTAATTTGATATTCACCTATCATGCACTTGCATTGAAGGGTTTGAAAGCAGATTTTCTTTTGACTAAAGCAACATATTTTCTATCCGCTCTCCAAAAGAACCCGTGCCCTTACTCTTATTAGCACTAACTTCAAGCCAAAATAAAGAAAAATAGAGGAAACAGGGCTGGCAAATCTAAAAGTGAATACAAATAAGTGCAATCTGGCCTCCCCTCCTTTCCTTTTGAGATTGTCCTATTCTAATGAATTATTTAAAAGAAACAGGTAAGTGATGCTGCAGGATTTAGGTGCCTCTGCTGATTTGGGCCAGCACAGCTCCCCACCTCACACGTTTTCACAGGGAGTGCATGTGTAAGAGTTTTGACACTGTCAGCTCTTACAACTAGGTATGGGAAAGGTGAATTTGGTTGCTAACACAGAGGGCTCTGAAAAGGGGATCCACCTGAAACCAAATTTACAGGTCAATGTTAAAATGCTGCCTGTTTCTGAAAATAATCCAAACTCTTATTTAAATGTAGTGCACCTCCAAGTCTTATAAAAGCATATCCCAGGAGGTGAACATAAATAAATAAAATCAGTAAGAATGGTGTAGATTCCAGCATAAAACTGCTGCTCTGACCCCTGACCCCCCCCCTGCCTGCCTGCACTTCTGAGGGTTTGCAGGAGAGCATTTCCCACTGCCAGGACCAACTGCAGTTGGCTCCTTGTCCCAGAGTGGCAAGAAAGCAGAGAAAGCCAGTACATCATGGGATGTTTTCCCCTTGGGCAGGGCTGAAACTTGTGTAAGGACTCAAGCCTCTTCCTTCACTGACAGACTCTCTTCAGTCTCCAAAAGTGCACTACTTCTCTGTAAGAGCTGGCAAAAACCAGCTCAATATTCAGTTTCTGTTGTGTTGAGCCATGATCCTCTACGAACTATTGGTGCCAAGTTTTAAGCAGCTCCATGTGCAGCATTTTGTAAATCACTTCCAGATATGCAAATAGCATCATTAAAACATTTGCATATACCCGTAAGTTTCTACTTCAGGTCCATATGCCCAGACTGTAGAAGAGGGCAGAAAATAACGCCACAGCACGGCATGAGGCACATACATGTGTGGAGGGTAGGGAGCAATCGGAACAGGGAGGTGAGACCATCCCTGGCTACCCTGCGACAGCTGCTGCAGGAGCCTCCAGGAGCTAAAACCTACTTTGCAAAGGAGGAAAATGCAAAATATACCATCTCTGCTCTATACAAGGAGCAATTGGCATGAGTGAACAGTATGTGACATCTCCAGTGATGGAAGGACCTGTCCGCAGACATACACAAAAGTATAGCTTTTTACCTGCTCATCCCACTGACTTTAATAGTCTCCCACCCTGAAAGAATTTGTAGCATCAAGGCTTCCTCAGCTATATAAAATACAGCATGGAAACGCGAGAAATATATTTGGAGAAAGATGCAAACCACCTGTACACAATCTGAAGAGTCATTGCAGGCCTAGAGACCATGAGAACTTCTGAGGAAGTGAACAACTAGGATGGCTTTGCTTTGGGAAGACAGTTCAGACAGGGCGTAGGAGAGCAGCCTTCAAACACATAAAAAGCTGCTGCAAAGAAGGGAGGAATCTATTTGCCATGTCCATTGCAGACAAGAGAAGCAGTAATGGGATTAAATTGCAGCAAGAAAGACTAAGGTTAAACATTAGGAACATTACTGAACAATGAAACACTAGAATAGATTGCTTGGGGAGGATGGAGAGTCTCTGTCACCGGAGGTCTTAAAGAATATGTTAGACAAGTGTCCATCAGATATGATAGGTAAAGGTGTTCTTGCCTTAAGGTGGAGATGGGGAAGATGCCCCCTTGGGACCAACACCTGTCCTGCAGCTGGGGAAATGGGCAACATGATATGAATCACATTAACATTTTTAAACTACTAAAAAAGAAAGTCAAAATTGTAGCCCTTGCTTTACTAAGTGTTCAAATCCATGATTTTGCTTTTCACTGGTTTAGGTATTTGTAACATCAGTTATGCTCTGATAAAATCCTTGAGATTTCTCAAAGCTATAAAGAGTCAATTTTGAAAGTTTCCAGTTTCTAACAAGGACATTTTCTTTACTATTTTCCTAAAAGGAAAAGGATCAGGAAAATAAATTATTTCAATGACCAAATATAATGGAGAAACTTTTTAAAATTTCATGTTTCCCTCAATTATCTTCAATAACTACCAGAGTTACATACTTCATTCACTGAAGGCACAAAATAGAAAAACAAGCTGAAACTGTCAAATTATTTGTTGAAAAATTATCTCTTAGCCCAGCTCTACAGTGAAATGTATATACTGGTGCTGTGAACCCTCCAACACATGCAAAAGTCCATAATAACCTTGATTAACTAGTCACAATGCTTTATTCCTAAACTTCCTATAACATGCATATTTGATAACAGAAAATGGCTAAAGTCGCTATCCAGAAAGGCAAAACAAACTGTACTGCACATGTTAATAGAGGGGAAAAAAAAAAACAAAAACAACAAAAAAAAACCCAACCTAAAAAAACCCAAACTTTTCTCAGCTTCTTATTCTCCCAAGCTCAGAGCTGTTGCAGAACCGAGTATTACTAGTCATATTTTTGAAAGATAAACCAAGGCTGTGCAGCTCACCCCGTCCCACACAAGGAATCTGCGTCTGGATAAGAAGCTGTCAGAGATTTTGGATGTGTTTAATTCAATGAGAATTTTCCATCCACTCCCATGAAGCCAAGTTTTCTCCCCAAATCTGCTGTTGCTCCAACAAGTGAGGCATGCTGTCATGTGGCTTCCCTTACTCAGACATACAGACCTAACACAGATGAGTCTATTTATGGATGATTAGGAATAAGTCTACAGAACAGAGTCCTAGAGAAAACTACAGGAGACATTTGCCAGTGCAATCAGGTGTAGCCTGTAATCTGCAGGGGGACCTGCACTGCAAAATTAGACTCATTGCAGAAGAACATTTGAGATAGCGGCGTAAACCAGTTTCAGGCTGATGATTAAAGAAACCTAAGCAGGTTAGTGGACTTAATTTGTGGCTTGGACATTCGTATGCGGTGCTCATTAAAGAAGAGCAGTGACTAGCGTGGCTTCTACAAACCACCTTTCCTGCCTGTGTAGAAAGCACTGAACATACATTTGTTCCTTTACACAAACCCACACACTTTTATTGTCCAGATATAGCGCCTGAACTAATAAGATATAACAGACCCAAAATTCATGCTGCCAACTTTATTAACGAATCTTTAAACCTCGACCGCAAAACACCCAGAAAAGAAACACTCTTGCCTGGCATTGACTCATGCACATCAGCCCATGGAAGAAAATGCACCTTTCTCCTAGCTGGCAGCGAAGAACATCTGCTTCAGCAACTGAGCTCAAAAACAAACTACTGCCCTCAGAGTAATAAACCCACAACTGCCAAGAGGAAGATACCAACCCACTACCTCATTGGCAGCATTTTTACCCAGAAGGTACACTCTGTAGACAGGCACATTTTTCTTAAGAGTCCAAGAAAATGGGAAGGTGCACGAGTGATAACAAGCCTAAAAATATAAGGCTGAATTCTGGAATAAGGGATTTCAGAGAGATGAGCATCCCCCTCCTCCATCCTTGCAAGAACACGGAAAGGTGCAGAGTCCCTAGCTGACCTGGCATACCTTCCCTCTTTAATCAGAATAAAATATTTAAATAAGGGCATAGTAATAAGGGAATAAAATAAGTAGGACACACTAATTCTTGAGCAAAATTGTATAATTCATAATGAAAGTTACCAGTTTGTCAAAGACTTTAAATTCCTAATGCCCCCAATTCTTTGTGAGCCACATCTTATATGACAAGTTCAGTATGACACATCCTTGCAGGCCAACACAGTCTTCTGCCTGCTCTAACATGCCTAGTGGATAGCAAAAAGGATTTAGGATTGGCCTTTAAAAAGAAAACACGATTCAGATTACTCATCTAAGAGCACTAGTTCTGCAAGTTTCTGTGTCAAAAGAGTTTCTGGAGAAAGAGCCGATCTGTGAAAACATAATTTGTTCTCCAACTAAAGTAACTGTAGCAGTAGGCATGTTCTCTAAGAGTTGGATTTTAGAAGGAAACATGGTCAACTAGCAGATGATTAGGCTGTGGAGATCTGACCAAGCTATGCCAGAGCTTTTATACGTGTGCAAATAGTCCAAACAAAACTTACATACACACAGATTCAATGACTGATTCCTTTATCTAGAAGTTAATATTCGAAGCGTGAGGTATTTGCTAGCGCTTGACAGGGAGAGGCATCAGTATCATGCTGGTTTTAAAAGAAGCAGCAGTTTATTGTTGTGCGCAGAACATGATCGCCCCTGCAGGAAGGAGCTGGGCTGGTTGGATCTCTTTGGTGGAACAGAAAGGAAGACAAGTATGTGCCCTATATACAAGAAGTATGTGACCTATATATGGTCACAATATGGACCAGCTTTGGTGTTGATCTTGCCTTTGCTTAGAGAGGCTTGGGAAAGAAAATAAAAATGGGCCTTTGAGAGCCATAGAGAAAAATGTGGTAAAAATGAAATTGAATGAATCACTGAAGACCATGCAGAAAAAGATACCAGAACAGGTGGCAACCCAAAGCTACGGAAATATGAGTTTCCGGCATGGTAAAAAGTGCTAAAGGAAGCATAACTACAACAGGAAAAGCATCTTACTAGTAACGGATTTTTTATTTTTCCCCCCCAAAACAACTCTGGTTTTAAAAAGCACTTTTCAACACTGCTGCAGACATCTCAAAAGTTTAAAAGGATCATTTCTCTTATTCTCCATTTCCATATATTACCATATAATTTAGGACAGAATAAAGACCCATCAGTTTAATTATACAGCTAAAGACAGGTGGTTGTTGTTGTTTTGTTTGATGATGATGCACTGCAACAGTAAACAGGCCTGTTATTTTTAAATTAGCATATGGGTTCTTTCTTTGATGAGACAACACCTGTGGTTAGAGTGTATGCTGAACCGGAGAAAATACCTCCTGGAAACATCTCCACAGACTTAAGATTTCAAATTTGGAACAACAAAAGCTCCACTTGAATCCCCTGTTGTTGGAAGGAACAGTAATTAATTATTTAAAAAGGAACTAAAACATTACCATCAATCCTGCTGACAAGAGGTGCTGGTGGTTACAGTGGACAGGGACAATTATGCACATATCGCAGGGCTACAGACAACTTCTGAATTACAATTATACCAAGAAACTCACTACAAATATCACAGATGAATACCACTGAAAAACATTATCAGGACTGGTTTGAAACATATGTTGCATTAGTGCTGGAGGAAAACAAAGCATATACCAACTTCAGAGGAGATGTCTGTCCAAGCAAATTCTTACATGTTTAAAAAATTCTGCAACTCTGGAGGCTGTGCTATCAGATGAAAAAAAAAAAAGTGTACAGTTTGGAATTTTTCAAGAGCAAGTGAAAGTAGTACACACTTGCAGTTTTTTTCTGATGATGATAGTCATGACCATGCTGATGAATGTATCAAAAGAGGATGACCAAAGGGTCCTTGCAACATGTACTGCAATGTGAACAAGTATTACTACTGTCTTGGCCTGCCCGTCATCTGAATCGTTCTCAGGCTGTCTTGCTGACAATGTCATTTGCAGAGGATTCTCTTCATTCAAGCCCATTGCAAAACAGGGAGCTAGAATAACAAGGAAAACCAAACCAAAACTCAAACAAACAGAAAACCCCACGACACACAACAAACAAAACCCAAAGTAGAGATATCGTAAACCAACTGGAGAAAAAAATCCTTTGAGTCAGACTCTGAAATGAGATACTGCTTGATACTTTAATATCAACGATTTAATATCAAACAGTATAAAGGTCCTGGGTATTTGCTACAAAGGGTTAAATTGTCTTCAGTAAGACATAGAGGAGGTAGTAAAGTCAAATCGAGCATACCTGTAAGACCAATTGAAATGACCTGGCCCTTCTTTGTGTTATCAAAACCTTGCGTGAACAGAAAAATGACTAAAGCACCATCTGTACACAGAAAATGGGGAGTAAAGATAGAGGAATAAAATTGGAAAGCGATAATTAAAGAGATGTGAAGAAATCCTATAAATATAGATTCAAAGATGGAAAATTCAGCAAACAAACTTCAATAGTTGGCATTTTTTATTCTCAGCCCAGGTTTCCTTCCATCAGTGGATCTCAAAGCAGTTTACAAATATTAGCTGATGAAATTTGTTCTTCTGCCAAGTTCCCATTGACAAAAATCACATCTGTTAATGCAACCAAGTACTGGAATAGAGTTTAGTCATGAAGATTTGAAAAGCTTTTGGGTGTTTAGTTTCAAAATTTTGTCTCCAAAGTTCCCTAAAGTAGCTGACCTGGGAAAGGAAGCCTTGCAGGCTGCTCTTATAAAGTACTAGTTCCATCTGCAGGGAGTTTGTATCAATCCTCCAGTGTCCCAGTAAAATATCAAAGTACTGATCATTGAGAATAACTCACGTATGATAGCCTGAGACTAGTGGTCCTTTAATGCAGTCCTTACTAATTAGATACGAAATAGCTCTACTTGCAGTTACAGAATGCTTTAGGTTATCTGGTCAGATCCTCATCTGCTGTAAATTGGTATCCTCATACTGATTTCAGAGCACTAATACTTTATTCCAGTTGAATATCAGGGCAAATATCACTTATGAATGTCTTAAACTACAGGATTTCAGTCTCACAGCACACACAATTTAAAACTCAGTCTCTTACTGAACTACTTTAGATAGACAGTGCTAAAGAAAACAAACAAAACCCAACAAAAACTAAACAACAGAGCCTGGAGTGGCATATTAGTATCCTGTGATTATGCTATCTTGACATCATTTACTACTTTTACCACAACCTCTTTTTTGCCATGTTCCTGTTCTTCCAGAAAATAAAATCTATAATATGTAATAATTTAGAATTAATATCTTGATTCCCTAGATCCTTTAATGAATTCAAATGCACCTAGGGAATCTAACCAAAGACATCTGTTCATGAATAGTGAGAATTATTACCAAGTCCTGGTGGAGACAGCAAGATGCCATCTCTTCCTGAAGTACCTCCCAGCTGAGAAATCAACTGTCTCCTGGCTGAATTTTCTTGTGTCAAGGTTTTACTGTGTTACGTCTCTTGGGATTACTTACTAACAAGAGCTCCCTTCCAAACTTCTACAACCCCTAGAAAGAAGGAAGATGAGCCTAGCTTTTTTTCTGTTGTCCAACTACACACGCATACTACCTTTATCATATAAAATAATGATGGCCTCAATTAATTATAATTACTACTCCAAAGCTTCACAAATCCCATTTTAATCATCTTTGGGTTTAACTGATTTACCCTAAACCCCTCTGACTGCCAAAAAATTAACATTTCATTAGAAAAATCATAACCTACTCCCTATTCTCCAAAATCCAACCCATCTGGAAATATTCTACCTCATCAAATGTCAGACTTGCACAGTATAATGGAAAACTATTTTTATTTAAAAACCACACATACATACACATTGTGAGTGTGATATATCTATACTTGTAGATGCAGATCTACAAATATCACCGCACCCACATCCCACCCACCACTCACTACACTCCAGAAGATGTCCAGTGCCTTCACTAGTTACCATTTTATTTCTTCCTCACTCTTTGCAAATCTTCTCTCTCCCTTCCAAACATCCATCACAGATTAATTTACCTCTGCTGTCAGAAATGTAAACCATCAGCAGCTTGTTATATTGAAGAGGTTAAATGAAACTTTTGACATGACTTGTGTTTAAAATCCATCTTTAGCTGATGGCATGTCATCAGCTAGAAAATGTGTAATCAGGAGAGCAGACCTGAAAGTCTGAAAAGTCAGAGAATGCAAACTTCTGCTGGAGGTTTTTCTTTTCTTTCCTTTTTTTTTTCTTTTTTTTTTTTTTTTTAATTTAACAAGATCTAAAATATATCTTCTATTTTTGGTTTCAAGTGTGGCTATGGTCTGAACAGTGACTGTGTAAAAATGGCACCTTCCTACTCAAAAGATCTGCTCCCTGTGCGCATTCTGAGAAAAAAAAAAAAAAAGGTTGCTTCAGAAAAACTATGGACCTGATCTCCAGCTGGTTAACCAAGGTATGAGAACTCAACATCAGTTCAAGACCCATCCTGTGGTTTTGCTGCATTATAATTTGTTAGGCCCACATAAATAATACACATATAGAAGCATATGTTTTAAGCTATCTCTAAATTGTCATTTTGCCTTTTTTTTTTTTTCTTTTTACAAGTTCGTGTTGTGCAGCTGTCAACAACACATCTAGTAGTACATGGCAAGATGGGATGATTACAGCACAGGTCTACACTTTGTTCACACACATTCAGCATTACAGGCCTGTGTAACGGGTGTCTCTTGGTGCCTTTCAGTGCTCAAAGCACTCAGACTTACACAGCTCCAGGGATTTTACCTGAATTTTGTTTGAGATCTTATTACCTGAACACACACCTTGGCTGTGCCTCTATGTCCCAAATGCTTATCTCAGATCAGTCTTATTGACAAAAGGTTAAAGTACAAATTGCAGTGAGCTTCTCTTCAAATTGTGGTCCAAACAGTAAAACATGGGCACCTAACTCCCTCTGCCCTTCTGCAGAACTTGCAACTCCCTTCTGCCTTCCTCACACTAATAACATCATAAGTGAAGAAAGCTGCTTTATCCAGGGCACTGCAGGTCCACAGAGGCCAATGTATCTGCTTTACCCTCAATGCGCAAAGCCACTTATTTTAGCTCAGCCCACAATGGTTCTTACTAAGATACCAAGGACCCTATTTCAGCCCCCACAGCCCGCAGCACAATAAATGCACAGGCTCACACTTACAAGACACCAGATCCCCATGTCTGCTCACTCTGGGAGCTCTCCCTGAAGTTTTCTAACGAACCAGCGAGACACAGCAACCACAGAACCCCAAAAGACACATTCCCATTGATACCCAAACTACAGCCATCATTTAACTCGTGCACCAGCTGCTCCCTGACCCCACTGATTCACAGCCAAATTACCTTCAATTCATGCCTCTACCTGTGAAGCACAGATTACGGATGTTCAACCTTTATTTGATATTATACACGTTTGATACGTTTGGTGTTTTTCATGCTTTCCAACTCACTTTTATCCACAGTACTTTCATTCTCCACTAAATTATCCCAATGCATTTCATTAAAATATCTCATCATCAGGCACATTATTCTGCACTTTCTACCTTTTTTACCTCATGAGAATTGATTAAATCAGCATGATGGTAGCTGAGCGATGTTTAAGACTCAGTGTGACCACATCTGATTTGTTCATAAAGGATTTTCCTTTCTCTGAATGCCAGAGGGGTGCAACTTGTTGTTCACCTATTAGTGCTTTTTCTATTTAGAAAATCAGCTACTGAAATTGTTTCAGAATAGTTTGTTTAATCAAAAGCACCAGATAAAATTAACACAATATTGACAGAGAAAAAACTTAAAACTCTGCAACTGTGCCAGTATTAGGTGTTCCAAGGCAATTCTTACAGTCTCGTTGCAACTTGTGGCAAACTTATAATAATACCCTAATAATAATAATACCTTACATGTATACAGCAGTTTTTCTCCAGAACTATCTGAAGGCACTTTAGTCACTATATATAGTCATTACTTCACCTACCACCAAACTATGGCTACCTTAGAGATGGAACAAAATACTCACTTTCAGTTCTCTGCATCTGTTAAAATGTGATGGGAAAGGATAAAGAAATTCTCCATAATTTCATGTGAGCAGAGAAGTACTCACAGGGCTGATCTCAAGGAGAACATTCACAGGACAGCACACCATCATCCTGGTCAGAGTTTCCATACTTTGCTAGATGTCCCAAGTAGCTGGGATTATTATGTTTTCTATGTATATAAAATACCATTTGTCTCTCTTAGTGGAGATGTCTCAACCTGCAGCAAATCCATGAAGTGAGAATAGTGCCCAGAGGGCCAAATTACACCGTAAAACCTTTAAAATGAATGTCTTTTCCATCTTGACAGTCCATAAAGCTGTGTCTTCCTGATATTTGCAATTCCAAATTTTCTGCGTTCAGTTATTTTCATGATAATTTGCACCAGAATTTGAGCCTTTCACCATGTGCTTGTCACTAACTGCCTCACTGATAAAAGTGGGAAGATTTCATCTTGTTCCCAAGTCCTTGCTTGCAAAAATACCTCTTTTTCTGCATGCAAACAGCAGAATTTGTTGAGCGAGAAGCCTTATTTCTACATGTGCTCTCTTTCTCTCCCGCCTGCCACAGTCCCTACATGGCTACTCAGTTTCTTGGCTACAGCAGCCACCAGCAAGTTAACAACATGTCCCCCTACATACTTGGCGAGGATCCACAGCATATCTGCTGGCCCATTCCCTTGCTTGAGAAATGCTAAATAGCATTGCTGGCATTTACATGTCTCTCATCACTGCAATGCCATCGGCCCAAACACTCCTCCTTTCCTTCCCATCAGTTACCGAGGCGGCGGCAGCTGCTGAGGATTGTCGCGCCCTGGTTCATGTGGTAATTCAAGCCTTGGGCTTGAATGACCAAGCTTGCTGGAAACCTATTTCTGGAGACAGAGATTTGTGGAGAAGAATTAGTGAAGAGACCACAAGAGACCCATGGCAAAAATATTGGACACACCACAATTTACAGCACTTGTAACTGGTGATCTGCCACAAGAAACTGCTTCAGCCGTATGGTCTCTCTCCAGAAATAAACACATTACACTAGCTAAATGCTGTTTCTGGGCATAGTGGAAGCATTTACCCTCTGGAGAGATGCAACGTGCTCCGGGATGCAGCAAAAAGCCTGGGATCAGATGACCAAACTGTTCCTACCAGGTATTGTGGTGTCACCCTGAGCAGGTCGTTGTAAAATCTCTGACTCCTTTTGTCTCCCCATAACCAAAAGGTCTTGCTGACTGAACCTTAATCCGATTTGGATGCATGCAACCAATGGAGTTAGAGCAAGGCTGTGTTTAGCCTTTTATGGTGAGACCAAACCAGAGAATAGCACACTCAAAGTATCATTCCCCACAACTGAGGCACCTGCAATTAGATGACAGCAACAGTATTACAACAGTGGGAACGTACTTGCTTCAGAGCTCTTGTACCTGTTCGAGCAAAGCCCTTATAGGATGTTATAAATGGTTTGTCAAAACAGAGACCTAAGCATGTACGTGGTACCCTTCAGGGATGTGGCTCACACCAGTTAAGGAGGTAGCTGCATTCGTGGTGCACTGTTTTCACGCTTTGTGTTCTTTGGAGGGTATGAGGTGGCACCAGATGCTGGTGGTATTTGGCCCCACAGAGGTGCTGGAAACACGTCAGGGCACCTGTGCTTGGCTCTCCCTGAGCGGCGAGCCGCAGGTGTCATGGGAGGGCTAGCTCTGCCTCCAAACGGAGCGAGACCTGGATGATTAACTCCTAAAGGAAGACTGCATTCTGTTTGAAGGTAATTTTACTCTGGCATTGATTTGAGGTGCAATTTGAAATTCATGACAATCTATGTAAATGCGCTTGTGACACTGAAGAGACACACAGTGCGGATTATGCGTGACATCTTAAGAGCACACAGATTTTTTTTTTTCATAAATACTCGTACAGTGTCTGCGTTTTAGATATCCTGGATGTACTCTGCTCTCAGGGTACATCCATCACATTTGAAATTACTTCCATGATTATATCAATACAAAAGAATTTAGTTTGGACTCTATTTCCATCTGCAGATTTAACGATCTTCTCCATGTAAATGTAACAGAGAATAAAAAAATTTAAGGGTCACAGGTACTGATCATCCATCTTTTAAGCTGGGAAATATAGGAGGAAATGGAAGCTGTGAGAAGGGGAAAGGAAATGCTGGAGAAAGAAGGAAGGAGGTAGCACCTGCTCCTCACCATTGCTCTCCTCAGCTTTAATTTTCCTTTTGCATTGATAGGATTGCTTGACCACAAACAGGACAGTGATGATATTCTGCTGTTTCTTGTTGAATTTACACTTACTCCTTAACACAGTATGGCCTTCCAAATGTCAATAAAACATCCATAAAGAGTTAGGGACAGACACTGACATCCTAAAGCAGAAAGAATGCTGACACTGTAGATAACCTTAAAGGGGTTAAATCTGAAGTGAGTTACAGAAAGAGACTCCTTCATGAGTGAGATAAATATGACTAATGTACTTTTACTAGAGACAGTTAAAAATAAAACCTTAAAGAAGAAAAACATGCATTCATTTTACACGACAGACACTATTATTTCTACATATTTCAGATTCATTTGCAAGTTAGGAAAATTGCGATTGAAGAAAAAATGTTAGCAATCACATTTACAAGCAGAAATTCTACTGTGTTGAGTCATAAACTGCCCCCTTGCCTCAGCTATATTACGCTTCAGAGTTAAATCTATTCTTGAGCTTTTTCTTCACCTCATTTAGCAGTGGGTATATCTTTTGGATTAATTAGAGCAATCCTCTCATTCAATAATAGTCAATTGTTTTCTGTTCAACCACTATGCATAATTGTTTTCTTTGATCCATACAAATGCCGGCTATTTTTCATGCTTAATTAAGCCAGCCATCCGTGCCGCGCAGAGGTGCGCGGGGCGCTGCGCGCTGCCCTGCGCGGCCGGATCCGGCTGCGGTGCGCGGCCGCCTCCGCACCCGCGGCGGTGCCGGCAGAGGGCGGCCAAGAGCAACCCGGGCCCGGCTGCGGGGCCGTGTCACAGCAAAGCAGTGGCCTCAAAAGCTCTTTTTTTTACCTCCTGCCTCCCCATCCATCCCCCCGCCCTTCCTAACACACGTATCCCGGGCAGCCCAGCTCGCTGCTGCTTCACCAGCTCTCTCCACCTGAACAGGACGCACTATATTGCTGGGATATTTAAAAGACACGTCTACAGGAATTAAATAACAACAACAACAACAACAAATTTAAAGCACCCCACCCCAACATCCAGAAAAGGTGTCAAACGGAGTGGTAACTGGTGTTTGCACAAGCTTCCAGTCTTACTGCGTGATCTAGTTCTAATAAATGGCAGAAATAAAGTTGTGCTTCTTATCTCCAAATTATAAAAGCAAACAAAGGGGAGGGTATTTTTGCAGCAGAAGACCTGCTAGTTAAATCCTCACAGCAGGGCTAGCAGCTAAGGCTCAATCTTGAAAACACTCATCTGCGTGAAGATTGATGCTTCTGTGACTACCCTTCGTAAGATTACACATGTATGTTTCCATATATATTTATAAACACATACTTAGAATAAAAATATATACATATATAAAATTCCTTAATCCTACTTACTAAATAGAAATTTCTAATTCCTTAAAATTCGTGTCTGCTTTTATATACTCTTACAGATCTTTTCAAGGAAAAATACTTTTTAAAAATAGGATTTCAGCCATCAGGAGTGAATGTGAAACGCACAACAACAAAATATCACTAAAGCATCATCTCAGGGGAAAGCATTCAGACTAGAGTGTTACAGGAATCAAACTGAAAGGGTCTCTTCAAAGTACTGCACACGTTTAGCACAGTTAGGAACAGCCAGTGCATCTCGCAACCTATTTTACCTTAATAGGATGATTACTTATAAAAGTTTCTTAATCCCCAACATACATCTTGCTAAAAAAGAAAAAAAAAAAAAGCGTGGTTTGAGCAATCAAAAGCATTAGTTAAGAGTGCAAACCTTGACCTAAATGTTCACTTCAAGCAGCACATTTTACTGTCTCCCCACCACAATTTCCACTTGCTGATAACCCTGGAGAGCACAGGAGCAACAACAGGGATGCTGTTGGACCTGCCTCTTTGCCAAGGCCATATCCTGCTGCCCCAGCCGTGGAAGCAGAGCAGGACCAGGACATGTCCCAGGTCTGGCAGCCCTGGTTTCTGTACAGCCTCAGCAAACAGCCTCCACCCCTTCCTAACATTTCCACTCCTCAGGCTTCTGGCTCTTTGGTTTTACCACATCATTTTTTCTTTAAATTTCCAAAGACCAGTTCTTGGCTCAGCTCAGGTTGTGTCTAACTGCACTGAGGGCTTCCTGGGTACAACAAGAAGAGCTCACCTCCAATCCTGCCTTAAAGCTTTGCTGGTGGGGATGGGTAAATCAAGGCACTCCACAACCTCCCAACCCAGTGCCATCCTACCATGCTCTTCCAGCACCGGCAGAGACAGCCCATTGTCACCCCTCGAATCCCTGCTGTGGATGTGGCCCTGCTCTCACTACACCACAAAGTTATTCCCCCCCGAACTGGCCACAATTTGGAAAGTCTGCTAGTTTTAGATTATTTTCTGGATCCAAAGCTAGGTGCATCCCTCTGTATCGACTCACAGAGGTTTGTGGTTGTTTTCTTTTTTCCTTTTCACAGAAACCTCTAAGTAGCAGACAAAGCTACCATTGAAAGAATGTTTTTACAGCAGTGGAAATAATCAGTGCAAGGCTAGTTTTTAAAACCTGCTCCTAAAGTGCTTGGAACATTAAACAATTATTTATGAACACTTGAAACATTAGCGTTCCACTTGAAACCATTGGCAGTGCTTTAATAACAGCCCAAGCAATGCTCTGGAAGCAGCACCAAGGACTCTCACTAGTCACAAACCCTTTATTTCATTTTTAAAGCTACTGTTACTGTGCACCAAAATTAAAAGGTTTATCACTGTGATTAAAACAAAATCTCACCGCCGGCACGAGCATCTATTCCCTTCAATGCTCCACTGAGACATTCCTCTCACTTCGTTTTCACTTTGCTTCCTCCCAAACCAAGTTGTTCCTGCAGAAAGCTTGACTGGGGCCCTGCCTGCCCTCTCTCCCAGGATTCAGACAGATTTTCACATCTAGGAGGCCAATTGACACCAGGTTAAATAGATTCCCTAATCAGGATTGAAAACTCTTTGATAATGCAAGTACTCTAAACTTGTGCTATTTATTTAAAAAAGGAAAAAAAAAGAAAAAAAAAAATATCTTTCTGGCAAGATAGGGAAAAGGCAGTTCAATGACCAGGATAACTCAAGGACAGGAAAGACCACATATACACTGAAGTTCGCAAGTGTGCTTTTTCCTGCAGTCCACCTTTCTCAGGGAACCAAAAGTGTTCCACCTTTTAAATTTATTTTTATTTATTGACATCAAGATATTTCAACCCAAAGCAGGATCCCATTACATGGGGTGCAGCACAGGCACTCAGTCCTTTCCCCAGGATGCTACATTTGAAGAGAAAGGAAAGGAAGAGACTTGCCCGTTGTACAGTGCAGGCAGTGTGGTATGGAGAGGCTGAGACCCAGGTATGGAGGTGGGTGACTGTCCCCTGGAAGGGAAACCCTGTCCTTCAGCAATCTACCTGTGCTCCTGATCTGGTACTTCCAAGCAAAACACAATCCCAAATCCAGACCTTTCAGTACCCAGCTGCCAAAGACTACCCTACACAAAGACTTGAGGAGGGAGATGTTTCACAATCCTCTTCAAAATTTAGACAGATTTTTAATTAAACAGTTTTTATCCGGGATATTCCAAAGCTCTGACCCTGATCCTGGCCTGGAAGGACACAAGCCTACATCACTCAGCTGTAGCTCGCTATCAGGCGGGCTCATTTGCCATTCTTCACCTTGTAGTTATGACGTTTCTCACAATTAGGTTTCATATTTATTTTGCACAGAGAGGGATGGGGACAGATGGAGGGCACAAAGGTGTTTCCAATGTTGACAGTAAGTGCTGTTGTCACCACGGTTAGGGAGTCCAGCAGTGATCACTTGACCACATGTGCTGAAACCAAGGCTAACAATAATAGCCACGTTCCACTGGGTCTACAGAAAAGCAGGCAGCATGGTGTTAAGAAATAACTGAGGCAGAAAAAGCAGCATAAAGAATCTTAAAGACATGAATGCCTGAGGAAATGCAGATTTTGGGGAATCTGTGAGTAAACAGGCATATGACTGACTGAGCCAAAATATATACAGGATTTCACAATATTTAAATCATGTATCTTTGTGTTCTTAAAAATAAATTAAAACTATACCAAAGCTCACACATGGGGAACTGATGCACGCTGGGTGCTACTAAACCTGCAGCCAGTGGCCTCATCCTGCGGGTCCCCCAGGAGCAGAGCTGGGAGCCTGTGGGCAGCCCCTGGGAAAATCAACCACCGACACCAGTGGGAACAAAGGAGGGCCAGTTGGGAGTGGTTTTGAACTCCCACATGAAAGGCTCTAGCAGCTTTTGAGAATCACACAACAGAATGCGCATTGTCTGCTGTGGACCCCGTGCCCTATTTTTAAGATAGCTGTTAACTTGCAAAAGTTACTGTGGCAAAGGAGTGGAAAAACGATCTGACCATATTCAGAGATATTGCTAAGAGCAACGGGGAAAGACGTTTGAAAAAGTGGCTTGCAGTCATTTATATACCTCTTTCCACATGTTAACCGTTTTTACTTTCAATAACCATGCATCAGTGCTCTTGCTGCATTACCTTATAACTCCTTTTCTTCTTTATGGTCCTTTGTGGACACATTTTTACCTGCTTAAATCTCTGCATATCTACTCGGAAAAAAATGTGAGACATACACACAGGTACTCTGTCCTAAGTTATAAATATATTAGGGACATACAAATGTCATCACAACCCTCAAATGCAGCTTCATGGGCTCCTGCTATAGAGATACGTTGTGACTTGCTAGAAGTGCACCAGCCAGAATCTGGGAAGGTTTCTTGAACTGGTGCTCCTCTTACCCAGGAAACTTGTTACTCAGAGTGTGCCGATCTTATTAAAAGAGCTATTCTTTCCTTTATGGCTGTTTGCTGCTATGCTAGTTTTCCCTGAAGAGATGTAAACCCCACTTTGCTTGTATTGACAAAGAGAGAATCATTTTCTTGTTGCAGCTCTGGAGCTGAAACTCTGGAGTTACAAGGCTGCCAACAGCTATGTAAAGCACCTTTTGAAAATTTATCAGAGTAGGTTTGGCTGCCTAGATCAGGGCAAATATTGTTGTAGACTATGAATTTGCAACCAAAAGAGAGGAAGCTACGTAACTTTCCTCTCCCTTCCTACTTTGGGTCCATTCCCTCCTCTGTAAACTCCTCTATCATCTTGTGGAGGTGTTGGCTCCAACTCATCTTGCTCTTCCCTGACATATTAATAGTTATACAAACAACAAAAGCATCTGCAGCGCCTCTCGGGCTCTGTGTCACCTGCTATTATTCTTGCTGACTTGGAAGATATTTTCAATCCTTCCTGAATTATATTTTCAGAAAGATGTTCGCCCTTCTCTAGACACCTGTGATTGCCACATGTTCATGTGCCTCTAAGCTCCACGGAACATAGATCTTACACAAGGTACTTCTGATTTTAAAGATACTCCTCTTAGCATGACAAACCTCACAGACAGTCCATTTTCATGATGCCTCTTTGTGGTGTTATTGGTCGCATATTCTCACACTGGGTAGAAACATCGCTTCAAATTTTCAGCAAGATTTTGGGGAATCACACTGCAATCGGGGCTGGATTCTTTGTTTCCTGTATCCTTTCCTGATGCAATTAATCCAAGAACATGAAGCTAGGAAATCCTTGCACCTATGAGCAGTCCGGTAAGGAGAGCTGAAATCTATGCAGATGTTGTTGAAAATGTTGGGTAAAGCTTTGGTAAAGCATCTACAAAGCATCCAGAACTTCCTTCTGCCTACTCAGGTTGTGCATCCTTAGTGACTGCCTTCAGCAGAAGATTCTCCTAAAGAGATGGACTGAAAATGCACAAGTGGCTGTGCAGCTTATAGCTTCAATTATTTCATTTGCAGTCTAGAAATAACAAAATGCTTCACAAATCAAAATGTTAGCACACAATCTTGGGCTCAGGGAACTTACTACCTAGAACTGAAAGCACACGGAAAACAGGAGGAATTAATAAGATGCTTAGGGTGAATATGTATAGAATAAATTAAAATTAATCTGTCATATTTTAGGACACTGAGCTCTAGCTATGGTTCATCTGTTTCCCAGTTACTGATCAAGTTACAACTTACTAGTTCTTTATGAAGGAAACAAGACCATTAAATTACTATGTATGTTTGAGAAATCAAAATATCACCAGCATATGAAGTAGTTTGATTTCCAGTTATGAAACATGCATTTGACTCTTAAGCATGCTGGAGGCTGAATAAAGGTTAAAAACTCAGAAATAATATTGTTCCTGCAACTTTTGCAAAAATCTTTGAGATGAATTTAGCAATATGTGGCTTTTAATGGTGTTACATTAAACAGCAGGATTTCCATATGGCGTGAATCTGCTGAATTGTATCGAAGATGGGGATTTTGTTCCAAATTTCTATGGCATTCTGTGATTGTGTCATTAGATACCCGCAAGCCTTTGCTACAATGAAGAGTACAGAATGTGCCAAGTAAAACAATCTTGAGTGTGCCTTCCAAGGGAAAATACTGAGACTAATGTTTAAAATTTCCTAGCCCCATTTTCTTTGAAATGCAGGGAGTTCTTTTTGTTAGAAAGGGGTTAAATGGAAATGTGTCATTTTCATAATAATAATGTGTTTTATATTGAAATTTGTTCTTCACGTCTTTTCTTTTCAGTATAAGTGTTGGTGTGTATGAGTGATATGAGGATAAGTTTGTGAGGGCAATTACCCATTATTGTTGAGTAGCTGAGTAGTCCCCTGAGCAAACTCATGCATAATTTGTTTGTTCATAAGCTACTGTAGAGCTGAGGCTGCACTATCTTCTATGCCCCAGCTTATGGGAAAATGGAAGCTTTTTCCCACTACTCTGCATTTCTTACCCTATTGTTTGAACTCTGATCATCCTTCTTGCCCCCCTATTATGGGCACCTTCGTTGAATAGGAATCACATATCAAGTGGGTTAAGGTCAGAAATACATTATATAAAAGGGGAAACAGTGAATTCGTTTTACAAGATTCATTATGATAATCATGTCCAAATACATTATTAGAAGCATTAAAGAAATCATTTTCTAATTTATTTTTGTGCCTCTTACTATATGTGTATCCGTGTTATCTAAGAGAAACAGTGTGGTCTGCAAAGTTGAGGTTATGAACACGCGGTGGTCTTGGGGTAGACAGGGCTGGCTCAAGATACAACTTCAGTGTTAAATATTTTTTCACTTTTTAAAAAACTCTAATCTTTCCTTACATGGTTTTCTCCCCTTACATCTCCCTCTTCCCTTATCTGTAAGAGGAGTTGCCCTTTTCCTCAGGTAGCAACATCCCTATTACCTCTTTCCCTTACACACGCTAGAGCAGTGATTTCTTGCTTTACCAATCAGCTCTTGTGTAGCTTCACCCTGGAGAAGCCCCATAATTTACATGTTGCTGTCTGCTGCCCTCCTCCTCTGAAGAGCTGCACACATTTAACAACATGCCGTACAAGCAATGTGTTTTGTTATTAAAATTACCGTAACAGGAAGGTGAGCATTTCAGAATGATTCATGTGCACTAAGACAACTGTTTGCCTTGATTTGTAAAGGTTTTCCTCCCACCTTTTTTGTTTTTAAGCAAGTCAGTTCTATGCTACACCACGAGGAGGGAGGCAGGCAGATAAACAATCTGTATCGGGAAATACACGTATCTGTATTAAGAAATCACTTTCTTACATGAGTTGATACTTACTGTTACCCAGAAAACACTTATTTTTGTGCAGGGGTTCACAATTATTTTATCAGGAGTAGCTCAGAAGTTGAAGGCAGCACCAGGAGCAGTAACAGTGACATATCAAACTGTGTGCCTATTTGATACAACTGGCATGCCATATTTTGGAAACTTTTGGTTTAGGATACAGACATTTAAAATGTTTCTACCAATACTGTTAAGAGGTTACCTATAATAAACATACCTATAATTCTTTGAGTACATGGCAATATTTCTGTAACTGATTTTGGGTAAGATTTTCACAAGAGGTTAGCTTTACAAAACCTGCAGGGAAGCTAACCATAGTTTTATCCTTCCATAAGAGCCATACTAGGCCAACACTGAACATTAGACAATGCCAGCATTACATTTTCATATTTGGACAAAGAATTATTATCTGGAAGGAATTATATTTGTATTTTGCCTCTACCCAACCCATTTTTTTTACCGTGCTGATCTGCTTCTTTGCAAAAGTAATGGTAAGAGTAGGAGGATGAAGCCTTAACTGATACCTAATAAAATAAAAAAATATATAATTTTGACATTTAAGACAACTGTCTGGGGAACTTCCCTGATTCCTCTTTGCTTTCCATGTGTTCTCTCCTGTTGGTAAAGGAGGTAAGAATTTAGTTAAAGCATGACCATAGGATATCTCTAACGTAACTTACATCATCTCAATACTTCAGGTTTGAAGAAATGCTAAATCAGCATGAGCATCTGTGCATATGCAGCTCTCCTTGGGGAACTCCAGCATTAGGCATTTGTCAAAGCACCCCCCAAACTCATACCTGAGCAGAATGAGCTGAACATTCAACAACATATCTCCATATATTAAAAAAAAAAAAAAAAAAAAAGTGACTGAATTAAGTTATCAGCCCTTGCTTGTAACTTTTGGAGATATGCTTGGTATCTCATTCTGGCTCCTGAGAAATTAAATTCTCTAAGTTCCAGGATAGGATTCTCAGACTAGCTTTTGCCTGAAGAAGTTTCAGAACAAATACATTAGGGTTCCAGACTGATTTAAATGACAAAGCTAGTTATTAATTTTGGTACAAACTCTGGATGAATCCTCCAAGACTTTATGACACCTTCCTTCACACGTGGAACTCTGCCACCAGTGCTTTTATCTCTTCTCTTGCTCTGGCTGATGTTATTAGTATCAGAAATGCTGTTTGGATGGAAAGAGGAAATGGAGATACAGTTAATTTCTTAAAAGGTGCAACCATTAATCCTGTCAGAAGAATATTTGGATCCTAAGGAAGTAGATACTCTCAAGCTGGTAGCTGTCAGTTATAGATGAGCCTGAACACATTGTCTCCAAAGCCAGTGCCATCATTACAAAGCCTCAGGTGCAAGGTGAAGGCAGAGTCTTTGTGAAAATGATAAAAAAATATACTGGGAATACATAGCACACCCAGTACTGGTGTAAGAGCAGCCTACACTGGACAAGACTCTTTCACCATCATAAGTGAGGAAGAAACAGGTTAAGAAAATACAGATTTTAGAACCTGGTAGATTTGAAGATGCCAGTGTTAGTGTGATCTCCTGGGGTCAAGGCAGCCAGTCTGCAGCCCGAGAGGAACTGGGCTGCCTGGTGAAGAACTGCCTCTCTTTGAGGTCTGCTTCATCAGGCCATGATGGACTGATAATACAAAAAGTAAACGTAGCCGAGCGTGAGCAAATAGTTATAAGATGTGCTGGCTACTTACATAAAGCAACTAAGTAACTTGTGCCAAAAACTAATAGATCCATTGAGATCACAAGCAAGGAACAGAGAAGCTGTGGGACAACCAGGCCTCAAAATTGGAGGGAATACTGAGAAATTTGGGCATTTTGGCCCAGCATCTTCTAGCAACCCTAAAAATGATTCTGTGAAGGGATTGATGTGTTCTTCAGAAAAGAGTGAGTCTGAAAAAGCTGTGCTGTGCTTTGTGTTTCCTGTGTCATGGATCTCTAGGGCTTTGCATTACTTGAAACAGCCAAAATTTAGTGGGGGTGAGAACAAACCCTGAGGTGCATGAGACCTTCCCTGCTCGTTTTCACTGTCCTGTCATCTTTTCACTCTCACACAGCTCTAACTTAAACAAACAAAATGCCCAACAATCTGAAAGCAGATATGGTACTAATTATTGTAGTCCTAGCATCTCTATAGGCTTTTTCCCTATCTAGATCAGAACGTATTATCACTGTCTCTTCTACAGATGGGGACAATACAAGGATTTACCCAGCTCACTCACCATATAAATGGCAGAACAAGGAAACGACCCCATAATTTCAAAGTCCTTAGTTAGCAATTGGTAGTTGCAATACCACATCTTAGCTCTAAATCATTATTAGTTACTTGAATTGTTAGTGTATTTTAGTATATTAGTGTATCTTTATCACCATGAATTACAAAGAGTGAAAGGAACATGGTCCAAAAGATGTATGAGGAAGACTTGCTACTGTGGAAAAGAAAAATATTTAGATCGCATCATACAAAGTCATGTCTAAAGACTAGAAATTTCTGTGCTATGGCTATGTGGCCTGAACAGCAACAGGAACACCCTGATGTCTAAGGTACTATATCTGAAAACTTGAAAGTAGTTTTTGATGTCCAAGACAGTTCTGTTCCTCAGCAAGAACTCCTAAGAGCTGAGGGGACACTGGGGAATCGCTTGGAAAATATGACTTGCAGTTAAGCCCTTGATCAATCAGTGTAGTGAAAGGAGTGGTATCACTCTTCGGAAGTTAATTAGACACTAAGAGTAATACTCTAGAAAGCTTTGGGAGTAGATCGTGTAAAGACAGCTCCCCATATAAATCATTACTATACCTCAACTCTGAATTTCCATTAATTATTAAAGCTTTCTAGGCAAGCTAAGCAGATATTCTAAGATGCATATTTCAGAAATTTCCACATCTTAAAAATTAAGTACTGTTGAACAAGCCAGGCCAGGCAAAGAGAGCCTTTGGAAGCCCCCATCACAATGTACTCATGTCACTCACTGTCATCTCCAAGGGCTGCATCAAGATCTCAGCTGATGGGTGACACAGCCCCAGACCCGGCCAGCTCCCTCCATGAATGTCACCGCCCTATCCAAACAATGAGTCTGAGCTTCTCTTCTATGTATTTGGGATAGACCTGGAAATACAGGTGTATCCAAGGATATTCAGAAGTGATTCTGGGTACTTTGTGATCCAGTGTACTTTGTGTCAACAGGGTTTTAGATCGTGACACAAACTAAAGGAAATGGGGGAGCCTATGGAAAAGCAGCTCGCAGGAAGAACTGAAGCCTGGCTGGATGGCAGCGATGAGGCTCTTCCCTTCATTCATGTTTGCCTGTGATGTTTTCCTTGGTTTTGCGATTGGACACAGAAAAAAACAGATCCGGACCAAATATCTAATTTGAACGAACCCTCCTGCTATTCTCAGATGTTGAGAGAAGTCAGACTTCAGTGACCCTTGGCTTTGTTTTGGAGTTTAATTAAAAACAGAAGTCCACTGTAGTGTTCTCATTTGGGATGACGGCATTAAGCCCCCTCCTAAATCCAACTTACCAATAAAGTACGGGGAACAGGGGTCTTGTTGCTGTTTTTAATTAGATTAATTATTTCCAGCTAAGACTAAAAAAAGTGAAGCTTAAAATGTTGTAAAATAGGTCTACATCAATGGTAGCTATTTCTCCTATTCCTACCGTAAAACAAAAGAAGAAAATCAAGGTATTTTATTTAGATATTGCAAAAATGTGGGAAGATAGCTCCCCCCCCGCCACCTTCTATTGTATGGATCATTTTTTTACATTGAATACAAGAGTTGTTAACTTTATTTTAAATAACATTAGGGTTGGCTTGTCCTCTTGTTGGAACAGGCAAAACAGAAAGAGATTGGCAATGAAAATGTCCAAAGGATTTGGGGGGAACAGCAGGCATTAGATTTGCATGCAAAGCTTTCAGTGTGATGAAATGTACCCAAATAAAATGTCTCAATTTTCGATTATTCAAATCAAGATACTGCAATATTTTTGGACACTCAAGACTTTGAGCTATTTATTCATTCAATTTCTTTCTTTACTGCCCTTGTCCCCTGAGAAACCTAACAACTGAAATATAGCAACAGTGCAGAATACTTATTGGAAAAAACAAGCACTTAACAGCATTGCAAAATTCCAGATTCTCAAGAAGCAGCAGCAGTAGACATTAAAACAAAAACTGCTGATACTGTATTACTTTTTAGTGTTAGATAAAAGAGACATCTTTTGCTTTCAAGAAGAAAACTAAGCATAGTTGACTAAGTGTTAGACTGTGCTTTAATCCAAACTACATAGCAGAAGGAGATCTTTGCAAAAATACACAAATCCCATGTTTTACCACTTACGTAATATTTGAAAATAGTCACTAGTAGATTACCTAAGAACTAATGACTATTTAGGTAGGAAACCATTTAAAAAATGCTAAGAACACCCACTGTGAGTGGTTTGAACCATTTTGGGCTATGACGTCAACAGTATTTTCAACTGCGATTTTGACGTGATAGATGGTGTTTTACAACTAAACCAAGATCAAGGGCTGACCACTCCCCAGAAGTCACTGGATGTGTCTGGTCAGAGATATTCTGCTCATGGTGAGAACCACAGCTGAAGAAAGAGGGTGCATGGGGCCATGGGTGCAGAGGTTGGGCTGCCTGGATAACCTTGGGAGGGTGAGAGAACAGAGGGCAAAGTGTTGTCCTAAGAAGGCAGAGGGTCTCCATGCTGGGACCTCAGAGATGAGCAGCTCTCCTCAAATGAGATTTCACATTTGACAGATTTTTCAGAACGGCTACATACCTCTTGTTCCTTTCATTTTCAGCAAAGCATGTGCAGTGTTTGAAAAACACCCTGAAACTCTGTCCACAGGCTTTCCATGCTGGGACAAGCTGTCTTGCACAAATCTTTGTCTATACCCAAAGATACTGTCTGAACTAAAAGTTAGAATCTTCAATTACATGGTCACCTGTTCTTTTAATGAATGAGGGAGTAGAAATAAGGTTGCCTGAGCAACCTCAGTTCTGGCATTGCTTAATATCAGAGTACTTGGCTAAGCAACTGGAATAATTTTATTTTAATTCGAAGTAGGTTTATTGGGCAGATCTAGAGAGCACACTGCCTTCAGATGCTACTAGGAGCAAGGGTATAAAGCAACATATCTCACTACAAGTCTACCTTGGCAGACTTGGAAAGGATCCTCCCAGATTAGGGGCTGAGGTTGCCCGCAGTGCAAAGCAGCACATCCGAAGTGCTGCCTGAGCTTGCACCAGGGCAAGTCGTTCCCCAGAATAGCTCCGAAGTACATTTCCACTCTGCTCTTGACATTCCCTGGTTTGTCTCACCATGAGCAAACCAAATCTTGCAGAGCATCAGAGGGGGCTTGGACTACAAGAGATGAGTTGAAACTCCAGGGCAAATTTTCATCTCCTTTGTATGACTTGCATACTGTTAGGACTGATGACAATTTATTATCTGTGTTCAGGTCTAGGGTTGATTGCAGATATAATTTTACTCTATTCTCATCTGTATGCTTTCTATATATAGCACTACCATATTTTTTTTCTTCCCTTCCAGCAATTTCAACAAATTCTTTTCAAGCTCAGGATGGAAAGAAACGCTCTCTTCAAAACAAAACAGGAAAAAAGATTCTGTTTCAAATACAAATATGAATTTGATACAATTTCACCTGTGACATACCTTCCCCACCCTCTTCCAACTTGTGACATATATGAAATAATTTGATACTTCAAAAGCATAGAGTTTAAAGTTATTTGTATGTATTCATTGTAATTTTAAGTATCATACTACACTGAAACAGACAATTCTCGTCTTTCATCTACACTCCAGATAACTGCACTTTTTTCCCCCCTGAAATTCTATAGCATTTGAAAAGAAATAGTCCCAGTTTAGAGTGATAGTGCTCCAAACAGTTCTTGTGTTTTCCATTAATTTTCAGTTGTATTGGTATTCTGTTCCAATTAGTCTCTGTTAGTGCTTCAAAGCTCTATCTTATCTGCAGATAACATCAAAGATGAGAGTTTCCAGTTTTGAATTTGGTTTGTAGTTAAAGATACAAAGGCATAATTTGTGAATAGCTGATCAAATAGAATAAATACTTTTTTGTTTTGGCTCCAAAAGGGCAAGAAAACTACTTTTCATTTGAAGTTCAATTTCATCTAGACATCAGGCCTTATTTTCATGGTGCTGAACTCCCAGAGCTCACATTGACTTCAGTTGCAGCTGTATGTGCTCAGGCGGGAGCACTTGTTTCTTCCTCCACAAAACTTCGAGACTTGACGATTTTTCTGATTTCACTGCTCCAAATCACAGACCTTTACAAAGCACCTCATAGAAGCATTAGCAAGAAAGATCCCAAGTAATTCCCACAATGACCAACTTATCAGTTCCTTTAGGAGGAGTTCTTAGTCTCTCCTGTTAGACTTGTTTCACTCCAGCTAGAAACTAATATAATCATTCAGAAGGAGCTTGACCCGAGGTTTCTTGTACCCCAGAGAGACCTTACCTAAGAGTTCACTAAGTTGTGTTTTCTCTCTACTGCTGCTTTCTCTCTGGCCTGATAAGGATTTAAACACAGAAAAATAAACTCAGTGAAAGAACAAGAAACTCATTTCGGTAGTGGTTAGCTGAGAAATAATGCTGAGTTCAAGGCAGCTGCAAGTTCTCTTGACATCTTCCTGAAATAAGGTAAAGACCTAATTTTGTCTTTTTCTTAGAAGAGTGATTTAGACAAACCCCCTTCTCCTCCTCAGCTGGACTCAGCACCTCCGAGAATGTGAGCACATTTCAACCACTGTTGGGAAGCAGCTTACTTAAAAGCATGAAGGGAAAACAGTTAAGTTAGTTTTTTCTCTATTTAAAAAGCACAGTGCTTTCACTGACATCTTATCCAGGGAGGTGCTGTCAAGCTTTGCCGGTCAGCAAAGGAATCTGCAAGTGCTCAGATTCCTCTTCATTAAAAAAAATACTTGCCACTAGCTTTCTATATATGATGGAAGATGCAGCAAATCGCAGTTCTGCTACCTGGCTTGCAAATTATGTTAAAGACTGTATGATCTGCCTGTCAGCAATCCCAGTATGCACGCTGCACCTGCTGAAAACGCGAGGGACTTCTCTCTACGGCCCCACATACATACTCCTGCTTGCAGACATGTCATACTGATACTCCAACTCTGCCTCTGTAATTCATTAGACCTTGAAGAGCCACAGATGAAAGGTATTAGTGGATTCCTGCAAGGGAAGAAATTTTGGGGGAATACATGCCATCCATGAAAGTGCAATCTGGGAAACACAAAGCTTTATTTCTGACCTGCTGCAAGAGCCTATATAGCAGAGGCAAGTGATTTCCACAGCAGCTCTGGAAGCATCCACTAGCACAACCACAGTAAGTCAGAGCTAATAAGCACTTTGAAGGACAGGATGAGAGTTCAAAACTGTCTTCACAAACCAGGAAAATAGTATGGGGAGGACTGGGATGAAGTTCAGGAAGCACAGCTGCACAATTCAGCACAGCTGCACAGTTCTATACTTAGACAGGAATAATTGGTTGTATTAAAAAAAAAAGCTGCTTATCTTACTACACTGCAGAACAGAATCTGGGGAACAGGACAGATTATAAACTAAATATAAATCAACAATTTTGTGCTGTCATGAAAAAGACAAGCATTACACTGGGATATATAAACAGGAAGAAAACTTGTAAAACATAAAAGTAACCTCACCGCTCCATCCTGTATGGGCAAAGTCTGAGGAGGAATGTGACTGCTTTTGGACATCGCATTACCATAAAGGTGGAGCTCAACGAAGGTCATAAGATTGATCATAAGCTAATAAATATGCTATATAGGTAAGTGTTGAAAAAAAGATGAGAGAAGTTGTGATAATGCTCCTTATCTGCAGAAAGTACTGTTGCAAAGGGATATGAAACTCAGCTTTGCATAGGCAGAACAGAAAGGACAAGTAGTAATGGGCTGAATCTGCAGCAAAGGAGGGGTTAGGTTAGACATCAATAAAAGTTTTTATATTTGTTGTCAGGATAGAAAAGTACTGGAGTAGACTGCATGGAAAGGGCATGTACCTGGATGTCTTTGTGGGATTGCAAGAACAGGTTGACCTGAACATTGGCAAGGAGACAAACTCGATCATGCATTGAGCTAAACAAGAAGCAAGTGATCTCCTGAGATTCTTTAGAATTCCTGTAAAAATATTCAACTAGGGGCCTTGTAATAACCTGAGATAGCCATCTTCCAGACAGTAGTAGTGAACTGTTACAAGAAAGATGCAACCATCATTTTTTACACCTTTTACACAAACTGCTGTATGATCCCATAAAAGTCTAACTAA
Organism: Pampusana beccarii; assembly: GCA_013399365.1. NCBI lineage: Eukaryota > Metazoa > Chordata > Aves > Columbiformes > Columbidae > Pampusana > Pampusana beccarii. Next base: position 605,132 of record VWYH01008138.1, on the reverse strand, counting down.
ATTGGGCTACACTCATCTGCCAAAGGATGTATGACCTACACGAGAAAGTCACATTGCTGTCATCCTCACACCAGTATACACTGTTATGTGGCAGCAATTACACCATTCAGCTTATTTACTATCTCATCAAGTCTTTCACATTTTTTGCTATAATGCCCAAGAGACTTTCAAATATTTATCCAGAAAGGTCTGCTGCAGCAGGTGTCCACCCAAGGGTTCTGTTTCACTTCTCCATCTAAATGCACCAAAACAAGCCTTTAAATAGGCAAATTGTTCCATAAAACGCTGTATATCAATTTTTGAAAAAGCTTTTGGGTCTAAGGTATTTTCCACCCAAACGCACCCACCTAAATGCCAGGGCAATGCAGCAGCATCTATAAATCCAGCACACAGAGATAACGGAGAACTCGACCCCTGATGGACAAGACATGAAACCGCACAGGAGGATTTTCTGCTTGAAGCCAGCCTATACAAAGGCACACATAGCTCACGTGTTACTACAAAATCATAAAAACCTTGACCTTGATTTTGACTGGGACTTCTAAGAGTTTGCTGCTGTTAGGAAGGAGAATGGCCAAAGCACACAGCTGCATCCAGAGGCCCTTCCTCAGCTTGGACAGGGTTTTCATGGCTCCAGGAAGGATGGTTGAAGGATGTTTCTTTCTGCCTTCCCCACCCCAGCACCACACAATCATCCTCTCAAGTTTATTTCACAATTGTGCTTCACCTTCTACTGACATTGCCCTCTTCATACTTTTTGCACAGACACTAAGTAACTCCTGCCTTCTTGGAAGATGAAAGACATGCAGCCTCTCTCTTTTCATTACTGTTCAGTGGGAATATGGAGGATTCTTAATCTAACTGATTTGTGCTTCCTCTATGTCATTAGTGACCTCTATACTAGCCTGTCTTTGCAACCATTTTCAAGCTTTTATTCCATCCTCCAGTCTAAGCGTATTCCCAGACATTCACCAACCTATAGCAGCACTGAGTGGAAAAGTGAAATAAAGCCCCATGTCTCCCCTTGCAGGACACAGAGTTTTTGAAAAAACATCTAGAGTGTCTACGAGGCAGAGTGATGAGGAATAAAATCCTACTGTCTTTGTACTGCTCAGAGCCTCTGCAGCATATAGATCATTTGTCAGTGCCAGTTTGAGGTAGTCTCTATAAACAGGCTGTTTTGCATTTGAAGCACTCACAGGACATGATGGTTCGGCTAAAAAACCATGCATTTTACATGTAATCACCAGGATAATTTGGCTGTATTTCGTGTTCCCACAACTTAGTATTCTACTTACAGATGCATGATCAAGAAGAGATTCCTTAACTTTGACAGGGCACATCACATTATACTCACTTTATTATTGGAAATGATCACCTCAGGGTGCAAAAGGGAGCAGAGGTATAGTTTCATCATACTTTTTTTTTTTAAAAAAAAGACACATTTACTGCAGTATGGGGTATTCCAAAGCTACAGAGCGCCACTTGCCAGTTGACAAGTGGCTAAATTTTACCTGGATTGTGCAAGAAAGAAATAACTGCTTAACTTAATGCTTGCTGTGGAAAACTCATGCTGGAAAATTCAACTTCTAGGCACACAGGTCATATCCTCAAGTGAAAAGCCACTTTAGGTAGCGAAATATAATGTTGTAAATGCTGTACCCAAAGATGTAACCAAAAAGTCCCCTGACTCCAGTAGCCTGACAGCTACACATCCTCCCTTAGGCTGAGGACAGGGTCTGATTCTGGACTCATGACCTAACATTAAGCACACAAGTTTGATGCTTGCTAGGACAAATAATCAGTTTTCTCCTCTGCTTTGGTGGTTATTACAAGCGATTGAAGTTTCCTGTTCTCTAACTCTGCAAAGACTTGAATGCACTCCCAGTTGAGCAGACCAGAAATATACTATCAAATCTCAACAAACACTTGATACAGTACGATTATCTGGCAACTGATTGATATCACATCTATTTTGGCATTATGATTTTTTTTTTTTTTAATCCTCCATATAAATGCCCTATTTCACAATCTGGAGGGAAAAGGAACAAGTGATGGCCCATAGCTGTTTAATAGCTATAAAATAAAACCTATAAAATAAAAGTAAAATGAATTATCAAACCATAAACTAAAGTTCGGTGTTTAAAATGGGCCATGGTTTTAAAAATTCAATTACAGCTTTAATAGAACAAGTTTACTCAATATTTTAATGACCTTCTCTCATAATGTTTTTTTTCTCCTTTGCAAAGCCTGACATTACTGAAGATACATGGCAAGCCTACCTTTCCTCTAACTACTTTAAGATTGATTAGGAAACAGAAATATTGATGCATTTATCCAAAATAACTTAATTAAATGAGGCAAAAAATAGCACACAGAAACATGTCTCAGTAGAAAACTGGAGTTGATCGAGATTAAGTAAGGTTACATTTAAAATTCCTCGATTGAAAACATTAGGACCATTAATTGAATGTCAGCAACAGAGAATACCAAGAATGGGAAATTCATTTAATGTTTTCTTAACTTGCTGGTGAGCTATTTCCTGAGGTTCAGGTTAAGTAACTTCCGCAGATTTGCATGCTACCTATGTGCAATGGGGAACTACAGGGCATTTCAGCTGAGACCAGCAGATGAAGAGACCATCTCAGAATAGAAATCTGCATTATCTTTGTCAAAGCACAGTTATAAAGCCAGCTTTGTGCTTGCTTGCTTCTGTGAAAGTGGTATTGTCGTGGTTTGGGGGATACATTTAGCAGTGGCCTGTCAGCAATGCTGGTTTCTTGCAGTCCTGGAGACAGTCTGGACTCACTCCTAGCATGTGCTACGAAAAAAAAAACCCAAACCCTTAAGGACAAGAATTCAGGGGTCATTATTTCAAGCCACAGCAGCTTTTGAGGCTGTGGGTTTGGAGGGGCTTTTCATGTCTGTTTCACATTCTTTGAGACACATCAGGATTTTGACAAAATCTCTAGAAAAACAGGGAGGGATGCTGAATGGACTAGAAAGAATTTTCTCTGTAGTTTGTTTTGGAAACAACCCATATCTTCATTTTATACAGCATTTCTGCAATGCACAGTAACATCAGGTCCAAGTTGCAATCAGATAGGTCTAGGCTGATCTGCATGGAGCCCAGCTGATTTTTGTTGGGACCCACCAGGAGCAATATCATTTGCCCTGACAAATCTAGTAGAAGCATCAGGACCACAGGTAAATTTAAAGCATCTCGGGTATATTAAAAAAACGTGAATGTTTTTGGGAGAAAGACAGGAACTGCAACTGAAAATACATGGTTCTCAAAGCTTCATCCAAGAAGAACGAACAGAGATCTCAAAATATTACCCCTAGATGTTGCCCCCCTGTAGTTGCAATTATTCCTAATGTACCCTGCTTAAGATGGGTTTTCAAACCGCGCAAGACTAATCATTGTGAGTTGGAGATTTAAGTAGGCACTTGCCATGCAATTCACAATTAGCTGAAGATAGAAGAAGAATCTCAGTCATGTTGATATGAGAGATCAAAAAAAAAAAAAGAAAACAGTTTTTTCTTGCAAGAATGACATGTGATGGGAGAGTAGAGGAAGATAATTGTCATAACAAAGGGAATATGTTATTATTTATTGGCCACACTTAAGCACTAAGATCTTGGATTACAGTATCTGGTAACAAATGCTGCTTGAAGTTTTGTAAATATAGTTTAAAAAGTAACATAACTGAATAATTCTGAATGTGCCCTGCAACCAACACTTCCAAAATTCGGTTCTGGGAAGCAGAGCGACATTTTCTTTTTGTCCTAGAGAAGAAGTAAGATGCAAAGCCTAAGCACTCTAAAATCTTGCTCTCTCTGGGCTTGACTCTACTCCTACTAATATTACAGCAACATTGCTGGTAACTATGGCAAAAGAATTTTTAAAGCCAACTAATAACAAATTTTTAATGCTTTCAAGGTACGGAATAATCCAGACTGCCACCCTGCCCTCTGTGCTGCTGACTGTCAAGCCCACCCAGCACAAGGGCTGTCCCCACCAGAGACCACCCAGTCTTGGTACGATGGAGGGAACAACTGTCTGTCTCTGCAGACCTGCTCTGCTGGGGGATGACAGATTTCACCTTCCTGAGCGTGGGAGGGTCACAGCACTCAGCTCCCCATTGGCAAAGAAAAGGTCTAATCCTAAGTGACAGGTTTAAATAGACATTTAGGATCTAACTTTTACATCCTTCAGTGTTTTAACTTAACATTTAGCCAAAAGACTGACATATTTATCCAATTTTTCACTATTCATTTCCTGGTTCTCTTTTTATTTTCTTCCTCCTCTTACAGATTCCCCGGGTTATGAACTGCAATAATAACCTTTCCAAACCATTTTTTTTTGCAAGGCTTTTTTTTTTTTTTTTTTTAAATCATTCTACTAATGCTGGGATGCTGACTACCCTGCTCCTTCCCTATCCTACCCAGCTCTAGAAGTGCATGCAAACAAAAAGGAAAAAAAAAAAAAACACCTCAGCAATAAGTTGGCTCATTCTGGCAGCAAGACAAATCTAGCACCACACAGCAGGCAGGCAGAGAGTGCACTGCTCATCCTTTCGGTTTTGTCAGTGTATGGGAATGCTGGACACCAACACGCAGCGAGGGATCCAGCCGAAAGCATTCCTCCTCAGCATCTGAAGCCTGCTCCTTTCACCCTCGGTTGGAAGATACAGGTAAAAATAGAGAAATGCTTTAGCTAATTGGATTCAGCAAAAATATAAAGCAGTTAGAAGGAGCCCGGACAGCCTAATCTTATTCTTAGCAGGCAATGGAAGTAAACCACAGTGTATGGGCAGAGAGCTATGGTATACACAATACCCTCAGGTACTGTAACTTGCATGTGATTCCTCCCATTGCAGCAAATAAATTGTCGCAAGTGGCAGTAAAGATTTTTTTTTTATACACTTTGTTCAAGTTGCCTTTATAAATATTTATCGTTATTTACATAATCATACCTCTGTCTGACAGCAGGCTTTACAGCAACTTTGGACCACAATAAACAGGCAGAATGGATGCCTCTTTTTTAGCCAGACTGTATCTATTCTGTGTTATATGTACCTCTATTACCGGTATGTTACATGCATATCACTCATTCATTTCTTAATGTAATTTACAGTTACATTACAAAGGAGTCCATCTACAAACAGCAACTATGTAATATTGATAAAGCATTTAGGAACAGAACATAAATTTAATGACTGAGGTATTACATAGCATCAATAATCTACAAAAAAAAAAGTGTCTGTAATGTAAGTAATCACAATTTACTATAGCAGGAACCTAAACAGAGAACTTTTTTTTTTTGTTGTTAGAGACTTTCTTTAAAAGAACTTGACATCCCAAAATTCTTTTCTTCCCCCCCGCAGATGTCAGAAGCAGAGACAGACAAGGTAAATATCAAACCAGCAGAAAGTTTTGAACATGACAAGCAAAATATTTCTTGGCTGAAGAAAGGTAAGTTATATTGCTGAGTTAATAATTACTGGTGTGTGTCCAGGGATATTTCTTGTTTACTAAAAAAATATTTTTTGAAGAAAAAGGCATAAGAATACTTTGCAGACTCAAATATGGCTAGGAATTTCTACCATATGAATTCCATAATTTGACTTCTATGAAACATCATGTACATTCACTTATGGTACAGAAAGGCCTAGATTACCAAGTTTTAAAGTAACCTGAAAGCTCATTTTTTCTAATTTCTTTGCATTCCTGGGAATGTTTTATTTGACTTGACCCAGAAGCCATTAAGAAGTACGGACAGTCATCTTGATTCTGATGAAATGTTTGTATTAACTTAAGATATTACTGCATTGGATTAAGATTTGTTTGGTTTTCTCAAACATGAGTCAAGATCAACCCTGAATCTTTGGCTTTGGCAGTGTGTTATCTTAGAAAAAAATATCATCCATTGTCAGCGGTTTATGAAATAGAGACTCTCAGAAGCAGAGAAGTTCTAAACAAGTATAGGAGACCTTTCCAGTTTTAAAGGCTGAAAAATGACAGATCTTAAGTAAATCATTTGTGTAAAATACTGGTATTTGAAACACTACGTTATATTAGTTAAACTATTTAGAAGAAAGGCATACAATTGTAAAGGTTTTCTTATCACAAATGCCTGTACGTATAAAGAAAGGAGGTTCTTAGGATATATTTCCTGATAGAAAAGATGATTTGCCAAGTTAGAACACAGCTTATTGTCTTTACGTATGTTTGTTGACCATAGCAGAGTTACTTTATTGTATTTCATATACACAAGAAGAACAAGTCTCAAAGCAGAGACTTTAAAGAGTCACGTGATACAAATTAAATATCTGTGGTTAGGTGCAAATTATGTTTTTTGGTGAGAACAGTTACATTCTAATCCTAACAAAAGTATTTTGGGAAGACTCAACAAGTGACCTCATACTTTGAAAACGTTAACTAGGGAGATACTGAAGAAAAGGCTCATTTATAGCCACTATTACGTCATCTGTAAAATGTACGTCACTATTTTAAGCTCATGTAGTTAATCGTATGTTAGAGCATTTAGCTGCAATAGGGGCTGCAATAAAGCAGGCCTAAATTAATGTCTCTGCCTTGCAGTCCTCATTGTTTATGCAGCACTTTGCAGAATGGAAATCACAGGCTGGAGCAGAGCTGGCTGGCCAGGCTGTGTTTGGCTGGACACCCAAAATCCTCTGCTTGCAAGGTGTCAGCTAACTTCAGTCAAACCTCTGCAAGCAGAAAATTTGCAGTTTGAGCATCACAGTGATAGAGCTGAGTGAGATCTGGGTCTGATCCTACAAAGGGACATTGCGCTTTAGCTTGTGGACATCAAACGTAACTGAATTGAATGTGTATTCCACCAGAATAAAGAACAAGAGATTTGCAGCTTTACAAAAGGGCTATAAAGGTATAGCGGACTCTAACTGGTCCATGTCTCTGAGCAGGGTAAGACCAATGTTGTGGGCCCTCGGAGTCCCATACAGTTGTTTATCCTCTGGTCCAGACCTGCTCCAGGAGCCAGGTGACCCACGTCTCACACCTGTATGTTCCCAAGTTCATTTCACTTTAGTGATGCTCATTCACAATGTTTTATTTCTAGACCTCCTTCAGGGTTTCTAGGTCATTATTAACATTTTGATTGTTTTGTACTTGGAGAAGCTATCTCTTTCAGAAAGAGCTAAATGCTGTCTATTGGCGCCTCCTCTCTAAAGTGCCATAGGGTAGAATTGGGCCTTGAAGGTCTTGTACAGCAGCTGAGTCAATAAAGAGATGATATGTTTCTTAAAAGGAAAGGAAATTTTCCTTGAGATAAAAGTATGTATGTTATTTTATCTTATATTGAAGTTTGCTTTTTAAATTTTTTGATATTTTTTCTTTGCTTTAAGCACTTCTGAGTGGTTTTCAAAATATGGTGAAGCAAAATGTCTGGAGCAGAAGCTTAAATTCTATGTTTAAATGTTTAAAAATATCTCACGTATAGATTTCAGGCATTCCAATAAACAATGAATTGTGGAGAACAGACTTGCACTGTTTCCATCAAGCACAGTAAGAAGACTATATGTTCTTTTAGCATCCAGTTTTAAAGAAAAGTTATTTTTATTCATGGTTTTGTATTGATTATTTGTTCTTTCTAAAAGAAACAATCATGAACCACATAAAATCAGAAATAAACAAAAAATATAGACTAGGCTGTGGCTTTAGTGTCTTACCTAGACTTCAGTTTTTTCCCAGTGCTTTGAAAAGTAATAACTCATGGACTGGTGGTAGTGCAGTGGGTCAACACCAAAATAAGGTACCTATCGGTTTTTTGTTGGCTTTCAACGTCATAAGCTGTTTAATCATGGAAGGAGTGAGGGTGATTTTAATCTGGCTGCCGGTTATTTATCTTGTGCTTTTTTTGGAGGAAGAAACTTTGCTTCTGTCTTTAAGCCTCTAAAAGTAGAAATCAAACCCTCATTCCAAGGGAAAAGTTCTTCCACAAAGCAAAACAGAAGCCAAATAACCCTTATGAATAGTATTTTAGAGAAACATTAGGCTGTGCATATAGGATTGTATCTTATCAGCAGGAAGAATGTAAGTGGTCCTACTTACGCCTCTGCCTCTCAGTAAGCAACTTGCACCCGCTGCTGTGCTCCTGCATCCCTGTCATGAATGCACCAGAATTCTGATGAGAGTTGAAGGTGACATGGAAAAAAATAACGCTGCACAAGGCAGCACAGTCATGAAGAGGAACACCTACATAATCATTGCCCTAGATTGTACTTTTTAAGTGGACATTGGCACATTTGCCCTCTCCTTTTATTTCTTGCTTATCCGACAAACGTTCTTCTAGTGGAGGGCCTGAGGGCCTCCACAGCACCTAGCAGACTGCAGATTTATAATGAAATAATAATAAAAATGTAAACAAGGAAGCAGACTGGTCAATGCATGCTGTAGGTTTGCTAGACTTTAAGAAAGTCCTAAGACATCTTTGCACATCCTTAACACTTGAGTCTGGATGTGGACAACATGAGAGATTCCCTGTCTTTGTGTGAATGAGGATGGTGAAATGTTAACAGTCCTATCCCAAGATGTCTCAGAGTGAAGAATTCACACTAGCAATCTTTTCTGATAGTATGGCATGCTCCTCAGGATTATTTTTTCTAAAGATCACACAACAGATGAGAAAACCTGTGTTTGGAGGGTATGCATCAGACCATCACATGCAAATCAACCAGAATCGGCATGAATGAGCACTGAGAAAAGGCAGTTCTTGGCCTCTTTTTAGGCTTGTCTGACCTTAGCACTGGTGTGAACTGACTCAAGGAAAGCCTGGGACACAGAAATAAAGCCAGAGAATGATTCCTGTTTTGTGTAGGACTGGAGGCAGCTATCTCTGCTTGTTTGCTCCCGTGGGTAAGAGCTCATCATGAGAGATGGGAGGCAGTTTTAGGTGGAAATAGAGAGCTCCCCATGCCAACATCTACAAACCATCAGGGCAGAGTGAAACGTGGGCTCATTTGCAAAGAAGCATTTGCAAATTTATCTGCATTTCTGCCCTGAAAAACTAAGGCAGGACTCCTCAGCACCTGCATTATTCCCACTTATGCACATTTTGCCCAGACATGCACAAAATGACATAAAATACAAAGCGTATAAAATACAAATATACGTGTATAAGCAGAGAACTACCAATGTAACTTGAAGGTAATATTAAAGGTACTTGAAGGTAATATTAAAGAAATGTCCTCTGCATTGGCCTGTGTTCCCACCTGTTTCATGCACCCACAAGATGTGCAACAAGTAGACCATCACACCCCAAGCAAGAAACATCTGTGTGGGCTCTCAATCAAGCACAGTTATTAGAGGGTCCTGTGGAATCTGGAAGATATACAGGACTGATCTCCAGAAATGCAGTACCCAAGGATGAGTAACACTCCCAGGGGCTGACTCAGGGATGCTCCCGCCTTGCACAGCTCAGCCACAACCACAGAGCTGCCTCTTCCACATGGACCAGGCCTCTTTTCACCATGGTGGTGATTTAATGCCAGATTAGCAGCCGTCTGGTGGAAAGGAAGGTCAGAGCAGAGCTAAATTCACACCAGCCTCAGAATGTGGCTTTTAGAGTTCCTTACAAACTTTTAATCTTTTGGTATCACTTGATTATTACAGCCATATGGATACGTGGGAGCAGGCAGGAGCTTATCTGACTGACACAAAGCTGTAATAGGTGACACTGATTTTGCACAGGGGCCAGCAGTGGTCTGATCACGATTTCTCTATCCGTCACAAATGGGAGAGACAATGTGTGAGGGCTTAATACTGCCCTCTGACGGTTTCATCCAAAACTGGTCACAGCAACCCAGGAAGGCAGATCCAAGTTGCACAGAAATTTCATTTTGGGATATTTTCACACAAAGCCCTCCTGTTTTATGCTGTCCAGCTGTGTACACAAATGCCCTCCATATATAACTTCCAGTGAAAAGTTAATGAAATGGCTTCCTTACTTTCCTGCCAAAAATATAACTGAAATGCTAATCTCAAGACTTTCTCCAAAATAGCTCCTTTCTGCACTAGAATTCTCATAAATCAGAAACATTTTTGTCTAAAATAAGCCTGTTTTCATTGTCTTGAAAATAGTAAAAAGTCTAGCCCAAATTTCTTTAATCGGCTCTTCTAGCCAGCAGATTTTTGCTGGAGGGTGAAATTCAGCCCTGTACTGAGGGTCAGTACAAGGTCGGCACTTAAACCATAAAACAGGGCTTAAGTGGTAAATAGAGCCTCTGTTCAGGATTATATTTAACCCCTCCAAGGCCTACAGTTCATATGAAAAGGGAGATTTACTCATATCATAGACCTGGCTGTAGTGACATTATTCACATTATTCAAATAATACTTTATTCCAGAAGTAATCCCATTGGGTGAGATCGTGCCACATTTCTTAGTGGTACATCCCAGAAATCCAGAGCAGACTATTCCTAACCTGCACCACACCAAAACATTCAACAGCCTGGTCCTAGGGTTATATTCCTGCGGGTATTAGCAAAACCGTGCTATTTTGCAGCATTCAGAAATGCCTTTTCCCCAGCATGCTCCTCTTGCTGGTTACCCAGGGGCTTTAAGAGACATTTACAGGAAATAATAAAGTGGGAAGGACATTACACCATGAGACTGGTTTTGCAGAAGGGAGAGTTGTCCTGGAGACACCCAGGGAATTTCCCTATTCTTTTACAGCCTTCCAGCTTTTTACCTGATTTGCAGGGCTTGTATTTGGGTTTCAGGGAGATTATTCTCAGCAGAGTGTCCTGATCTGACACACATCCCTGCATTTAGGGAGCTAAATGACATTTTTAGAAATTATTTCTAAAAACTCAGAAATTAATGCAATTTTACATACATGCTTGGACACTTGTTTCCTGAATTTTGCTGACTTGGGGCCAGAAGCTTTTTTCACTCTCTTCTTCCAGTCTGAATTAAGTGATTGGATTGAAAAGCTTTACAGAAGACTGATAGCAAAGAAATATCTCTCAGTTTCATGTAACAGAAAATGCCAAATGCTTATAAGATGAGTGCTGTAATCCAAGCAGACTGTTTCCAGATAAGAATACCACACACACAAAAAAAGCACATTTAAAAACTGATGACAAGGATCCCAGGGGGCTCAAATTCCTGGAAGATGCCTTGTCAGCTTCAGGACTATGACCAAATGAATTAATCAAGACAACCCTTCCTTTAAGTTGTAAACCAGCAGATTTAAAGACTCTCTTCTGATGAAGAGGTAGTATATGAAATCTGCAATGGTCCCAGCCACTACTCCTAATTATGGTTTATAAACTGAGTGGTCCTTGATCTTTGAACTGGAGGGTCCTTAGAGATGTAAGACTTTGAATGCTGCCATGAAAGTAGAATGAATGTATAGTAAGGACAGTGGTAGTCCTCTGGGTGATAGGGTTAAGTTTAAAGTCACAATCCTACGCTAGATATTGCCTGTAAAAATATAAGTGAAGGTTTATTTAGGTTTGATTGCCTTAAGCAAATTTGTTTCACTAACGAAGAAAAAAGCCTGTTTCATTCAACTGCCAATGCTGGGGAAGACCTGGAGATGTTATTTCATTCACCTCTGGAAGTTCTCCAGACCCATTCTATTCTTTCCTGTACTTAGGCAAAATATTCAGAATTTTGCTGTCAGTTGAATGAGTAGAGCAAAACATGCAACAATATAGACATCCATTAGCTGTTGATTTTCTCAGCAATATACATGTTAGAGCAGAATCCACATATTCAAGGGCCTCTATAGTGCTTTCTACTTGAGATGGCAAACTGCGGTGAACAGAAAATCTCAACCTAAGGGTCAGTGTCAAAGTGATGAGTAATTCCATTAAAGCAACAGAGCTGCATTGGCTTGCAAAAAATTATTTGTCCCAATATGTCTAAGACAGATACCTGTAATCATCTTAGGGCATCAGTGAGGCAGAAGGAATGAAGCAGTCTCGTTTTTACCATTTCAGTTCATGGAGGGAAGGGTCAAATGCCAAACTGGTCTCCTAGATCTAAGGCAATACAATACAGAAAGATGCCTGTACTAAACAGAATTCAGTAACCAGGATGATAAAGAAAATATAGTACTAATAAAAGTGATAAGGATTTCAGAAGCTTCATAACTTTTGCTATTTGATTGTATAACTGCTCACTATTAGGGATATTGTTTGCCTTAGATTCCAATACATGTATCACCTTGACATAGAGGTTTTCTTCTCTTCAAGGTGGAAGTGGAACAAAATGTCTGTTTCTTTAGTCAGCCTTACTCTGAAAGCTCAAAAAATAATCTTTTTTTGTATTCGTTCTAATCTGGAGTAGTAAGGCAAATGTCCTTGACTTTATTGTTAGTTTCTACTGGAGGGAGACAGTAAGAACAGAAGATTGGGTATCAGATGTTTAAAAACTATGAAAAACAGACATTTCAAACCTATTAATGAACATTTGGTTCATTTACAGCACTTAATTCCTTGATAGAAATCCCATCGAAACAACCACTATGCAGGCCTGATTTACTTTTACCCTGAGCTTGAAGTCAGGATAATCATGAATGTAAGCAGCACAGCGCCAGTTTTCAAAAGGTGTTTTGTAGGCCTGCAAGATTATACACTGATATGTAGAGCCAGACTGGCAGTCATGTAGAAGTGTAACAAAATCCTTAGCATTGAAGGGGTTCAATGAAATAATTAGAGAGAATTAGATTATTAAAAAAACCAAACCAAACAAACAAAAAGCAGGTCTCCCTTCTTCTCGTTGAAGATTTATGATCATTCTCCAAAGTATAACTGCTTCTAAGTACTCAAAACAAAATGCAGTAGATGTGCTAAATCCTGGGCATGCTGGTTATCTATTGCTTATGAAACATATTACAGAAAAGTGGAATTAATTTAAATATTCTTTGTTTGCTGAGGTTCAAAGGAATTATTTTTCTGTCTGTTTTTTTAAATAAGTATTTAGGACTAAATCCAAATAGAAATATACTTAGACATTAAGAGTGACTGCTCTAAATGTCCAATAATAAAATACTGGATATAAAACCCTTATCAGAACAGCTTAGTGATTAGGGAGTAGTTCTGGATTTCAAATCTGTGCTGAGAACATATGATTGCGTGAGAGGACTTAAATTCACACCTTTTAGAAGAAAACTCTGGTCCCCAGGTATCAGATCACAGAATCATAGAATGTTAAGGATTGAAAGGGACCTCAAAAGATCATCCAGTCCAACCCCCCTGCTGGAGCAGGAGCACCTAGATGAGGTTAAACAGGAAGGTGTCCAGGTGTCCAGCTGGCAGAGGTATCTAATGCAAGTGAAGCAGCCATAAATACATCGAGGTGGTCCTTCTCCCCATTCCTTCCAGTAGTTTTCCTACTTTAATTCCTCATTTCCTCAGCTCTCCCATCAGCTTATTGCTCCCAGTTACCTGATCTGCATGTGCTGTATAGAATGTTGAATCTCAGTGGAAAGGCATCTGCAAAAATCAGGTGCTGAAGCCCTCAGTATCAGCCGAGTTTCTTAAAGGCTCTTACTGCAACAGAGAATTGCGGAAGGCCTCTTTACCACCTAAGCAATATTTAAGTGCTACAGAGATCTTTGCTATCCCCCTAAACTAAATTAATTTTTATTTTATAGGTGTCAAACAGTCTCCCAGGGTCTCCTGATTATATAGTGTCATTCTAATTTCAGTCTTTAATCTGAATAAACACTTTAGAAAAACACAGACACAATTAACTTAATCATAAATTCAGATAGATTGTTTATTATCTGTCTACTTAATGTGCTTATGATTGCAGCAGTTAAACATGATAATGTTTTCTTCACTCACACATAAATGAATATACACAGTACAGAAATATGTGCAGGAAGAAAAGCTTCTGCCTGAATACCTCAGTAGGCTCCAGAGATAAAGAAGTAGATGCACTGTTGTGCTCTACAGGAAAACAAACATTGCTGTGATAGCGTTGAGATATCCGAGAAACGATTACTGACAAATTATGTTCTTGCTGAAGTATGCCTGTATGCAGTTAAGAAAGAAAGAAAGAAAATGCTATTACAGCAAAGATGCAAATAAGAGCCCTATTTGGCTACACCGCTGCACCTGTAAATTAAAAGCAGAGGTGTAGATTCTAGGTAAATAAGATCACTTGAGTTGTTCAGAGTAAAATACAGGTTAAATCAATATCTTCCTACTGAAGCAAACTCATCAGACACCATATTAACAGATAAAAGTTTTCTGCTGTGTGGTCTTTGTAGACAGTTGTCTTGAAGAGGTCAAACCCTTCTGACACCAAATTTTCTGTTTTGTTACACACCCATGGCAACTAACACGTGCCAAAATGCTATCATGTAGCCACAAATACTTGGACATCAAAATTAAAGTTGGAATATGATTCTTTCTGTTCCCACAGCATATTGAAAGTAAATAATTATTTCAAGCATGCATTCAGTAAAATTAGTGATTATTACTCAGATAGACTTTTCTCTGCCATTAGACTAATTTTTTAATGGCCACATAGTAAACCATAATGAAGTTATATTGGGCTTCAGAACATTCAAGTTTTAGCTAAATTTAAAACACACTACATACTTCCCCCCCAAACAAGAATCATTTATCATTCTTTGTTGTCTCGCTGTTGCTTCTCATATAAGTCAGTCCCAACCTTGTGTTCTTTTTATGTATCACTAAGGCTAAATTCAGACTGGTATTTCCTATCTCTAGCCTTCCTAGGATTTCTGACTTCTTTGTGTTGATAGTCAGAAGAAGAGTCTTCAAGGTTAACTTCACTCTGTTAACCCATACTTCATGCTGGCTCTCTGCATAACACTTATTCTTCCTACATAGACCTTAGATATAAGTTGAGCAGAGTCTTTGAAAAAGTCTTAAAGTGCATCCTCAGGTAATTACGATTTTGTAGGACTGTTTTGTGTAACATATTTCTGTCTGGTGACGCTCTTTCAGCTTTCCACCACATGAACTGCCCTTGCTCTGCACACTCATTGAATCCAAAGCAGTCAATACTAAACCAAATCACAACTTCTCTCTTGTTGATTAACAGAAGCTTAATATGCTGAACAATCTGCGCTATTACATACGTAATTCTGAATTTGACTCAGATCAAGTTGAAATTCGGTGTCTTTAAGATTGTCATATAAATATATAATGCATGTTGACTGCTGGTTCTAAACTTACATCACAACTGATAAATCAGTCAATATTCCTGACTGAAGAGAGTCCACTTTGACAGTATGCGAGCAAAGGGGAAGATAAAATAATGGAAACTAAAAGATAAATGTACGCCTTTTCACTTTGTTTCTTCTTAACAATTTCCCTTGTATATAAATATTACAAAACCAAACAAAATGTTGTGATAAACACTTTTTTTTATTTTCTCCTGGTTAAAAGAAAAAGAGAAGTGGTATGTAACTGGAATTTTAAAACTCTGAAATCCAGGATTGGGCAAAATAATAGAAGAGATTATGAGAGGCAGAAGAAGAAAGTCAAAAGAACCACAGGAAAAAGCAATTACTGCACCTGGTACTCATTCTGGTTAGATGAAGTTGTGACCATATGTATTGCTGTCTTCAGATATTTTAAATGTTTAATATTTTATAAAATACTATTTTTACTATAAAACAACACATTAAAAAATCTAGCATAAAGCATTTAAAGTATGTCCATTTCAGCTTCCAGCTAAGCAATAAATTTTTTTTTTCTAGTTTATGTATGATTTAAATAAATAAATATCCTATGAGCTTCAGGTAGATATTTACTTGATTCACACTTTTGGTTTCTAACTTTATGATCAGTCCTGTCCCATCAGAGGTGGTAATCACTATGCAAAGAAAGTCCAAACAACACGAAAAGCTTCCCCAGGTCTCACTTGGAGGGAATCACCAACAGTTGTAGAAGGATAGTACAGTCTCCACATCTTAAATTTTTTTTCATGAAAAATAAATAAAATATAAAACTAAGCAGTGGTTTTTTTTTTTTACAGTATGACACAGCAGTATTACTTGCATTAGGCCAATTTACCACTTATGATAGCAGTAATAGCACTAAAAGCCAATAAAAGCGGTCTGTTCGTTCAGAGACTGGCTTTTACGGCTTATTCTAAATATTATCAAGTGAATCAAAAGCTGTCATTATAGTGTCTAAAAAGCCTTCGTACCTTGTAAGCAAACAGTGTGATTTTGACAAATAATCATTAATATGCCTGTGTGAGACCAGGACTAAAAGAGAAAGAAAAAGGAAAACCCAATATTTCGCTTTACATAAGTCATTGAGATCATTTCAGTTAAATTTCACACAAAATAAAACAGTTTTGTATGTAAAATACCATAGTTTTCCCAAGTTGGTGGTTTTCTTTTTTTATTCTGTGAACATACTTCACAAAACAAAAACTTGTCTGATAACTGAGCAGTGAATGATTGAACTATAATGATACATTCTCACCAGGTTTAGGAAAACAGATGATGCACGTGTCCCTTTAGTGCCTTTTGGGCCGACATCTAACACAACCTTCCCTTGGGTGCCAACCTGTCTGCCAGAAGCCCAGTGAACACAGAACTGCTCCCTCTCTTCTTGCTTTACAACTGAAGGTATGTTCACATACCACTAGAGAGGTGTCAATTAATCTATCTCTTGTCTCATACCTGGCCAGTTACTCTTGCAAGAAACTTGGGGAGCAGAGCCAAGGCTCAGGCAGCTCTCAGCTGCATTCCACCCACCTTCTGCCCATTTGGACGTGAACAGGAGTGTCCAGAGAGACAGCTGCTCTCTACTGTATGCAGGGCAGACATTGGATGTATACAATTTCCTCTTTGCAATATTGCGTGCTGCTGCCCAGCAATACTAGGAAAAGTCCTCTTCAAAGCTGCACAGCCCAAGTCACTACCATTTGCCATTTCTAGTCTTTGAACCTCCTGAATGGCACTGCCCAGTGTGCAGTCGTCAGCAATGGTTCAGGATGAAGATTTGGGCTTACCACTGCTGTCCAACCTTGCTGCTTCATGCTCTCCTGCTGCTTAACCTGACAGACCTAACTCAAGGTCACAAGCCCCCAACTGCATAGCCCTCCTGGCTCTAACAAAGTGTCCTCATCTGTTTCAGATCTATGTGGGTGGGCATTACCTGGGCTACCTGCAGACAGAGTAAGATAGATAAGGTGGCCACATAGCAGGAGCTTCAGGATGTTATGTGGGATGGGAGAACACCAGGTGCTAGGATGACTCCACGGGTAGGATGAGAATAACACCACATAAAGAGGTTAGTTACTGGGAAGGCTAGTTGTGGGTTGTACAACAGTTCAGACAATATAATCAAGGTTTTTCTCAATTAAAGAATTTGGACTGTTCAGACATTAACTGGACTAACAAGTAAAAGCTTAGCTGCATGCACACCGTGTGCCCCTTCTGCCCATGGAAATATTTTTCAGTGCAGTGCCAGCAAGAGGATTTGGGAGGCTCAATTATTCTCAGCACCCTACAAGGAGTCTGGCCACAAGTCTGCAGGCCACAGTGCTTCCTCAGCCACCAAGCTATCCACAGCAACTTCTTAGCCATGCTGGCAGACACTCAGGCTCTGAACTCAAGACCAGGGTACGCAACTGTGTCAAGAGCCTGGGACAAACTAAGTGTCTTGGGCCAGGCATGGCCAACTATCAAGTCTCGTGCATTGAGTAGAAGCCTTGGGCAGTTGGTTCAAGTGTTCATGCTCCCACAGCCAGGACTGTGTCTCGGGGAGTTTTCTTGCCTATTGCTATTTACAGTTTTTGGGGCCCCACTGGAATGGCAAGTGAGCGTGCTTGCAGTTGACTCCGTTACGTGATACGGTGTGCAGCTGCACAGAGCGCGTGGGCTAGCAGAAACATGTGGTGCTGCACTGCCAGGGGAATTGTTACCCCAACACAGCCCTTTAAGGGCCACCTGTGTTTTGCAGGCAATTTATGTGAGCAGAAAACTAACAGACCTCCCATTCCAAGCTTCTAATTTCTTTGGCCATTTTTTCCATAGATTAAAGAGCTTTCCAGAAACACTACCAGTGAAATAGAAAGATCCTCGGTAAAAACTGACACACCAGCTTTTGTCTAAGCTACCCTAAATCATAGTAAGAAACCTGTTAGTATCCTCTACATGCTTACATTTATCCAAGAAACAGTGTATACAATTCTATAAATCTATATAAAATAGAGCTGCTTCCCTAAATAAACACCCACCAAATTATTAGTGTCATTATTTCAATCCAAGAACCGAAAGAGTAGGTAAAAGCTGTTTATTTCCTCACAAGATCAAAGGACTTTGGTCGACTTGAATCTCGTCTTTGAGGCAGAGTGTCTAGCAAACTACTGAGCTCCCTGCCAGACCCAGAACACAAACTGAACATCTGCATTTCTATGCCCAGGCATAAGCTGGTTCAACAGAGGTTCAGCAATGAAGACCTAGAGAACATAAGCTGGTCACTGAAATTAATAATGCCAGTGTTCCTCTTCCATTCTCACTGACAATATTTTGCAGTATTGATTTCAGTCTCAAGCATTCCTGTAAAATGTTAAGAAAATATTTAATTGCACAAGGGTTCAAGTGGCTTGGCGTGTTTGCTTTTCATGTCATGGGTCTGCAGTGCATGTATTCATCACATACAGTTTTCCTGTATTATTTTTCCCAAGGGTTCAATCCACCCATGCATTAGCCCCACCTTCATCTCTTTGTCACACACAAGTTCTTTATTGCTGAAGAAAAATCAGAGCACAGGACTACACAGGTTGCAGTGCAACCTGAAACAACCTATGCAATGCTGACAAAAAGCAAATATCAGATATGATTCTTTCGACCAAGATTTCAAGAGTAAAGTCACTAGAATTACTCATATGCTTGAAGTTAGGTTTATGCTTAGGCATGTTGCTGAATCTGCTTCTGATAGAAAAGATGCAGAGTGCCTTGGCTTAGATTAGAAGCCACATCTCGGGTATAGTGTTGCCCTGTTTCTAATTGCTAGTGTAGCCAAGAAACCGTATCCTTCCCTCCACTTGAGAGACCACCTGGAGAAATACATTTTTCTCCTCAAAATTCACACAAAAGCCTAAAACTTGGCTTTAATGTAATACATATTTTCCATTTCCCTCCCCCCTCCAATGAGATGCATTTATATTTTTTAACCTGCACATACTATGTTTCGTTAATGGGAAATGTTTCCAACACTGTGGCAAAGGACTGTGGAATATGGGATTATATATTTATTAATCTCAAGAGCACTGTGTAGACTGTACTAGTAAGTTACAAGCAGACTGGCAGAACAGGGTTTGAATTCTGGCAGGAGATTGCTTCCAAGCTTGCCTGTTAGGCTGCATTTGGCTCTGCTTTAAAACTTTACCTTGAGCTATAGTTGCTTTGGTCAACTGTGCTACAAGCAGACTGCAGTGAGAACCCTGCTCTGGGTCAGTCGTGGCAGAACTGGGGTGACCTGGTAGCCAAAGAGATGTGCTTTGAGCAGCTGACCATTATGGTTTGTTGCTTAATCTAGAAAACACTGCTATACCCTGAGATAACAGCAAAAACCTGCTAGTCATAGCGTGATTCCGCTGAAAGAAAAAAGCTCTCTCTGCCCATGGGGATTGTGTTTACACACAGTGATGTCTAAATCTATCTGTATGTGAGTTTACACAAGCATGCTACAGTCAAATACACCCTCGCCTTCTCTCCTGCCACAATAGGTCAGCCTAGATTTTTCAATGTGATGGCTTATGCAGAAATGAAAGGCTTTTTTTGCACAACTGAAAGACTGTCATTTTAAGATTAAAAAGGCTGCTTTCCCTCCCTGAGGGAAAGTTGGAGAAAGTTTCATGGATTTGCCCTTTGTAATATTCCAGTTTGTCTGCAGCAAAAGGAAGAAATAAAAACTAATGGAAAGAGACATTTATTCTCAGATGAAAACTGAATATTTCCAAGAAAGCATTTTCAGACTATACTCATGAATACTTTAATATAAAACAATTGCTAGGTCAAAAGATCCATGATGTCCAGCTCCACTTGGGCACTTTATTTTTCCTGATCAGGTAAAACAAAAACAAAAATCGCGATTTTTCATCTTTCATTTGAGAGTCTCAAATCCTTTTCAGTCATTAACCACTAAAACAGCCTATTTGTTCCATGAAGGTGATTAATAGGAGTGGAGGTGAAGCAATTAGAAGTGTGAGATGACTTCTTTCTTTGATTTGGACAGGACATACTCTGATCTTTCTCCTGATACTTTGATCAGGACAAGAACATACTCTATAGCAAACCAAATGAAAGGTCAGCCCAGAGCCTTTTTAAGCTTCGGATCAGTTTAGATGCCAACTTTGCAGACTTGTTTCATCTTCCCCCATACCACCACTTATTCTGAGGAACTCAGGCATCCTATAGATCGAGACAATAGCGAAGTAAACTTTTATACCCAATGTTAAATTAGATATTTGTTAGATCATAGAATGTCCTGAGTTGGAAGTAACACTTGGATATTCTAAATATGCAGCTTTCTGGGTAGCTGAGACCCTTTACTGCAGTTGCCAATGTCCAGTACTTCTTAATAAAGATATTATCTGCATGTTTCCAAGAAATAAACAGTAATAATTGTAGCACACAAAATGAGTAGCTGTAGGTGAGGTAAAGATCACAAAGGACTGCCATTGATTTTTAACAACAGGAAGCCTGACCCCTTAATAAAATGCCAGTACTGAACTGTTAGAACCTGGCTTTTTCTGATTCTCAGTCTTATTTTCTAGTATTTGTTTTATTACTCTTTCAATTCTCTTCCAAAAATCCCTAAATGGCAGCACCTTTTATTTTGGCCTGTGATAACCTAGTTTATGCAATGCCAGCCTGTTCAAAATCTTCCATTTAATTTTACGAGCTCTGGACTGCATCCCTAGAATTGGTTTTAAAACCACTACAATTTCCCTCCAGAAAATACACTTTTGAGACGGCAGATGCTAACAGGCTTGTACACAAGTTTCAAGAAGTCTCTTTCCAGGACTGGTCACAGTCACCTTCTCCCATAGGTGTCCCACTGAAATGCAGGTTGTATGTAAAGTCAAAAGCAGATCCTGCAAATACTTCCAAATCCTCGATTCCCTTTGACTACCAGGAAAGTGACAGTAATTGTCATCAGCCAGGTACCACACCGGAGTCATTGACATGGAGGTTGCCTTGGAATGTATGTAAATTTACCCTAAAGTTGTTTATAGTTTATTTTAATCTATTTTTTTTAATCTAGTTGTCCATAATGTACATCATAAAATCATTATTTGCCCTATGGTGACAACTACCTAAATTATGGCTGGATAAGAAGTCTATTTGCGTTGTCTAAATGGTGCAAGCTCTCCCATATCCAATGACTATCGAAATTATTATGTGATCTTTTCAGCTTCTAATACATATTAATTTGTAATATACAAAACCATTCAAATAAACAGTTGTGCACACTGAATAAAAAAGGCAATTTAAGCTTCCCCCCCCAACTGGAGACACTTTTTACAAATAGTTCTTTTAAGTAGTCTTAATAGTACCTCTTTAATATTGCCATTAAAATTCACCAGAGTTCAAGAGCAGAGCAAATTTACATCTGTTAAAATAATGGAATTGACACTGATATTACATCATTGCTATTTTAAATAATCATTCTTCATAATTCTAACCTACTTGCTTTAAGTTGCAAATAAAGGGCTCATTCCTACTTTCATCAAAGTCAATGGCAAAACTCCCTTTGGCTTTCAGGGAGCAGCACTTGGCTTTAAAGATGGGGGCCTCTGGTGATGTACCGTGGAGTTTGACTGCATTCGCTAATGCAGCAAAGAATAAATCCACCCGAAAATATTGAGGATAGTTCTATGAGCTGCAGTCAGAGAAGATAATTGTTCTGGACTAGTCTGTTACCCCAAAATCACAACACTCCATAGACTACTCTGAATTCCAAGGTAGTTAGAGTTCTGCTTAGCTTCACAAAGTGACATTTTATATAGGTGGGGATTTTGCCATTTTAGTGCAATTTTGTGGTTTTCCTTCCTTAACATTTTGGGAGAGACTGAAGATAAGCGTAATCGCAACACTCACAAATTCACCTTCTCTTGGGACAACATCAGAAGTTTCAGTGAAATTACGTAAGTGTTCTTCTATGAACAATTCAAACTGAACCTAAAGGAATTAAAATATACACTATACACAGCTGGAAAGCCACATAGAAAGTGAAACAATGTAGTCCTCTCCCTGGTTGAAGAAGAAAATGATGCAAGAATTTTTAAGAAATGTAGAGGACCAAGGTTATAACCAAGACTGTTTAAAACTGGAGAAAAATGTGCTTTCTAGCATCCATTTGCCACTCAAAAGAACAAAGTTTCACACCTGGGTATTGAAAAAGAGGAAGCAGTGTGTGTGGGGGGAAATTCATGTGCACACCACAGCTTATCGTCTGTAAAATGATCATGATTCAGCTGTCTACATAGACCCAGGTTTTCAGGGACATGATCTTTCAACTGTATCCGCACCAAGCATCTAGTTTGGCAGATTTCTGGCCACAGCAAAATCCACCAATAACTGCGGTTAACTTTCTACTAACGCACAACTAAAATATGTCGAACATTTACTGGACAGTAACCACCAGCTGAATCTTAACCATAAAATTTCACACTTCATATAGGGCCTGTTAGATGTTATCTGGGAGCCAGAGAACTTTATTAACACTGTCATAAAAGCCAAAGCAGAATTAATCCCTTGCTCTATTATCACTGACACTGTCTATTATAAATAAAATATCTATCAAACCTTAGCAAATCTAGGTCCTAACTGTAGTAAAAATTGCCTTGGTGTCTTTAAGACCAATTTGGTTTTAAACAATGCACATGAGAGAACAAGACGTGACCCTTTACTATGAAGAAAAGCACAAATAAGCAGCATCACCAAGACCAGGGAGGAAACAAATTATTCCAGAAAAGTCAAGTTCTGAAGAACCTGCAATTCTGACTGCTTTACTCTACTCAGAATTACTTACCCATTAAATTTCTTTCCACTTCCACAGCAGGACACCTGCTGTTACGCTTATTTGGGAAAAGAAAAAAAATGTAGATTGGATGGTAGGGAAATACAATATCTTCCAAACAAGGACAATTAGTCAGTGCTCTGCCTCAGGAAGCATTTCAGGCACTGTCACTTGATGGTATCTAAGAAGAAACAAGAGAGAAAACACCTAGGGGATTAGCCTACAGAGATTTTCATGCCATGAAGGCTGGGACTAGCTGAACTAGGAGGTCCTTTCCAGACGCATCATCTGTAATTCTTTTTGGCACCGTTCCTCAGCTTTAAAACACACTGTCTTCCCCCATGCCAGTGGCACTAACACAGTATGATGTCTAGTGCAACTTAGCCTTCAGGATAGTCTTGAATCACACAGCACACCAGAGTTGTACAATTAAATAAGTTACAAATATGGCCTTGGTAAAAATTTTACTTTCCTGTGGCACTCCAATTGTGCTAACAGCATACACCTGACATGGAGGACCAGTTGTTGGCACAATTCTTCATCATTGGGGGAAGGACGAATATTAAAATATGTCTGTTTATCCCTATCTAATCAAACATATATTATGGAGACTATTTTTATATCATAAATGTATAGTGTAGATTCTTCATTCCAACAATATTTTCTTCTAACACTAAAACCTGCTTATCTGAAGAATTCAAATAGCTGAGGAAACCTTGATGGGAAGAAATATGTTCTCATGTCATCTATTTTTGGTTTTCCATGCTGTGACAACGGAATCTGCCCTGGTGTTTCTATATCTGAACACTTCTCAGGTAGCAGAACAGCTATCACAGATTGCCTGGCACCTGCTCGAGGATGAGGTGAACAGGAAAGCAAAAGTATTTCTCTTTCATGGAAAACATCTTGGCCAAACCATATTTGTGGCAGACAAAAAACTGGTGAAGTATAAACTGACGAGGAATAAAATATTTTCGTATTTTGGGTGCATGAAATGGTGAAATCAGAGTTCTGAACTTGAACAAGTTAATATGGAGTGGAATAAAAATGGTAGGTGCTAGGGAGAAATATTGTTCTCAGGATAAGCATTTTCAAAACCTGGCAGTTACATTTTGTTAGTTCTAATCTTCCTTTAATGAAATAACTTCTGAAAAGGAAGCACAAAAATATGGAGCCTGAATGCCAATAGAAACATATTGTAAGTATGATACATCACCAAAAAGTCTACCGCTGCTGGGTTAAAAAAAAAAAAAAAAAGTCAAACCAAAAACCTTAGCACACTTAAAAGCATCTTCTTTTGCTTTCCAATATATTTTTGCAAGTTCTGACTTTTTTAATAGGGCAGCTATTAAGAGAAACTAATTATAATTTGATTTTTAAGGACCTGGATTTTCTCTTACATGTATCATTCTAACTCAGGAGTAAGACCACTCAAGGAAATGAGATGAGGTTGGTGTGAATGAATTTAAATGTGATCAGAAGCAGGCCTCAAGATATTTATGGATGGAGTGAGTCATTCTTGTTCTGGTTGGATGATTACATCAGTGGAGAATTAGTCTATCATCATGCAGGGCCTGAACCTCCTTTCTCTTACATCACCATACATCAGGAAACGTTGTGTGGAGTGCACCAGTATTTCACCACCCTAATACCAACAAGATGGAAGGTTTGAGCCCACAGCCCGTCCCCAGTTGTGCATTGACTACAAAGAAGCTGTCCCCATTTAAATCAGCAGACCTTTTGGTCTTTCTTCCTTAGTCTGTTTACCTACTAAACCTCTCATACAATTATTTTAAGGCCTGTTTCTCATTTAAAATGTTAAGTTACTGTGGTCATAAAAGAATATGTATTCTTTTTTCTGGCATCACATTCAAGTAACTGTTCCTTCATAGGTCTCCAGTGACACATCTGCATAGATAGTAAGGAGAAAATGAATAGATCGTGTAAGTTTGACTGCTCAAACTCCCTCTACACCAAATGTAGTTCTGTAAGAAATCTTTAGCAGTCCAAGTCTGAGCATTTTGCAACCATTTCTTTGTCAAAGTAAAACAACCATGCCAGACCTGACAGTATTACTCCCTTTTTAGGCACACAGCAGGTTTGGTGGTGCTAGAACAACATGTGATGTCTCCAACTAATCTCTAAGAATAGGCAATACCAGCTATTCAAGAAGTCAGCTCAGGAAATGTTGTGAGTGTCTAGAATAGATTATGAGACGAGAAAAAAAAAAACAGCTGGAAAGTCTCCAGCAACCATTGGAGTTCCCAAGAAGTTTTTCCCTCATAGCAATGACTTTAAGGCTAATCAGAGGCAGAAAACCAAAGTGGCAGTCTACAAACTCCTTAGACACCAGGTGTTTACCGTAAAAAAAACCCTGTTCCCCAGCCACACGCTGTCCCCGTTTCAGTGATTTCTGTGGGTCTCTCCCGTACCAGACACTAGGCCGTCTGCCTTCCCAGTACATCTACGCACTTCTCACTCCTGACAAACGCGGAGGATTAAAACCACCTTCAGAGTGGAGAAGACAGTGTGGTGGCAGTAACCCCAGAAACTGTCTGAGAACGAGGATGATGTTTTACACCAGCTTCTTCATATTACACAGGCAATGACAGAGCATCACATTTTGCTGCTATCCTGTCCCTGGCCGAGCAGTGGTCCACCAAGGACACTGATCTGGAGAATGCTGGATTTAAATAATTTCCAGTGAAGTTTTACTTCCTACTGTTACACATAATTTCCTCAAAATACTTAAGCTCCTAGCATTGCAGGTATCATGGTTTCATATTCGTGTTATACTTTGCTAATACCATGTAGAGTTTCTCTGAATTAAGTATTGTCTTTTATCTTTTCTCACAAATAAGAGAAGTCTGCACCATAACATATTCTATAGGCAGCTCTTTTCACATCTAAATCCCAAGGATTTTGGGGGGAATAAAGAAGATTATGTATGTATTCAGAAATTAAATGAGATTAATAAATTTGAAAGTAATTCACAAATGGCAATCAGCCTCTCCAATGAAGGTCACAAGAAAAAGGACATGTTAGCAATTGAATATCTTCCCTCCGTTTAAAGTTTTAATACTGCATACCTGTTAATAATGGGAAATATCCCTCTTGAAGAGTAGCATTTTCAAAAATTGGTAGGATCCTTTTAATAATTCTAATCTTCTTTTAATAAAATAATTTGTTAAAAAGGATTATAAAACAGCATGAAAATTGAATGCCAATAGAAATGTACTGCGTATACAATAAATAGTTAATGTATTTTCTAAATGAATGATTTAAAATAGCTATTAAAGCAAAAAGAATGAGCTTATGTTTCTAGTAATGACTTTGCTCCCTCAGAATGAAATCTGTAAATCCCTGATTGCAATTTCACGTCCCAAAAGAACAAGCAGTCCTGGGACCGATGCTTATTGCCTTGATCATTAATACTAGCATGCCACATATGTGATTTTTATATTACTGGTTTGAATATTTAGATTGATACTTGTGTATGCTTTAAATTTTAAATCTCATACAGCTATTCTGGCATAAAAATAAAGCTCCCCTTCAACAAGGCTTTTCTGTATGTACATGCATACATGTATACACAGACTTTCAGTATAACTACAATTTTATTCGTAAGAGTGCATAATGATTCAGGCTGTGATTGTTAATAAAAATGCATTTCTAACCATCAAATTTGAGTCTATTATTCTAAGTTAATTGCATTTGCCCTAAAGAGACTTGCGACTGGCTGTCAGCCTATTTGTGTCAGTTCCATTTTATTCATCAGTCAATCTTGTCTCCTCTTTTTTCACATCCCGTATATTGATCAAATAGATTTGTTAGCATGCCTCTGCAGCTTTAAAAAAGTTTGTTATTTGTCAGGTTTATTTGATTACTATATTAGTTTACGTGTTATATTAACTGTTATTTCAATAGAAAATAAATGCCCTTTGATAGTCCCACAAGATTCCCATTAAATACAATCCATACAACAAGCTAGTGGATGGAGTGAATGTGGTAATAAAATAAACATATTAAATCTATTTTAAAAGGTGTTATTAATCTGCAGCTGTATTGTACTTGATCCAAAAGACAAGACTAGAAATAAGTACAGTGTGAAACAATTTTGATAAACATCAGTGCCGTATCATTACATATTATGCTATGTATAAAATACCTTAAGAAAAAGATGTGTGATATAAAATAAACTGAGGTCATATCTGGAACAGTGGGTTTTGTGGTTAAGTGTGAAATGGAATGATATTATACATGGCTTTAGACACTAAAAATTAGGCTAGAGAGCTGTAAGCAAAGCCAGGTGGAAATGCTGTGTTACATGGAGTAAATGTTTTGATAGAGAGGGAAAAAGAGCTTTTAGGAAGGTATTTATTGCAGCAAAAGATAAACTTCTGAGCAGCTACCTTCTTCCTCTGTAAAGATATGATACACCTTTTAGGGAAATAGGGTTTAGTTAGATTAAAAAATTGAAAGAGCATCTTGTGCACATCAATCACTCAGCTTTGGTAATGACTTTGTGAGAATACAATTTCACTTCAGTCTTCTCAAAAGAGAAGGTGATGAACCAGTTCTTCCATATGAACGTCTCAGAAACCTGTCTCTGATACCTTCACTAGCAGCAAGACTATGTAACCCGGGCTCCTTGCTTAACATTGAATCTGGGATCTCCCCAGCTGGTACCAGAGCTTACAGTGTCAGAAATAAGCACTGTGGGAAATCAGCAATAATGTGCTTATCATCTCATTAAAAAGACAATATGAGAAGTCCATGTATGTCTTAAGATAGACACTAGAGACACAGAAACATTGATTCAATAACAACTTCATGAAACAAAGTCTTGTACCTGTACATTGACCAACCCTATCACTTTCTGAAACAGAAATTTGAAATTACCAAAGTTTTCCAAATTTCTTCTGAAAAGCTAAATTCTTTCATTTCTTTGGCCAGGATTAGTCTTTGTACTGTCTAACTTTAGTCATCTAGAATTTTGGTTTCTGGTCTGGGTAATTATCTATATTTTTTTTACAGCCAGCTGCAGGGGGGTGGTGTGAGAATAGGAACAAAACAAGTGTTCCAAAGAGCAATTTCTTCCTGGGTTAAACTATTCTGCCAAGATGGGATAACTTACCAGCAGGGCATGCTTGTCCCTTCCATTATTGTAGTTTAGGCCAGACTGAACACCACCCTAAGGGGGACCCATCTCATTATAGCAGGAGAAATTTTAAATGCCTATACCTACCTGTGGACATTTGAAATGTCCAACGCCTAGATTATTATTTTTCATCTGGAACCTCCTTAACAGTATTTCATACCAAACAACCATGCTAAAGCTTCAGATGCCCTAAAGTTAAGCTCAAATTTGCAATTGTCCTAGAGCAGTTAGCAACACTCCTGCAGTTCAGAAGCACACAGCGTGATGATAGTTTCAAGCTAAACTGTTATGACCCGCTAGTATGGAATATAAACAGGAACAGATGAGAAGAATACAGCCTCAACATTTGAGACAACAAAGAGTGAAATGATTGCTACATAAAAGACATTTCAAAGACCTCCCAGAAAAGCAGGCATAAAAATCCCCAATAAAAAGGCTCAGCAAGAAAACTGTCACACCCACTAATCCTCAGCAGACTTTAACAAGATGTTTGCATGAGCCAGAGATTGTCTCCTTCCCCAGAAGACAAAAGGCACAGAAAACAATATTGTCTAGCATAGGATTAGGAGGCAAGAGACAGATAAAAAGGATTCCTTAACCTTACAATTAGAAACCTCAACTCTCCAGCCAAAAGGATAATCAGAAACAGACTGTAAACCTGTGTCACAATAATTGCTGCATCTTTCTTTACTCTTTGAAAACTGATATATTTTCTGAAGATTTTTTTTTAATTTATTGCCACCCCAAGAAAGGTTTTCATGACCACTTAACTACAAGACAACCGCTGCTACCAAACCACTGTTCAGCACACATGGCAATAGCCTTTTATTTTAGATTCTTTATATTTCCACCACCTCCAACCAAGCCAAAATTAGATCACTAATGCTCGTACCAACCTCCCAGTAAATTGTACAACTGAAAGCAAAATTATATATAAAGCACTAGTCTTCTAACAAATGATCAGCTTACTGTGCCCTAAACCAGACACATATACAGATTCTTCATGCCAAACCTGGCATAAGCATGTGCTCTGATTAAAAAGGAAAAGTTGTTATAACAAGCATCTTTAGCTTTATTTGGTATTACTAATGCCTTTAAACAGAAGGAAGGGTACTGGCAAGAGTAGAAAACAGACTTGAAGGAGGAGGAAACCTACAGACTGTAAAGAAATACACTTTCCAAAGTTTGACCGTCCTGCTGTAGCTAACTAGTGACCAGAAGCTGTAATAGTTTGCAGAAGTTTGCTGCATAAAAATTTAAGACTTTCTGAAGGTAAACAAGGCAACCACAAGACATTGACATCGGTACTTAGAGAGCATAGATTCGTTTATAAAGAATGGCTTCAGCACCCAAACAACCACATACAGTTAAAAACTATACATATCCCCACTTTGCAAGGGGTTATCTGACACACAAGAATTAAATGGTTAGTGCAAGCACTCTTTGAGGGACAGCCAGGATTTCAGCAGTCACCACCTCCAATGGGCAGTTGAAGTTTCTATCCTATTCCCTTTCTGGTACCGTCAAGAAAGGAAAATTCAAGTGATTTCTCTTTTCTTCAGGTGCAGCACACTTACAAGCTATCAGTCTATGCTCTTGTGATATTACTGTCTACTGGACCTTAAATTTCCTGCCTTAAGCTGGTGTTAGGTGGTCTTGTTCTGTACAAGCTAGACAGTACCTCAGAGCTGCTGCGTATGCTGTGGCAGATGAAATAATCCCTCTTTAAGTAAACAACTTGAAACCACTTAGGAAGAGGTTGGCAGAGATGCAACCTTAACCATTGCCATTTGTTACGGAAAGACGTAAACAAATCACACTTCCAAAAAGAATCATGGCTTGAAATAAATGCACGGGAAAAGGCATGTGTTTCTGTCCTCTTCTTAGTAAGGTTCAAAGAGAGCATAAAGCTTGGCTTACACATACTTGTAGGAAAAAAATGGAGATCTGCAGATTTCTAAGTAAATGTTCTGGACCTCAGTCCAGACAAGAGCAAGTAAACCACAATACACATCCCCAAAGCATGTAGCTAGCAGCATACCTGGTAGAGCAATACAGGATGAGACTCATTGCATCTACACGGTGGCATAAGCAATGGCACCCAAGTATTCAGTCGTTTAGATGAGGTCTATGCCTTCACCTCCAAGCAGAGAAATTCATAGTGCTACAAACACCATGAAGTTTTCTGCTTTGCTATCATTATTGATTTTGAGATACTCAGATATCATAGTTCTGAAAGGCACTGCAAAGCCCTAATATAGTTAAAAGCGTAAGAAGCATTGCCATGCTGAAAAAAATAAAATAAAAATGGGTGAGCTAAACTTGAACCCCCTCCACATCCTAAACCCATTGTTCAGAAAACTGGGCTGCACATATTACAGTGGTTATGTTTAATAACTTATTCTGCTAGCTTCAAAACTGAAAGTCCAGCATCTTCATATGTACCATTGATAGGAACAGGGACATGATGAAGCACAGTGATGAGGTTTGTATTCAGGTTCGTTACCAGTGTTTTCCTCAGTTGGAATTATTTTAGTGAAGATTTTGCCTAATTAATATTCTCACAGTTTGGCATAGAAAGCAGATACAACACCTGATACAGTATGCTCTGAAGACAAACATTTCCATCAACATTAATATGGTCCCTCACGGATCAAAGCAGAGACATTTCACCAATCAGGTGCATTAAGACAACTCATCCATAATCCAACAAAAAGACACAGTAAAAACCATAAACTTTACTCACGTAGAAATTCAGAGATGAACTCTGCGTTAGTGAGGATCCTTGGGCAGTCTCTGCTTCTCTGGGTAAGATGTGTTGACCATATGAAAACTGGCTGTGTCCTCTGGGGAAAAAAAAATTAATAATCTCTGAGAGGCCAGACAATGGATCCTTAAGGGAAAGAGGTATCTCCCAGCTTCTGTTAGAAGCCATATTTTTCATGCTTGTGAAGTCAATTAGGGAGCTAAGTCTCCAGCCCCAGTAGCCTGACTTTTCTCTTTCCTCTGATAACAATACAGTTTTCAGCAGTTTACAAGACCCTGGTGCCTGAGTGGGATAACAAAGCCACTTCACCAGCTGAGGAGCTTTTCCTGCTTAGTGAAGTGTTTCTCTCCCATTCTTGTTTTCCAGAACTGGACAACCCAATCTTACAACCCCTTGGAGACTCAGGCAAGTCCTCTACCTTCTCAGCTCCTTCTCCCCACAGTACATAGGGCACAGCACCATATCTTTAACACTATTGAAGTAGCCCCTTTCATGCAAAAAAACAAGCTCAATTATTCTAATTCCATGGGGATGTAAGCAACAATTTTGCATTAATACCGACTCATCATCTGTTTCAAATTTCAGCCCATCTTTAAAATGATATTATTGTTTATATTAATGATTTAAAGAAACATTTTAAGGTTTACTCAATACAGCAGAAGAAACAGAGAAGTTCTGCACCGGGGGCTAAGCCTACAAGCTTTTTAGTATGAAGATAACAAGCTCTTAACCTCACAAACATTTTCTTATGAAAATTGAACAAGAATCTCAAAAGGGTCAGCTTATGAGCCACACAAAACCTGCTTGTTTTAACTTGCAGGATCTCAGTAAATTACTTTGGGATAAGGAAACCCCCAAGCTCACACCTACCCAGCTACTGCAGAAGTGGGTAATGCCTATCTGCTCCCTTTACTTTTGATGATGACCTTTAATTGGAGAGTCCCAGCTGGAATCAATCTGGGAGACCTCTCAGATTTTGGCAGTGGCCCTCACCAGTCCTCACCATGAGCACTAATTGGGGTGTCATTGCACACCTGAGCACACCAGGCTGTGCAGCACCCCCAGGCTGGGCTCTTCTAGTAACAATGAGACAGCTGTATTAGAGACCATATCACATAAAAAAAGTTGAGAAAGTGCTATGCGCCCATTACAACCTTTTTTAATGGGGGCATCCAAGACCCTGTTGTTGCAAGCAAAAAGCCTGCACCCAACCCCTCTGTATTTGTTTGTATTGCAGACACACATGATGCAAAATTTCTCTGCTACTTAGAGGACATTGCTGGGGCTTTGGTAGGCAAGGTCAAGACAACGTTAGTCTACTGTCATAAAGCATGAGGAGGTAAATCATTCTGTGCAACTCAGAAGTCATTCAGATGGTACTTTTGGCTTCCCCCCCCCCGCCCCGCTTTTGTTCTGTCAGTCTGAAGAGAACAGCTCGTGTGATGTAATTTAGAATGGAGCTTTTTTAAAGCTTTCACTCAGGAAAAGCTTAGGGAGCTCTGGGGGTATAGCTTAGCTCTGAGAAACAGAAAGAAAGCAAGTTTGCATTGACAGCTTGATCCCAGAGAGAGGTGGCTGCCTGCTTGTCTAACAGGTCCTCTGGGTCTGGATGAGGCAGAGACAGAGGAGCAGTCATATTAAGTGAACGTGTGCTGCCAATGTTAAAGGAACAATTACCATTATTCTGCATAGTTCACTGTTTGCTACTGCTATTTCCTTCAATAAAACCTCTTTTCACTTGCCAATTGGAGCTTGTCATGTAACAATATTTCCTATGCACAATACACATACTAAAATGCCCCTGTGTTTTTAATACATTTATAGTTGTTAACAATAGTGGTATAGTGACAGAAAAAATGTACTTGCTTTGAATACAGAATAGACTGAAAAAAAGAACAAACCAGAGGCCCTGCTCTGAAGGATTAATGGGGGTTAGATTTTGCCTAATCTCTGTGTTAAAACAGTGACATCTCTTCCATTTCATTGACACCCACTTTTTCCTCTCAGACCTCCTTGCTCAGAAGGGTTTGTACACCTGAGCCTAGAGCAAAAGCTTCAATGAATGTTTCGATGTGAGAAGGTGTTGAGGAAAGGGTTGAGATCACACCTGCCCCCATGCCCAGGCAGCCCCGAGGCGGATGGATGATGGGTGCTGTTCCTGGGGCTTTGGCGAGCTCAGTGCACTGAAGGTCACCCACCCAACCCTTTGGTACTTATGCACGGTCCACAGATGGGTGGGAGCATGCTGACCTACCATCTAGCAACACCTGAAACCTCTGGTGTTCACTGCTCGCATTGGACACCAGCAAAACTCCTGGGGAGTGCAGTTCCTTACAAAGCAGGACAAACAGCTGGTATTGGAGAGAAGCTGGCATTTCACCAAGGTTGCAGGAACTCCACAGCTCTCCTCTGAAAGCTCATACAATGAACACATTGTGCTAGTACTGCACTTGCCAACATTACAAAGACAGACGGAAACGACCACAGTGAAGGTGCCACGGTGAGAAGAAATTATGTGTTTGTGCTTGTGAGCATGCTGAACCTAATATTTCACGCACCCAAATGAACAAGGAGCTGTTTTGAAACCTTCGTAGCACAGTCATGAAGAGAACTTTCTTCTGCCTTAAGACTCTTGTTTTATAAGAAAACTATTTTGTTCTTAACATGTTCATATACACAGGAAAAGACATCTTGAGTGTTCCTGGACTCTCCTACACTATCCAGGAATAGTGATAGACTGTGAGTTTAAACATATCCTTTCAGTACACAGCAAGAGAAGTGTATTTAATACTGTAGAGCAGAACAGTTACCATGTTTGTCTTTGCCAGAGCCGACACGACTACACTGTTCTAAAACTACTTATTACACAATTAAGAAGCAGTGGATGTCACCTGTGTGCCCTCAGAATAGCTTTTCTGCTTCTCTGGTGTCCCCTAGGAAGTTTTGGTGTTGGTTTTTTTTGTTTGTTTGTGGTTTTTTTTTGGTTTTTTTTGTGTGAAAAGATGTATAGTATTATACTGTATCTGTTTCAGATATTGCTAATTGCTTTATCTACAACTTTTTCTGAGGATAAGAGCAAAGAAATCCCTGGACAACCTACCATATTGCAGGTTGTTTTGGAGCCTGATCTGTTGAGTTCTCTGGAATTCTTTTCATTGACATCTGCTGATACAGGATCAGGCCTTTGTATAGCTAATTAAATGCTTTTCCAACACAGTCCAGCAAAAGATGCTCAGCAGCACTTGGGAGCTGCTCAGGTGGTGGTAAGATTAATAATGTTTACTAGAGTGGACAAGTCCAGCTCACAGTGATTTTCTAGTATGGTATGCAGATGAGAGAGGAAAAAAATAGAAGTGTTTGCTAGGAAAGTCTCTAGAAGATGTTAGATTCTCACAGATTGCCACTCGTTGGATTCAAATAAAAGAAAAGCTTTTACAACTTATTAGCAGACATGGGGTTTTGTAGCCGTATATTATCACATGACAAATTACAGTGAGTAGAGCTTTAAGGACCTTCTCTAAGAAAATCTGCATCTTCTGTGATTTGCAGCTCTATTTGACTGTGTTTAAGCTGTTTGAATATTTTTTTAAGAATATATGTGGTTTTGATGGTGTTTCCCCCCACTGAATCAAAATATTGACTGCCTCAGAGCTCCTCTGGCATTAATGTTGTGCAAGGATATCTTTGTGATCATAACGGTGTGTAATACCTGCTTTGGGAATAAACTTTCGGAACATAACTTCAGTGTCATTCAGAAAGTAGCAGTTGCCAAAGACCTTGAGACATGAAAGGAAAACACTGTGTTGTCTTTTACTGGGAAGTTCACAAATTCTGCCTAGAGACCCCTCTGATGTTTTTGCTTTTCAATAGATACTGCTTACTAAAAATAAAATTGAGAATTTAAGGGCTTTCCAAATTTAATGACACAGAGTTTTAAGTGGAAAAAAATCAGTTGTAATAACCTCGATATTTTCTGTTTTACATTACCGATAAATTTCCCAAACTAAATAGAGAGGATATAAGCATGCCCATGGGTGAGACTTACCTTCAGTTACTGTGCCACCATATTAAATAAAGCCCTGTCGCTTCTGGCTACTCTCTTCTGGTTAGGATTTTGCTTCTGAAACTTGATCATATTGGTAGACAGTCTTAACCTCGTTGATGGAGTGAGTAATTAACCATGGGAGGAAGGAAGACTGAATTAATTCAGTAGTGCTGTTGAGGCAGGGAGTATAATAAACATAATCACAATAATGTTTGTTTTTTCTTTAATTTGAAAACAACATGATCAATTCAGATAAGATAATGCATGAAAATCTCCAGCCTGACACTCTGCAGTGAGGAATAAAGAGAATTGGAGATTTTGAGTTATCCCTGCAATACATCAAGCGGCTGCCCAGGAACACTGGGAAAGGCCCTATGATGACAAGGGTGACCTACTGACATAAAAAAAAGAGAAGAAAAAAAAAAGGATGCTTAGTCCTCCACTTGGAGAAGAAAAGGTAGGGCTGTGTGTTTGCAGTTTTGGTTCAGTTCAGTTTGAGATTTACTCGTTCTGTTTAATTATCCCTTTTAGCAAAATGTCAGGAGAATGCAGCCTTCAAACAGAAATAAAGAAACAAAAGAATATGAAAAGAAGACTTTATTTTTCTTTACAAAATGTGTTAGGGCTGTTTCATATGATAGAGCCACCATACCACCTAAAAGAACAAAAATCCCCATCTGTGGCTTAAATTCGACCTCAGAAATAGCCGCTTCTTCTCAGAGACTGCCAGAGAGGATGATCTTTTTCAAGAGCTGCTGGAGTAACAACAGGGTGCCAGAATGTGCTGATCATAAACTTGAGAAAATTAATTCAAAACAGGCAAAAGAAAAAAGTAGTACCTGTCAGCAAGCAGTATGTGAAATATCAGGAGATCCTGCTGCTCTCTGGACTAACCCCAATTACTATCAAGGATTTGTTTCATGGAGGCCGTTTCATACCATCACAACAGCCAGGACATAAATACAGACCAAAATAAAAACTTGGTAGGAAACAAAACAGTGGCTGAAGGAGAGTTTGGATGATCCAATCTAGAAACAAACCCTGGGGGCTGCGGCGTGGCTCTGCCAGAGGATGCACGACTGTATCCCACACCCTGGCCCATGGGTTTCGGTGATTGCATTACCTGTTGACCAGCCGAGGTTATGTTTCTGCTGCAGTTTATACTTGACACCAAAGCTGTGACGCTCCTGTGAAAACGCAGTGACTTATCTTGGTGCTTGTCAGCCAAGGGCTCCTGGGGACCTGATGCCACGCTCTGACACACAGCGATGGAGAGTGCAGGTCTGTGGGCAGACACCTGTAAACCATCCGGTGAACATGCTAGAAAAGCAGTTGTGAATTTTGCTGCTGCGTTCATTGAGAGCATGAATTATGTCCGGTGTTTAATGTGGATGATGATGTCTGATGCAATAGAGA
Source organism: Pampusana beccarii (assembly GCA_013399365.1). Lineage (NCBI taxonomy): Eukaryota > Metazoa > Chordata > Aves > Columbiformes > Columbidae > Pampusana > Pampusana beccarii. The sequence goes on along the minus strand of VWYH01008138.1, from coordinate 568,713 downwards.
CATCTGAATTAGCACATAAAAACCTTTTCATAAAGTGTTTGGTCCCCCTTCTTGCAAAGTTTGTTACAACTCTAAAGTGTAAGCGAACAACATAAAAAATCACGCCAATCCCTTCAATTCTTTTTTAAGCGTCCTTAAATCCATTTTTTCCACTGCTGTACATCTTTTTATAGTTAAAAGTAATTTTAAAGCAAAAAAGAACATAAACAATATACACTGACTCTTGACACTCCATTGCATTTTTAAACCAGAATAATAAAAATTTGCAAATGAACAAAAGAGTGGGAGGAAGATATCTGATTTACAATGTTTTTGAGATAAAGAACACTGTAAAAAAAGATCAATGTGAATAATAAAGCATTGTTAACTGAGTCATGACATTTCTATTCTCAGTGAAGATTTGAACAGTAGAGCTCTGCAAATGAGCACCTTGTGCCATTTTCAAAGTGGGAGGAAGACATATAATCATAATTTTTAAAGTGAAGAGGATTTTAAAAAAATCTCTGTGAAAAAGTTTATTGAAAAACATATCGACATATCAATATGACATAAATTACTTTAATTTTATTAAACTAGGAGGGGGAAAACCTCTTTTTGAAGACTGGCTGCAGAAAGCATTCCCTGAAAAGAATTTTCTTTATTAAAAACTCTTTTGCTAAGATGAAACAGCACTGAATGTCAGCACTACCTTATATTTATTCTGTAACTCTTCCAACAGCTGAGATCCATAAAAGAAACATATTTTCAAAACAGTTTTAACCTCCATTGTCTTGATCATTCATATTAACATTTTTCATGTCATCTATTGAAATCCCTTAAAGGAACCTTTTATTCAGTCAAAATTAATGAAGCCATTTACTTAAACAGCCTCCAAAAAGTAAAAAGGACTTAATGTTGTGCATTTTATTTGACATACGTTTTCTGCCATTTCGCTTATTTGTGTGATGAGAGCAAAACTTCATATTTATGCTATCAAATCTGCAGAGAAAAGTGATTTTGAGGGAGAAGAAAACTAACTCTGCTCTTGCTGTGTGTGCAATTTAAATCCACAGTGAAAATACAGCATTGATCAGGTTACTCCAATTGAGTCATTTAGTGCTTTGGCATTCCTGAAGTCAAGGCCCAGCTGTGAAATCATAGTTGGGGCCAAAGTTTGCTGTTAGGTGAGTGCACATGGCTCCCATTTTCTTCAAAGGGAATGACACACATGGCCAATATTTAACTTTCACCTCTTCCATTCTTCAGCTAGCAAACCCAGAACCAATGGACTATATGCAGGCAATTTAATAGAATTAAGAATATAATCAAGATTTTCCAGGACTTGCCAGTGATTTGGGCTATATAATTCAATACACCTCAAAGTGCAGACGCTCAGCATATTCTGAAAATCAGGCCATCTCGAATGTCTTACTTTAAGCAGGTAAAACCATAAATCACTTTGATTATTTTGGCCATTGGATCCTAACAAACAGGGTGTAGGACACCTCTTCCAAATCATAAGCTCCAATTTCTGGGTTGGCTGGGATGCCTGGGAGATTTGCCACATCCCAACCCATTTTAGGCACCATGTTTGCATTCATTTCTCCCCTGTGATTACCTACGGGGCTTGAAGACAGTGCAGACATCCTCTTGCAGCAGCTGGCCACTCAAAAAAAATCTAGTTTCTTGTTCTGCAGACACCCTGGGATGGAATAGACTACTGGGATGGCCCACAAGACTTTAGGCATAGGTGCCACAGAGAGAAAAAAGGATGCATCGCAAAGCAAAATCTAGCTGCCCCATGGTCTATGCAGATATTCATTTCAACTCAAGGTCAAGTGGAAAACTTTCCTACCATCTTTGCTGATTCTCCTCTTTGCTTTCCCCCAACTCCATCTGTTCCTCACCCATCTCCTTCATTCCGCACTCGCCTCCCTCTTCTTCCTGTGTCCATCTGTTCCCTCCTTCCTCAACGCAAGTTGGGCAAGGGAAGTAAATTCAGTCATTCACTGAACAGATTTCAAGATGAACCCCCCCCCTTTCAGTTCTAACTTCATTCATCATGGTAAAAATTATAATGAATAGAAATGTTGAAGGTGAAAATTTATTAGGGATTGTGTTGCTTTCTTATATCAAAAGCAGTTAAAGCTGCATATAAACATTGGCTTCATTCATTTTTTTAAAATATATGGTATAATTAGTGAGAAATATTAGTGGAAGTGCCTGCTATGCAGTCCATCAACACATGCCTGTCAGAGTTTAGGATCCAGGCCAAATTTTTTTGCCAGTCCTGTGATAGATTTATAATAAGCCTATAGAAGGCTTTACAGTCAGCTGGGTCACTAATTCATGAAGTTAAAATGTGTGCAATGAGGACAAAAATTCACTATTGATAAAATACCCCCTCCAGGGATCACACCATTAGTTTTGTTACTGCAACAGCAAAAAAAAAGTAAACCCAAAGCTCCTGTGAATTACCAGTCCATCATCATAAATCAGAAAAAAAGCACTTGCACAGGTTCACGATGTCATATGAAGTCCAAAATATATTTATGGCCTTGTGTACTATTTCCCGTTTCCATATGACAAAAATAAACAGTCTCTAAATCCCCCGTATCCTTACACCTGAGCTCAGCAAAATGTAATGGGCACAAAACTATGAAAGCACCCATGATATATGAATCTCAAGCAGGTTGCTTTCAGTTGACTGTGACACCCATTCTCCTTCTGGCCTCTCCTACGTGGATGAGAGCAGTTCCCCTGGAGTTTTCTTCATCTGCTGCATGCACTGTAGGTACAGTCCCACACCCTCATCTCCTGCTTTTCCTCCCTGACCCTGTGAGAGAGAAGGGAGATTTAAGGCTCTGAGTCCTCTGCAGGGAATGGATGGCCTGGCTCTGGTGGAAGCGCTCAACATCCATGTGGGGACCTGGGCTTGCCACCACATGTACCTTGGGCATCTTGCCCATAAAGAAGGATAAGCCATAGAAGTTGGAGCCTGGGAGTGCAACTCCCTCTCTCCTCCTTTGCTAACAGTTTGGGAACCTCATCTAAGGTTTCTGGAGTGTTTGGACATGGATGATGTTCCACATTTCATCACAGACCTCCCAGCCCCCAAATTTTCTGCACCTACCTGAAACGGGAACTTCAGTGTTTGCCAGTGATCCTCTTCCCAGAAGAAACTTTCTCTCTTAGCAAATTTTTTCTAGTGGCTTCCTTTCCAGAAATGAGACGGGGAGTAACAGAAACTCTGCACCATCCCATGTAACCTCCCTTTGCAAGGTATCACACTTGTTTCTATTTGCCCCCAAACAACAACTCCTGAAGACAATGACTGTCACCAGGTGTTTGGGGGATATACATGTGCCAAGCCACATTTATTTATAGTATCCCTCTGCAATGTTGTTTTGTTTTTTCCACCAAGACAGCTGCACCAGCTCCCTGCCACTCCTGGCGTTCCCCAAGGTGACGCTGAGCAGTGAGGATCATCCAAGGAAGCTGCCGGCCCCATACATGTGTCACACCATGCAGAGATAGCCCTGGCATCCCCTCTCATTGCTGATGGCAAATGAATTATGTTCTTCAGACTGGCAAGAGATAGTATTATGTTTTTCTTTTTCCTTTTTCGTTTTTCTTTTTCATTTTTGAAACACGGCCATCGAAACCTGGGGTTTGGGTTTCATTTTAGTATGAGTCTTTTCAAACCAAGTGAGTTCATTTCAAGCCTTTATACTTAGAAATTATCATCCATCAGTTCTGATGTAGCTCTGCCTGCTTCATCTCAGGACTGAATGGACGTGGCACACAGCCCTTTCAGTGATGAGTATGTGATATATTAAATAGACAGGGAGTGACAGCAGTGCATGGGATAATGAATGGCAGGACGATCAGCCAGGAGTTCCTTTGGTTCTCTCACTGCACTGATACACAAAGATGCCTCACGGTGAAATTAAAAGTTACACATCCTAAACTGCTAGAGGTTTCCACGCAGTTCACCATTAACCCTATGGACTCTTTGCCACAGGGGTCTGAGGCCACTGCCAGGATGGATTGGAAACAAACGCCACCAGCGAGCAGAGCCACAGGCTCCCTTGCCTTTGCTTGTAAGATGCGTATGAGCCCTACATAGGGTGATAGATCAGTTTCTCCTTCTCTTTCAGCGGCAGCTCCCCCTAACCGGTTGCTCCAAAGAGCTCTTTGTCATTACCCATTTTGCTGCAGCCCCCATACAGCAGAACAGAGCACCTCTTATCTCCCCTGTCCCTTGCCAAAAGCAGACTTACGGCCCTTATATGCCGTTATATAAAAGCTAATTTCAAACGCATGATAGGAAACTTCAGACTCCCATTCTCCAAGGCTGCAAGACCCTGGTTTGTGCCTAAGCCAATGAAGAGAAAAAGAGGTCAGGGAACCTACTGTAAATGTCGTCTCGGTATTGCTGCTCCTTGCTATTATCCAGAGGGATCTGGGGCTGGCATCAGTGGAAAGTAAGTGATTTACTTCGTGCTTTCTTGAATTTAGACACTACAGTCAGCCACCTGAACCACCTAACTTCAAAAAGACTAGAAATTTTATGTAATTATTGAGACTATCTCTATCTTTAATACAAACACAGGTGAATGATCCCAGTCTTCCACTGCAACAGCCAAGGCAAGCCCCACCTTGCCTGTATGAGGAAGAAAGTTGCTTCTTAATGGTACTATTTAAAAATGGTACATTGTGGGAGTTTACCTTTGCCTAACAGTCTAACACTGGGTAGTCTGAGCTTTCTTCATCATGATACTCTTACTATTTCCCTTTTAATTTACTTCAGTGGATGATTTCTACACATTAAAAACATAGACATTTGTGAATATCTGAAGCTGAACACAGGCTCTTGAAAGACTAACAAAGTTGACCCTCCTGCCCTTCTCTAATTGTATTTTATATTTACGTTCTCATTTAACAGTAATCATAAATAGTATCATTTGTACATAACATATTTTTAAAGCCTATTTGGGTCCACTTATTTGTTCCAAACTCTTATCCTACTACTGTTCCATGCAGCAACAAACTATAAAGGAAAAAAAAGAGTGCTAGCCACTTTTTTTTTTTTTTTTTAAAATGCTGGTCTAGCATAATCTTTATTATATTTCTTTAGACACTTTGTGCAAACATTAAATTGATAAAAAGCATAATGTAGATAGACCCACAGCTGAACTGAAGGTAATTGCATTAAAATGAAATGGAGACCTATAATTGTACACTGCTTTAGCCTCTATCACACTGTTTTGTGGAAGCAAGGATCTCACTTGTCATAGCAAGTTGCTTGTTACAGTGATTGCATGAAGACTTGATCTAGCTGTACAAGACAAGTATAACATTACTTAAAGGGAGCTTTTCAAACTAAGAGTCTGACACTAAAATGTACTGTATTTTCAAAAATGTAGTATGCTTTAACAAACAGAAGAGTCCTTGAATGACAGCTTTTGTTACCCTTTTGTTTGATGGTGCTGAATTGAAAAATTCAGGTTATGTCTATGCCTTCCTATCTCTGGTTTTGATTTCTCTTCAACAGCACTTCAAGAATAAAAATTGACTTGAAGCATGAATAGGAAAAGTCGGTGGATACAGTAAATGTTAGTCTGGCATTTACTGATTACTTCTGTCTGATTTTTTTCAGTTGTGTTTGCTGAATGCTTAAATGCATTCTGTGGGCCATTGTATTATTGCAGAAATGGGGAACTCAACAGACATATTGAGATTTAAACTATACCCAGTTTAGACTTTTGCACCAATTTTGAAAGTAGAAAATGATAGAAATCATCATTCTTGCCTAGACCTTTCAGTTTGATCCGTGTATATTCAACTGCTCAGCCTGTGTGTAGCTCTCAGCCTAGACAAACAAGATCCATTTGTAAGATTGGCACCTGAATAACAGGTGGGGCATGTGTCTTTTGAACTCACAAGTCAATTATTATCCAATAAATCCAATGCATAAAGAGACATTGGTTCCTCCAGAGCTCTGCTACTTCAACTAGCACAACTTCTCCTGGAGACGGTATGTTATTGAATGGAAGTGCAGGAAAAATAGTGGTATGTCATTGATCTATGAACACTGGAAAACAGTGGTTATTGTAGGTGTAAGTGCACCCAAAATACATGAATTTTGACATTTTGGAATCAAGAGGCTGGCCAAGAGGTCAGAGCAGGGGCGTGGGAAGCTATATGTACTTACTATGTGGGGAAAACCATAAACAAATTATCACAGATGGGCAAAATCAGATGTGCTCTGCCCAGGATGCTGGTTTCTCATAACCAAGTGCACAACCTGCAGTCAAGCACCACTGTGCTTTGCACTGCTGGTTCACATCCAGAGAAGCCACCACCTCTCCTGCCCCTCCCAAGTCTCGCCTGTGGCTTTTCTTCCTTCTAACGCTCACAGGACCTGACAGTTATAGGTTTCTGAAACTCCTTTCTGTGCTTACTGCTGTCTTACTGTCTCCTTCCTTCCACTTTTCTCTATCCCACTGCTCTCTCCCTGCCTAAGGCCAACCTCTAAAGTCTCCAGGACAGTGAACGTCCTCACTCCCTTCATGGTAGACTTTTTCATTATTACAAGCTCAAATATCAAGCCAATACACCTGACAACACACATTTTTAAAGCAGTGATTTAAAGTTGAAATGAAGATGAAATGTTGAAAGGTTTAGAGGGGAAGCTGTATGAGGAGTGGCTAAAGTCACTTGGTTTGTTCAGCTTGGAGAAGATGAGACTAAGAGGAGACCTCATGGTGGCTACAGCTTCCTCACAATGGGAGGAGCAGGGGCAGGTGCTGAACTCTTCTCTCTGGCAACCAACGACAGAACCTCAGGGAATGGCAGGAGATGTTCAAGGGGAGGTTTAGGTTGGACAGTAGGAAAAGGTTCTTCACCCAGGGGGTGCTGGAGCACTGGAACAAGAGGTGTCACAGCCCCAAGCCTGATAGTGTTCAAGAAGAGACTGGATAACGCCCTCAGACACATGGTGTGAACTGTGGGGTTGTCGTATGCAGGGACAGGAGTTGGACTCAATGATCCTTGTGGGTCCCTTCCAACTCAGGACGTTCTATGATTCTATGATAGTTCAGTATTTCTTCTTATGCTCTCCCAAGGTTTTACTCTGCTAACCTCTACCTAGCTTTTCTGCTTCTACATTTTTATCACATGAAAATGGTATGAAATGGCATGAAATCTGACTTTGAGTAAAAATTTAATTAATTGCTCACTCATTCTGTAAGCAGAGTCATAGAAATCATAGAAAAGTTAAGCTTAGAAGGGACTTACAGAAGTCGCCTTTGCCACAAACCTGGGCTAACCCTGCAGTAAGAGCTGGTTGCTGGGGTCTGTGCCCAGCTAAGCTCTCCACACCTCCGCAGCCTCACCAGGGGCTGCCCTTGTGCTTTAGACCTTTCACGATGAAGAATATGTCCAATATGTAATCCCAATTGACCTTGCTGCAGCTTGTGACAGTGACTTCATATCCTTTCACCTCTGCGTACTTCTAGGAGGAGCTGGGAGTCTGGCTTCTCCATTACCCTGGTTATGAAGTGGAAAACAGCATCTAGCAACATTCTTTGCCTTCTCTTCTCCAGGCCAACCAAGCCTAGCTCCTTCAGCCTCTCCTTATATTATATATCAGGTGCTCCAGACCCCTTGCCACCTTGATGGTCTTCACTGATACTAGTGAGACCCCAAATTCTTGCTTCCTCCCACTTCAAGCCAGATGGTCCCAGTGGTCTTTCACTTACCTTGCAATCCACCCATCTCATTCACATTTCTTCCTTTTGGTTGCAGGGTTATTACAGGACAAAACTGCAGTCTCATCAAGGTTTCACTCTCTGTCAACCTTTTCTTGGCTTTTCTTTAATATACGTCAAGGGTCAAAGGCACCTGAAAAACAAGAGATATGCAAGTCTCTCTTCTGGCTCCTTGCAGTGGAGCACAGACTAACTGCTTTAGAGCACTGACTGTTTCTCTCAGAAAGTAATGTTTGCAAAACTGAGGTGTTTGTAAAGATTGATTTTCTGTATATAGCTCAAGAGCAAGCATATCACAAGATTTAAGTAAGATAAAAAGTGAGGCTATGCTTGATGTGAGGTGCAGGAGTTAATCAGCTGTAGATAAGAACTGATGAGGTTTTATCATCCCAGCCACAGAGAGAATGACTGTCTTTCTTGGCCTCTTGATCACTTCGGAGAGTAAGTGAAACTATATATCAGCCCATGTTTATCTGTGCCTGAGAAGTTCTTTGAGAATAAATTGAGCTCAGAACTCTTCTTAACCTTTCCCCTAGTCGGGGGTTAAAATTAAGCTCTCTTTCTGGTTTTTGAGCTGCCTCTCTGGCATGCTGACAGCATGTGAAGTATCCCATCTTCTAGTTGACTTCCAGGCCAACAACACAAGTGTGGATACAGTTATGAAATAATGAATCTAGATGTTAAACAGAGACCATCTGGCTTTCTTTGCTACAAGATGGTGCTACAAGCCATGGTGATCTGGCACATCTGCATCTAGGTACCACCTACACACACACTGTTGGCTGTAAATTTAGGGAAACAGAGCTGCTGTTGAAAACGAACAAGATAATTGTTTTGCCTTCTTTTATATCACAAATTGGATTTAGGATATCACACCCAAAATAGATGTCAACTGAGGCAATAATCCTGTTCTCTCTCCTAACCTGATCCCACCCAGTGGAAATGAATTATTACTTAGCCTCTAAGTCCACTGGATTTAAGAGAAAAACCTTAAAATGCAAGTTCACAAATACTTACACTATAATTAAACTTCACTTGCGGAAAGAGATTGAAATCATTAGGTAAGTAGGGTTAGGGCTTGGAAGTAAACAACTGTAGGCTTGGAAATTCTACATATGTTATTCTTTCAGATCTTTGAGTGTTGCAAACAAGTCGTCTTTTTTTTTTTTTTTTCCTAATCCCACCAGATACCCAGCTTACAAATGAAAAACATACAGATGAAAAGCCTATGAAAGATATTGTTATGAGTTCTGTCGCAGAATTCAGCATCACAGATGCTCCATCAAAGGGTACCAAAAATGAGAAGAAATTGTCAGATGCGAGCACATCATCCATTGCTTCCCTGGAGAAATGCAGAGAATTCACTTACATTGAAGATGACGCATCAGTACATCAGAGAGACAGTGACGGTACGTTTTATAAAACAGATCTCATTTAAGCTGATTTCTAAATAATGTCCATTCCAAGAGCACTATGTGTATCTAACTTGAAATAAATGCTTACATGCTGAACAGGAGATTCAAGCACATAGCCAAAAGCAGCATTAAGTTTCCCAGCAGACTTTTTTTGTGATAGATGAGAATCTGTAGAAGATGACCTTAAATTGCCAGTGATATTAAAGTCATAGAAGAGGAACTTAGAGCCTATTGTACAACAGAACATTTATACTTTTGTGATAGGTCTTTGCTCAAGACACTAGGGTTGGTATCAGATAAAGAGAATATCATGCAAGGACACATTTCTCCCAGTAGCAGAGGCTGCTGCTTTTGCCATTGGTACTGCAACAGCTGCTGTAGTTGCTGAACAGACGCCACGTTTGGTGGTCAGTTTATTACTTCTGTGGACTTGCATATGCAGTTCTTGTATGGACCACTACATCCAACCCTGTCATTCTGCTGACCCATCACCAAACCCTCCCTCTGCCAAAATGCGTGTTCATAAATAAACATTGCTAAAACGTAACTTGCTCTGGGGCTAATAATCAGAGCTGTCCTACTTTTTCCAAAAGGGAGATCGTCCTTTTTATTGTGTAAAAGCACAAGCTAAAGAGCTGCATACCTGCATTGCTTTTGCAAGAGCTTCAGAGATGATAGTATAACCAAGATCTAAAGAACAGAATGGGTTGTGAATACTTATTATAGACCAAGGTGCATGACTCCTGCTAATGTAATTAATATAACACCCCTGATTTTAGTGAAATGATGCTGAGAAACAGCTGTTCCTGCTTATTCCAGTGGATATGAAAAAAGGGCTTCTGTGAAGCATTTTTGAATTTTCTTACGTGTGCCTCTTACAATAATGGATTAATGTGTTATATCCAAGGAAGCTGGGATCTACCATGTATATAATTTCACAATTCCTAAATTAAGAATTTTTAGAGACAGATCAACACAATAAACCACCATGTTCTTCAGGAACCATTACCATCTCTATTGTACCACTGATCCTGTAATAGAAGGCGCATCTCTGATACATCTGTTAGAATACATTTAATTTCAATGAAGGATCTGAGGTATTTATTTCATTTAGAGGACTAGTCTTCTAGTCCAGACACTTACTATTTTCTGAGTTTGCTGACTATCTGATCTGGCCCCTCAACCATTACTGGCACACAGGTGTGTACCATGTGATGCAAATAACAGATTTCGTACTCCTTAAAAAAGCTAAAAGTGATGGAAATTAACAAAAAAACCAATCTGTGCTCAATTAATAATGTTAAGGGCTGGATGGAAGCCAAGGAAACCAAAGGAAGCCAGATTTGTGGTTGTCACTGCATACTCTGTTCACTCTGCTCTGACAAGTTACTGCTTATTCCACACACGAGGCCAAATCCTGTTCGCTGGTGCATGGAGAACCTCTGAAGGCAGAGCAATAGCTGAGGAAATCCGTGGTTATTTTGTTCCCAGAGCTCAGAGGGGAGCAGGTCCAAAGCTCACAGGTGTCACCAAGGGTGGCCACTGTGGCTGCCGCAAGCATTGGACCAGGTTTCTTGAGGGTATCATCTGCGAGAGCAGAGGGTGAGCTGCCAACCTCCAAACAAGAGCAGGAAAACCTAGAGATAAGGCAGGCTAGCAAAATTATTAGAAGTTCTTATTTTGTGGTAATTAATCTACTAATGTAGAAAACAAGAGCTGAGGTCGTTGTTCTCACTGAGATAAATGCAGTAATGTCGTTTTGCAAACAGCAGGGAAAACAGAAGAGAAAACAGGAGATTGCATCTTCTTTTATGCAGTTTGTGGCTAATTTATTTTCAAATCTATAAATGAATGCATAGGAATGGATGTTTAATTGCTAATATCTATTATTTATATACATTACCCCACTTAAAACAGGACAAAAAAGCCTCATACATGCAGATTTTTCGAAATGTGTTACATCCATTATCACAGTTCATGGTGTGTGCTCTGATGGGAATTTAAAAGCATCTTTACTGCACATCACAGACGCTGTGCTGAAACATTACTTTATTATTAAAATCTTGTGCTTTTTGTATGCTTTCTTCCCTGGATGAAGCCCTAAGAATCATATCTATTTGCTCCATATTACATAAGCACCATTATGGTTAACATGTTCAGGAAAAAAACTGTTACTAGAAAACACATCTTTGGAGAGGAAAAAAATTTGAAAGATCCTGAATTCATATATAAATTGGGATTTCATCTCTCATATCTATATATAGCAAGGAAATTTCATAAACATAAGATATCTTAAAAGAATAGTCTTAATTACACCATGGGCTACTGGATAAAATGATTACATTTTCTACACTGTAAATTTCATACAATTAAATGCAGCGGTGTCACCTTATAAAATGTTTCAATTTTGTAATTATTTCAGTTCATTTAGTTAGAAAAAATATAAGCATGAATTTACTAAGTATCACTGAAATCTAGTCATTCTTATTCTACAGAACTGACTTATAAGTTAGTTGTGCTTGTCTGAACTTAAATAGATTTTGACATATTTAAATAAGTATTAAAATTGATAACATTGGTGATGATGTGCTACTTAGAAAGGAGTTCAATCACACACTGTTTATTTTTGCTACCTGCTTTAGCTGCCTTTTTTTTATAAAGAAGCTGGAATGATTTTTTAATTTTGTTTTTCATCAAGAAAGCTTTCTTAAAAAGGAAAAAAAAAAAATAGAGCATAATTCTGGAAACTTCCTGGCAGTGAACTTTATGTTACGTGAGATAGAAAATGCCACAACAGAACCAATGCAGTTGAATGAGTTCACAGTTAGTCATCCTAGGGCAAGAAATGTGGTTATAACCATATGCTTTCCTGAAAGAACCAATGAAAAGGCATTCATATTGTTGAAGGCAGTTTTCCTTTCCAAAAACAAGGAGGGAAAAAAAAAATAAATTTGAAAGGTCTGGGTCTTTGCGCTCCAACTGGATTCACACAGTCAGAATCTCACACCTGCTCCGAGCCCTGCCGCGCTGGGAGGCAGCCTCCCCAGATGCTGTAGTTTGAATCGTGGGTAGTTAATTAGTTGATTTTTGAGGGGAACAAGTATAACACAAAGTTTTTGTTGCTGTGGCCAAGTTTTCAGGAATATTCACTGGTTTTAGACACACGTCCTAGCTGATATTATTTTCTAAACTTTTGTCACCTTTCAAAAATCGACAAGTTTGTGAATGGAAACGGGAGAAACCCATTTTAGTGGGGAAGGGTAAGGATACTGGGTTGAGAATCGATCATCTCACTGCCCTCTTTAAAAGTGGTTCTCCAGACTTGTTTTTGCTCCCTATCTTTGGTTAGGCAATCTAGCTGTCCTTAAACATTTTTACTGAAACAGAATACTTACAGAAATAAAACTATAAGCAGATGATGAGTCTGTACTCTTTTTTTTCCTCGTGTGTGAATTTAGTCTTGTTCATAAGATCACCTCAGAAGACTACCCAGATGCCAAATTGAAATCATAGGCCAGGGATGAACTATCCCATGCATCCAGACTGACCACATACAAAGCAAGAACTAGACCTGCGGAGTCCGAGGGCCTGATCCACTCTCTACAAAAGCTTTGGGTGCTTGCACACTGACCTCCAGCAAGGATTGAATCAGCCTGTAGCAGACTGACGGCCCAGAAAAAACTCATTTCAATAAGAAGGATTCAGTTCTGAATTCTTTCATATGCAGGTAAAAATGCCCCTGAGAGATTTTTGGGGTTTATTTTGTTGATTTTTCTTTTGGCCTTCCTGGAAATAGCAGGAGCAGCCTGATTATTTTTATCTTCAATGGCAAACTCTTGTGAAAAAGAAAACAAACTCCGGTGTTACATGTGTTGGTCAGGTAGCCCAAGTGGCATCACAAAGCCGCAGCACTTCCAAACTCCTGCAAGACTGCAAAGCCCCCAACAGAGTATCCTTTCTGAGTGAGGTTCACTTCTGTGCTGAAAGTTATAGCCCAAGTACTTCAAGAGTATGGAATCATAGAATCTTTTAGGTTGGAAAAGACCTTTAAGATCATAGAGTCTAACCACAAAGTTGATTCAGAGTACTATGATTCTACTTGTTCCTCTGAACTTCACTGCCACAAAATATTTTCGTTCAAATTATTTTCATGCCACTGTTGTTTTTCCAGTACAAAGAATACAGAAACGAAATATTTTCATTTTACTCTATGGAAGTAGTTATCATCAATGTATTTTCAGCCTGCCCTGTGTGCTGCCTTGCATCTCATTTCTGTGTAGTCACACTAGCCCAAACCTGGGTAATCAAGCATGCCGTTTTTCTTATGTCTCGCTGCTTTTCCTTTTTCTTAGATGAATGCGCAACACTTATCCTGGCCTGCTTGTTCTGCCAATTTTGGGACTTTCTTATAATGCTGCCTGATACCTGTGAACATTGGCTGATAGATACCTGTTGTCCATCCAATAGATACTACCAGACCTCCAATGAAGACCACGCCAACAATGATTGCAACTGTGACTGTGACATTGATTGCAGCCTTTTTGAGTCCTGCCACGAGACTGGTGAATGCCTGGAACTTGCCATGGAGATTTCTGAAGTATGCTATCGCTAAGAGGAAAATAAGCGAACAAAATTCCTCAAAACTGCCTGGAAGTGAACTGACAGAGTACAAAGGAGATTTTTTTTTTCCTTTAAAAGATAATGATAATAACCAGAGTCTTTGCCAACCAGGGCTATGTGCATCATGCTGCTCCCACTCTGGGGGTCTATATATCTGTACCATTCTGGTTGTATGATTTCACAAATTACCAAAAACAATAAAGGGCAAAAAGATCTTTTCCTTTGCCATAGACAACAACAGAATTCCTAAGTGCCAAGTGTGCTCAATGCTTTACCCACTGTCAGTCCAAGGCTTTTCTAAACCTCTAATTGCTGTAAACACAGATTTCCCCATTCATAAACACAGGACAAATTAGGACATTATTTTAGGACTGATATATATCAGTTAATCTTCCTAATGGATTCATACCTAAACATGTATTACACATTGTTGGTTATAATTAATAATGAATGATATAGCATCATTTTATAATTAAAAATTTATTTATTCAATCTCTTAAAACACACTTATATGTTCAGTTTAGGTAGAAAAGAAAATTAAATGAATTAGAAACCATGCTAGCAGTAATTACAGCAAATGTCTCTAAAAATCTCCAGTGAATTTTGTAGAGGAAGCATTTTAACAGGGTAGTGCAATTCGACAATGTATTAATGTGCGTGCCTATGGTTATGTAATAACAGGTTATGCCTATTGTTCATTAGTTATAGGAAAGGGCTCCTTAAGTGTAATTAGCCTAGATGGGAATTGACTGCACACTTCCAGAGGAGAATTACGCTGTGGATAGCCAGTAACTCCTTTGCCTGGTTTTCATCGGTAAGGTTTCTACAAGCAGCAGAATATTTCCACCTATTCTAGTGGAAACAGGCATCTCCACCTGTGCACAAAAGATTACAAAATGACAGTATCTATCCTGGTTTTGCTTTCAAACTCCCTCTATCTCTTTTCTGATGGCAAGTCTGATTAATAAAAAGGAAACATGTATTGCACATTACACATATGACAACAAAAGCATGTAAATTCAGCTGCCTGAGGGTGCAGAGTGCACATATTAAACACAGAGGAAAATACAGAGTTGCTTGCTGACATTAGATATTGATAGACTAACACCAAAGTCAGTGTTTGCTTTGTATAGGCACTACAACTTCTCCCAAAAACCCCACTGATATCAGTGCAGAAGTGCCTGAGGAATCCCAGACAAGAATTGTGGACGAGATGCCAGGATATTCAGCATTGCTGAAATCATTGAAGTCACTTGTTCAATTTTCTGAGTTTCAAATATGTAGTCCTGACACACATTTAACGGAAACAAAAATTCATGTAAATTTCCTGGGTTTTCCCCCCACTTCTGGAAAATTCATGTTTTCAAGAAATCAGAAAGTAAGAAGTAGGTAGATGATCTTTGTACAGGTATCTTACAAAGTTTAGCAATTTAAGGACAACAAACCTTAGAAATGCAGTGAGCAGCCCAGCGTATTTTGTTTGTGTGCTCCTTCCAGGACATCAGTGGGAAGTAGAATAGGTTTGCTTATTTTAATTGCAATGTCACATTGTGAACTGTAGCCACCTAAAGGAACAAAGTCATTAGCTCTTAATTGCCAGACCTGCGCTAGCCTCCCAGGTCAGTCTGGACCCAAACCCAAAAATCACTAACCACTGCCACCTGGAAGGCACTGGTTTTGCACAGCAGGGGCATTTTAATACTCCAGTTTGCACTCTCCCACAGATTTTTGATCCTAAATCTCCCAATATTGAGACAAAATTAAACTCTCAGTGCAACATATCAGGCCCCACAGGCTTAGATAATTCCACTTTCTAGTATCACTTGTCCTCGATGAGGTAGCAAGTGGGACTGTATGTATAAAGACACTGACCCAAAGCATTTAACAGTCAGAAAAGGAGAAATCTTGCCTCACATTCCATTTCTTAGAGAAATACCAATAGAGATGCACGTTGTCAGTCCTTGCCCTTGATGCCGATATCCAAAAGGAGAGATTTCATGTGCAACAGCTGGAAGTAGCCCAACAGAGGGAATCAGAGGGTGGCATAGCCCAGAATGCTGGCAGTGAAGGACCCAAAGGTGGAGAACTTGTCTTGCAAGCCAGGATGCCTTCTCCTAGCTCTAAGCCTGTAAGGTAATAAACATTGATCACACTGGGATCACCCATGGCAAGTGAGGTCTCCATGTATCAGATGTGGAGCTGAATTAAGGACTACTGGCACAATTTTTTTTAAATTTTTTTTTTTTAGTTCTTTTCCTAGGAATCATCATTCAGAAGAGCTTTTTTTCATGTTGCAATCCATACGTTGTCAAATTGAGGTCATGTCTACTCTAAAGCATGGGTAAGGTCAAAGATAGACTTACAATGGTCATGACAATAGCCATGGCTAGACAGGATGTCCCAACAATGTGAATTGAATCACTCTGTGGAATATACTGAGAGCTGCTGTTGTAGTGAATGGTGGTATTTTAAATAATGCAGCAATATCTCCTTACCTAAAGTGTACACATTGCTCAGTTTCCTGTTTTAGGAAGTAGATTTTTAGAGGCCTTCTGTATGAGCAATGAAACCTTGAAAAACATCTTAGTTCATGCAATACAGTAGAAGCAGCAGCTTATGATGACTTTGTTTTCTGCTATAAAATTGTTAACTGTAGTATTGTATTTTTCATGACACACAGGAACCATTTGTTACATTGACACCAGAGTAAGTCAGTCAGACTTTCCCATTAACTATTCCAGAAACTAGGTTTCCTCTTTGAGGAGCCATCCTATTCCCACACTAAACTGTCTTCCCAGGCCAGAAAAATACCCATTTATCAGATTTGAACACGGGTAGACATTCCAGTGAAACAGAAATATTTGGAACTATTCAAGGGTGTTTCTGCATTTTCTGTTTACTGGGAAGGAAGGTCTGAGCACTTGAGTAGGAGGCATTTGGGTGGATGGCTGTTCTGAACATGTTGGACTCAGCTGTGCTCCCAGAGAGATGTCAGCTCCACAGTGTGTGAAACCAGCTCCTCAGAACAACAAATAGAAGTTATGATTTTGCAAACGAGAACATCGTTTTGACACAACGCCTCTCCCCAGCACCATAAATGCGCTGACAGATTGGCTGGGGGAAGAGAGAGACGGAGATAATAAAGAAGAGTTATACTGCTACCTTCTACAGGAAGGTACCATGGGATGCTCTCTAAGGATCTCCTCTTGGAAAAGACCCAGCAGCCTCATCCTTAAGAAGAAAATGTCTTTTCACCTCCTTTCTCTGTGTTCTTAGGACACAAAACAGATTAGGACATAGACTCTTTACAGCAGAAATTGTCATTTGCTAAATATTGTACCACACCCTGCACACAGAGGACTAAATGTCAGAGGCCTCAGGATGCTTCTGAAAGGTGATCTCAAAGGAAATGAAATTCTCTGGCTGCACATGAACTTTTCTGTAATGTCGTTCCGGTGCCTTACTCTCCATGCATACTATAAGTCCCTTTAGATATGGGGCTAACAAAAATTACCCCATGTACAGCCCCAAATACAGGGATGGAGCATATTATATTACCTCCTTTGACTTTCCCCTGCTTCCTAGAGCATTCTGATCATTCATATTCTCTTAAGGAATCACAACCAGATCTTCCAAAAGTCAAGACAACACACAAGTCTGCCTTAATTCCAGTGCTGCTGAGGTATTCAGATGGAGTGCTACAGCTGGGCTCTAGAAGACTTTGGTTCTCAGGAAGAAAGCAAAATATGGGAACAACTGAAATGTCCGCAATTGTATTTCACCTATTGTGATGCTTACGCAGCATCAAAAAATGTTCAATAGTGTGGGACTAAGAATATATGTATCTATTAAATTTTTCTTTTAATTACATGAACTGGGAAGCTCCATTACTTTAATCTTCATCTATCTATATTTCAGGCCTCTTAAATGTGAGGTAAATTTCCTATTACGCAAGAAAATAAGTTTACCAAACAGACTGGGATTTCCAGGCGCTGCTCCACATTATAATTCACAGTAACTGAGTATTAATCATGATTAATAATCTATCATTCCTGTGGTTTAAAAAAAAAAAAAAAAAGCTAGGGAATTATTGAGAAACCGCACTTTTTCTTAGCACACTTCATGTAATTGCACAACAGAACAATTCTATGGAATTCATTATTCTGCTGGTAACAATCTAGATTTCTTTAACATTGCACACAAACAAGAATCACTGCCATGTGATTCATGTGCCATGGCCTGTGCAAAATGAGTAGGTGGGTGTAAGCCAACTCATAATGGATGTGTGCCCATATCACAAAAAACACAATTATAATTGGTACCGTTAGGAAAAATGCCAAGATCTGAGTGTAAACAGAACATTTTCTGTCCCAAGAGCTGCCTCTTCCATGGTCAGAGTTGAAGCAAATAGAAAGAGCAATGCTGAACTGCATCTGCTGCCTCTGTAAAGGGCTTCAACCTCCTGAGGTATCAGCTGGAGTCTCGGATCCCCTCTAAAATAAAATAAAAATCAGTGTTAAGTCACAAACATATTGTGCCTCTTTCCCCTCCTTCACTTCAATGATGACCCATCATAGTAATTACGGAGGTTGCATGAGTATAAAATGAAAGAGAGACTGTCATTGTCACTAATTTGTCCTCTTTCTGGGTGTAACCAGAAGGGAGCTGAGAAAAATCTATTGTCGCTAGATGAAAGGTGTCTATTCATCAATTCTCATTTGAAAACTAAGAAATCTACAAATCAGAAAATGCTGAAAGTCATGGACTCATCTCCTAGTGCTTTCCAGTGATGAGCCACTATTCTCCTTGCATTGAAGGAGGACCACGGACTTCCAACAGGCAATTTCACAAGCTGCTAGAGTATCTCGCTTACAAAATAAAAAGAAAAAAAGATGTCTCACGGACATTCTGTTGATGGCCTGCCTGAGCATAGCAGTTTAAGTGACAAAGTAATATTGGAAAAGTCTGCTTCCTTATTAGAGAATCTTGTAACTGAAATAGTCATTCACATGCTCATGCCACAGTATATTAAAATGACCATGGCAGAAAGAAAGGAAAAAACTCACCTTATATAAGCACACAAGAAAATCAGCATCAATATCATTAAAATGCAGACTCAATTTCTATTGCCAGTTTTGCCATGATTTCTACAAAGTAAAAAATAATGCCAGAGAGCAGTGAGGAAAATATTATTAGATCAACTGTATAAAAAGCATGAGTGATTCCATTAGCAAGCACAGCTGAGAAAAGGCAGGATTTAAATCAAATATAAATATGATAAGATTATACAGCCAAAGTGACATGTCCATTTTAGAAAACATACAGGACAGGAACAGAAGAAGGAAAACAAGTGCAGAATTTTGGTTTCATGCTGTAAAACATGTTCTATCGTATATAGCATTTAAAAATCTGATGCAAGCATCCTGTTAGCTCTTCAATTTTGTACTGTAATTGTTCTAGATAAGATGTGCAGTTAATTTACAGGGACACCCTTTGTTCATCTTTATTGCAGTATATTTGCATCATTCATTCCCTCAGAGTGTCAATGTGCCTTATCACTTTATACAGTCATCATACATACAAACTCTTCTGCTGAGAAAACAGCAAAGCTGCCCACAGAACCACAGTTCAGCTCCTAAAATTTTTGGAGTGTTGTAATATGTCTTTGCACCACATGCAGGGTGAAGAAAAATGTGCTGATGGCTGGTGTTAAATGGGACAGTCAATTGTTTAAAATAAGACGATCAGTTTTTCTGATTTGTTCTCTTTTGGAACAGGAGAGCTCACCTTGCATTTCATGAGCCTTTTCATCAAAAATGTAGCTGGAAAAGTCTTTCCCCAAGAAACTTTTTTTTGATAGTACACCATCCCACAAAGCCTAGTCTTTATATATAGAGACAGGTAAACGACTAAGAAGCAGAAGGAGATAGAGTAGCTTTGGGTAATGTAACTGATCACAGTTGTCACTGTCTCGTGATCTCTGATTGTTCTCTGGAACAGGTTTCTTCTGCCAAGGTAATCTTTGTGATTTCTGCTGCACCAGAGGCAAATGAGCCATGGTACGAAAGCCGGACGAGCACCAGCGGGTCTTCGCCCCAGCTGCTGTAGCTTTCTGCTTCCTCATGTGCTGCCCACTCCTGTCCTCATTTACATCCAGATGATCTCTCTGAAATAAGTTGCATTTGTAAGGCATTTCAACATAGTTCAAAATCAGGAGTGGGGAGGACATGCATCAACATTCCTCTTCTGAAGGATATAATCAAATATTAAACCATTTGAAACCCCTTGATTTTACTATGCATTTCAATTTTCCTATAACCTATAACCCATACACACCATAAAGTCATCACTGAGAGAGGAAGCTGGAAAAATCCAGCTACCTTTCCAAATAGAAAGCAGAAGATATATTTTTAGCTACATTAAACCAACGGCACGCGGCTCTGCACACTTATGTAATTCCAACATAAAAATAATCCATAATATTCTAGAGGAACAAACCCCATTCTTAGTCATATAAATTTTCATATAAGTCCATCAAAACCCATTCCAAAAATGTCTCAGTCTCTCTGAGCACTGGAGTTGGAACAAAAGAGTGAGTCCTTTAAAGTGCTTTTGGAGCTTCCAGGGATGTTAAATCTAATTGCCCTTAGCATAGCACCTATCCACAAAGGTTGAAGTCACGGAAAATGTATTTTACCTTTATACAATATATATTACACGAAGTTTATCATGACACCATAAAGTCAGATCTAAACTAGTTTCTGCAAATTTCAGGCAGAAAGAAATTAACCTTTGACGCTTCGCTTTGACTAACCAGGCCAGAAAGATGTGTCTTCTCATTGCAAACATGCAATATTATATTAACTTATACGACACAGAACGGTATGATATGATAAAATACCAATTTGTGCACTTGAGTGTGTATGTGTACGCAGAAATTCATATTTATACTCACGGATATTTATAGCAATGCTTCTGTGTCATAAGAAACAAGAAATGATGGAGAGTGGGCAAAGATTAATTGTGATAGAAATCTTCTTAAGACAAAGCCAGAACCAGCATTATTTGTTAATACCTTTAGAAGTTGTATAATTATCAGAGCTAAAGTCGAGCAGAAATTTTCCAGTAAAATGACTGTTCATGACAGACTGATGATTTGCTAAAGCAGATCTTGCAGCATCGTGGGCAAAGTAGTGTTGGGAACTTCTTGTTTCCCTGGCGGGGTCCACAGGGCTTTGGCAGCCCACAGAAAGATCAGTCTGGGTGCTTTCCTGGGACCCAGGGAAGTCCTTGAGATTTAGGTCAACCGTCTGTTCCATTTCATTAAAATACAGAATAAGAACTAGAACAGAAACTTTCATTATTTTTCCAGAATGAGCTGTCTTTCATTATCCTTCTGTATGAGTTCTTTCATATTCTTATGTCTATCTGAATCAGTATTTTCCCCCAAACATCAGAATCTCTGGTGGAATAACAACCCCTAGCTTTGTTTATAATGGCTCTGTCACGACCAGTGTTTTAGAGGTGTGGGAAGAGACTACGTCTGACCCAGAGAGCTCCTGATTTTAAAGACGAAAAAGGGAGAAGTATAAGACTGTACAGTCTGTGAACAGGAAATCGGGACAAAGGAACCAAGAGTGGATTTTTTTCCTCTGAGAACTTTATTTCTCAGCTAGAAATCTGATCTGCATTGAGGCAGCCAAGGGACAAGCCGTGTTTATAATGCAGCCAAGGACGCTGTTCCCTCGGTTCAGTCCCCCGACACACTCAACACTCCTAAGCTGTGTCTACTCTATAAAGGCCCAAGAAAACTTAAGCAGCCTAAAGAAAAAAAAAAAGAATTTGCAATGGCACGTCTTCTTAACCAGCACCATGGAAAAGTCACGCTATTCTGCATATAGCCTTCAGGGTTGTGTCTCTAACACTTGAAATCCTGCCCAAGTCTGGCTTCGCTCGCACTAACAGGTACTCTGTGTGCTTCTGCATCTTTTCCTACAAGCAAATGTTGCAACTTTCCTATTGCGACAGCTGTAATAGGCGTTCACTTTACTCTGTTTTTCCTTAACACTCCCGATTCCTTTTATATCTAGTTGGGAATGTACTCAAGCGCTAATGGCACTTGTTCAGCCATCCAGAGAAGGCACAGCGTCACCTTTCTAGCTATTTGTATTTCTTCATTTTGGAAATCTGAACTTTGCCAAGATCCAAATGCCTGATATTTAACTTAGATTCATCCCTCTGAAGGTCAGAAGGCACCATTTAAATTACCTGGCAAGACAAGATCGACACCTACTTGGAGAAAGGAGGTTTTAAATCAGTCATTCCTTCTTCTTTCTTCTGTTTTGGGTAGTAAGAGGGTTCCAGGTGCCAGATAATTAAGTCACCACTGACAGATGACACAGGTGATAGACCTGCATCCATATGCTATCACTTCTAGTTTGGTAACCTCAAGGGATGTGGCTCCTGCTGCACGATAGTGATCTACAGCTGCTGGTGTTTGCTAATGGGTCAGCACAGGCTCCTCCTGCCACCGCCTGATGGAAAAGTCCTACAGGGCTGACAAGTGTAGCTGTGAAGGCTCCAAATACATCATTTCATGGAAAGGGACCTGCCCTAGGGTTCCAGGCCACGAGCACTTTCTGCTGACGGTCCTATGGGGTGGTTCAAAGCTTTGGGAACAGCATCAGTGCAGTCCTGCACAACAGCAAATAGTCTGAACCACCTTACAAGCCACTTCCAAATCTTTGAATTTCCATGTGAAAAATGGCTTGAATGTTATAGGAAGAAATGACACTAAGAAGCCCTATGAACCCCATTGGTAAGTCAAAGCAAGGAGAGCTGCAGAGGAGCTAAGGGAGTGTGGCGACAGCCAAAAAATTCAGAAACTCCTTCAGCAAACAGGGAGAGAGACATACCACCACCCAGGCAGGTCTGACATAAGAGTTTTGAACAGGAGCCTTCAAAGTTTCATTACTAGGCTCCTTTTTGTAAGGCAGGGCACAGCGAATACTCCATTTAAGGCTTCTGTGGAGTAGAACCAGAAATATCCAGCCTTGCAAACATCCTCACCAGCCAAGCGCAGAGCCGAGACATGCAAAATGAGCGCCCGTCAGCTCAGTGCCAGCACAACAGAAGGCAGAAGTGCTTCAAGGAACTTGTGACAGGTTCTCTGGATGCACCAATTCGAGACGGGCCAATCCCTGCTCGAAATGTGCAAACTCTCACACTCCTTGGCATGACCGCGCAGCCAAAATGCACATTTTTTAAAAGATTCAGAGAAAACACAACCAAAGGGACAGGAACGCAGAAGAATTTGGCAACGGGAAGCAGATGCTTCCTAGGGAGGAGACAGGACTTAGTTCAAAAAAGGTTTAAGGGAAAACTTTATATATAGCAATGAAGTTGCTGAAGTCTGTTTTATTGCGGAATATCTAACTTACAGGGAGGACTGTACTTCAAATGGTTGCACCTAGGAAAGCAAATCTGTGGCGATCCACTCAGAGGAGTGAGGCAACTTAAGTGGTACAAATATCAGAGCTCCAGTTGACCTACAGCAGCTGCTGCTGGCAACCACTGCAGCCATCCATCACAACCCAGGTTACCCTGTTTTTGTCATTCACTGCTCTCTAATCCCCCTGAAACTCAGAGGTGATGTACCCGGGATGATCACAGAGGGTGAGCTGGTGGGGAGGGCTGAGTGCAACAGAGAAGAGAGAGGATCAAAATGCATGTAAGGCAGAAAAGCAAAAGTGCGGAGACTCAAGACAAACTCCAAAGTTGCTGGCAGGAAAGAGAAACACGATAATTAGTTTTGAGGAGGAAGGTGTTACAGTCCAGGCTTGTTCCTGGCTAGTGGGATACAGGTATTTTTACTGAACTTTGCCTGACAACTGTAATGAAACTAAGCACTGAAATAGAAAGAAAATGAAGGACAGGCTGACCTGTGAGGGACGGAGTTACTTCCAGAGAAAGAAATGGCAAGTTTTAGGAGAAAGGACACAGGAAAGGGTAGAAAGTCCTACAGGAGAAGGAAGAGAAAATACATCAATGTTCTCCTTAATTGCACTAAAAATGGGCTCGTCTCCATCCAAAGCAATCTTACATTAATTTCTTCTCATGGGCAAGCATGAAATACATTATTCCAAATGGACCACGGTTACATCCTGAGTTGAGCCTTTACATCCTTCAGTTAAAAAAAATAAATAAATAGGACACTTGCAGTTCTCTGGGCTTCAGTCCTTTTCATACTGGTGTTAATTTTATTTTTCAAGTTGAACAAAATCACTCCTCATTCACATCTTAAGGACTCCTCATAAAATTAGCCTGGGAAAGCAAGAAAATTGGACTAAAATTTTTGGACTTGCCTTGGCTTTTGAACACTCCTAAATAACTCATGTTTCCTTGGAAATACTCCTCCTTTGACCAAAGTAAACCTGCTCTATTTCCACTAAGTGTCATAAGATCGTACCTCCCTCCAGTGGGACCAGAGAGTTTCCTTCCTATAAAGCCGGGTTTAAAGGCCAGCTGCACTCCTGAGGCTTCAGCAACAGCCTGCAGTCTCCAGAACACCACATGCCAGAAACCAGCATCTATATGGGCTCACAAAGGCTGTAAAACATCTTGTGCAGAGTGGAAAAAAAAAAAATAAATGGCAGGGAGCTTTGCCAGACACTTTCTGCTTATTTGCACCTATGCCAAATGCTTTGCAGTCTTTTGCAGGGGGCATCAGAAAGTCACCCCGCAGCAGCCCTGGGAAGCAGGGACAGCTCTTGGACCAGGGCTGGGGCACAGCTCGTGCTCCCAAGGAGCTGCAGTAGTTTTGAGATGTCTGCGTAGAGATTAGTCTGTCTGATGCCCCTGGAGAGAAAACTTTCATGTGAGGCAAAATTTAGTTCCAGTCCTGCCACAGAAATCCATTTTCGACCCTGCTGACACAAACAAGACGCCTGCCTCAGCTTCCCCAGACAGAAAGCAATGTTAGTACGTCCGTTACACAGCTGTCTTGGGCACTGAAGGGGCATCCATTTCTGAATCACATACTTTGGAAATTAAGAAGCAAAGAAACAGGAAAATAAAGGACACAGGTCCTCTTTTTGAAGACGACCTGAGCTTCTGCACTGGTTTGGCATTGCAGTGACTGATGAGACAGGCTCTTCTCCACACCTACCAAGAATCTTTGGCTTCGGGAGAAGCCGCTTTTCCCAATCTGGCAAGTAGGAGGAGGGTGCAACAGGTAAGAAGAGAAATATTGACCAGCTAAATATTTTTCCTTCTTGCTCAAAAGGAACAAACTTTGGAGAGAAAGTGAACCAAGGGGAGAGCTGACTCAGGCTGTGACCTTTGCTGCTTTGAAAGTTGCTGAGAGGAGCTGCATTCGCCTGCTGCGAAGAGACAAGAGGCAGTTTCAAGTGCAGCAGAGAAAAGCCAGTGTCCTGATTGGGGTGGGTGATCAGGAGCATCCTGCACTGCATGTGGAGCAAGAAAGACAGCAAGGCAGCAAGGCACCAGCCAGGCACTGGTCAGAGGGAGAGCAATGAAGATAAACACTTTGCAGATTAATAGACTTTACCCCAGTTAACCTTCCTCCTCTGTATTTTGTTTGCTTTGCAAGTGGTCTTTCCCCACGGGTTGGTCCTGGCAGCCTGAGGTGAAGCACAGGGTGCTTTTGCCTCAGCAGCCTTTTCCCTAGCAACAGGACAGCCCCAGCCCCTGGTGCTGTTGGAAGCTGTGGTGAAGCCTTTCATTATGAAAGAGAAATTTCTTCTATTGAGGGAGCATTCAAAAGCCACAAGGAGCCACACAGACATCCAAGAAGGCATAAGCCTGTTTGAAGAGCTTACAACATAGGAAGGAAACAGCAACACAAAAGGAACAACAAGAGAAGGCACAGACATGGGGATACTGGATGCTCTGGTGGTCAGGTAGCCAGTCGTTAACTCCTTACTTCAGTGTGGCTTTATTATTTCTCTATATAACCATTTGCTTAGTCAGCCCTAAGTCTCCAACGCAACAGAAATACTTAGTTCTGAAGGGGAAACACAAAGCACAAAGCTACCTTTAATCAGCCACAGCCTCCCCTCAGAAATCAGGCAAAAGCACCTCCCAAACTGCTGCCCTCATGGGTCAGCCTAAATCTCTCCTTTGCAGAGGACAGCTGATTTTGACTTGAACACAGCTGCGCCTCATCCTCAGCTCCTGGAAGCTGGCATCCCCATGCTGAAGTGAGGGTCCCTGCTAACAGCTTCCAGGGGAGTACCCGGTCCTCCACACCTGCAGGAGTTGCAAAGGATGCACTGGCATCCTGATGGCACAGGACTGATGCTCCGGCCACCTGGTGACCAAAGGCAGATCCCTCCCCAGGCACCTCCACTCATCCCTCACACCACCTCCCTCTCGCTGTGCAGGCACCAGCACAGAATCTGCCCCAATAATGAGATCTGGGACCGCCACTTCTGACATGAGGCTGACTTTTGTCAAAACCTATCATTAGGACTCTGTTTCCCCACTGTTTTGAACCTTCTTGCGCACAACATTGAAGCCTCAGATTTGTCAAAACACGCAAAGGTGCTGCCAGAGGCTGAGCAACTCATTTTAGTCCCTTTACAAAACCATTTTAAGGAAAGAAACAACATGTCAGGGCGATGCCAACAACTGACTGTACCAACAAGGAAAGATTTGACGTACTTTTCTATGCTGCAGTGACTGTTATAATAAAAGACAGCAGTGCATTAGTGAAAGATTTATGCTAGTATTTCAACAATGGAAAACATGAGCTTTGCTGTATTCTCATTCACACCGAGACAGGCAGCGAGGGCATGTCATGTAACACTATTTCCAGGAATGATGTTACAACTGAAGAAATGCTGATCTGCTGGTATGGTAAGACAATTCCTGGAAGCAGGACAGACCCTTGTATTATTACCATTGCAAAGGGAGGATCTGACTGTACAACCTCTTATCCCGAGCTGTTTGTGAGGGATGGCTTGCCTGCTCACGAAGGGTAGGAAGAAAAAGGTGAGCCAGAAAGCCTGGGAGAGCTGCTGCGCCGCCACGGCCCCCTCTGAGCAGCAGCAGCTCCCTGGCACCATCGTCAGAGCCCTCCATGCCAGCAAGCACAAGTGCCAGCTAATTGAATTTGCTAATGATACATTCTCTCGAAACCCTTCGCCCTGCACCCACCATTTTGTGCTTGCAATTAAATTACAAGCAAAAACACACGAAAAGGGGGGGAAAAAAAAAAAAAAGCCATGTGGTGTCATTTGACATTTAGATGTCAAAGTAACTGATTGACAGGGGAAAAATCAACAGTGAAAGGCCTGTTCCTGCCAAAGCCAGTGGGGAGGTTGCCAGCGGCATTGGGAAGAGCAGGATCGGGGCCCTCACGGGCCAACTGGATGAGATGAGGTGGTGGGAGAGAGGACGTGTAAGCCTCATGTCAGGTTATCCCGGCCCTGAGAGATGCAGGAAGAGGCAATCAGCCACCTCTGGGAGCATCTTGCTGCATCCCACATCCTCCAGCATGGGGGTTTGGGGCACACAGAGGGAGGAAAGGAGGAGATCCAGACACCTTTGTGGGAAGGTTGTTCTGTGCAGGGCCTGGGAAGATGGGGTTTTCCCACCTTGTCTGAGGTTTTGACATTTCAATGATTTTTTCCTGCCCCTGTTCAGGATAAAAAAAGAAAGGATTTAAAAAAAAAAAAATTCTGAGCTGAACATTGGGGGGAAAAAAGCAGAGTTAAAGCAAATCACTCATTTGACAATTGTGAAATATTCTCTTAAATTTTTCACCTTACAGGTTTTTTATTGTTTTTAGCCTAAAGAATAAAGTAATGAAAATCTCCAAGCAAAACATAAAAATTTTAAAATGTCAAAACCTAGACAGTTTTCATAATTTAAAATGGCTTTTTTACCCAAAACCTTTTCAAACTGAAGAGATTCACCACAACAAGCCCCATCCTGCAAAACGCCTCAGAAATGGTAAATACGACGTTTTTCCGATGGGATTAGATGTTCACTCCCAGATTCCTGGTGAGTCAAAGAAGGGAGACCTGCCTTAGGGTCAGTGAGGTGGGAAGGAGCCGGCGGAGCCGGGGCTTTGAACACGCGTGCACATCTGCACGCTCACACCCGCAGCCTCCATCGGCATCTGCGTGTGGTCTGGGAGTGCAAAGCACAGCTATGGCCACGAAGCTCTGGTTTGAGCAAGGGAAAAGAGAGAAGAGAAGAAGAAAAAAAAAAAAAGGAAGGGACTTACAGTTTCGTCTTTTCTCTTTCACAGACCTCACGCGGAGGTTGGGTAAATAAGTGAGGTTTTGGGTCACTGCAAGCAGCCTGGATCCACCCGCGTGGTGCTCAGCTGCTGAAGAGGTGAGAAGACATGAATTCCTATAGGAGAGAAAGAATATTAATAATAGAAAATTAAAAGCTTTCTCTCCCTCAAGCTCACTTACCCACTATATATCTATAACAAGCAAGGTACATCAGTGAGCTTCCTTGCCTGCCTCCATCCCTGCCTGCAGCAGCATCTCCTGCAGATCCCACAGACCACCAGTGTCGTGGGTTTTGATGGGCTTCAGCTCAGCCCCCCACAAACCAGCACTGAGCAGACAGTGGGTGCTGGGACCTGTGTGTGTTTTAATGGAATGGACAAGGTATGTACGTGGAGTTAAAATAAAGCTCTGGGGCTTTTTTTCCTTCTCTTAGATGCAGGTGGGGCTATAAAACCCTGTTAGCATGAGTCAGAGAGCCAGACTTGGCAAAGCTTGGCTTGCCATTTTAAAAACAGAGCACTAATTAAATCAAGTAACAACAAGGAAAAAAATATATCTTTTTTTCCAATAACTAATCCAGCCTGAAATGAATTAAAAATATTTTACCTGGACTCTATTCATGTACAGAATAAAGCAAAAAAACATGCCTTAAAAAAAAAAAGGCTTGGCAAAAACCTGATGCAAATTGCTCTAGCATGAAAGTGCAGACTTTTTAAGCAGTTTAGGTAGATTTAATCATGAAGCTGAAAGCCTCCTTCTTTGAGGAGAAGCCAAGTGAATAGTCCTCACTTACGCATTCTTTGTAGGGGAGAGAGGGTGGGACTGTCAGAGTCATTTGGAATATCCCATTGCAAACTGTTACAAACAGGTAAAAGCGTATCCTTTATCTTCCAATCTATGTTTTACATCCTATTGTCACTGTAAGAGAAGCAGTAAGTAGGTTCATTAAGGCAATGCTATGGTAGATGTTCAGGCTTTGGGATGGTCTTGTATCCACTGCACAGAAACCTGCCGTTGCTCATAAGCCCTCGCTGGCCGATGCTCCTCTCTGCCCCAGTATTGTCCCTGACAGATGCTGAACCCGTCCTTGCAGCACATCTCATGGGCACAACCGACCTGAAAGAGTTTAACAGCCATTACAGGGATTTCATTCCCCCATGCTCCTGCTTCACACAAACATTTAAGGAAAATGAGATCTATTTTCAACATGCATCAATGCGGAAAAATGTTCATACTTCCAGTACTCTGCAGTTCCTTGGCACTATCCTTACAGATTTCCTTCCAGGGTTTTTTTTTTTTCTTAATCGTATGTTGTTTATTAAAAAAAGAAAAAATCTTAAGAAACGTTAGTATGAGTGAGACACAGAAAATTAGTGCGAAAAACACTCAGTAAAAATACTGGAATGTGACGGGAAGTAATCTATTTTTAAAAAGCAGCTAATTCCTTCTGAGCACGCCACACTTGCAGAATTAGTTAGCAACAGTCAAGCTTCGCACAGGAGTCATGGGATAAAGTTATACAGCTTGCATTGTGCAGGACATCTGATCCGCTCGTCACAGGATTCTCTTGCCTATAAAATTACTTGGGGCAAAATGATGCACAAATCCAGCTCACTGTACATGACAGTCACGCCATTAACTCCAATAGAAATCTGCTCGCCTGAATAAAACAAGAAAGACTTGTCAGGCAATTTCTATCAGCACAGTGAGCAGTAATAGATACAAAGAGCACAGCCTGCAGTTATTCATTCTGGAGATTTATTTTTATTGAGAGCTATTTACAGAAGTATCTGCAGCTGCACACTTGCGGATGCTCAGGCCAGGTTGGACCACAGAGCATTTCCTCAGGCCTGATCCCCAGTGCAGCAGAAACACACTGGCTGCCCCCCATCTTTATCTGCTGCAGCCAGTGCATGTGGTGTGCAGGCTTATACCTGCACCCAAATCCGCCATTAACTTCAGGGACAAATTTGGCTGCCAAATAAAAGCAATGTCTGGTCCGGTCGGCTGAGTGAGTGTACAGACCCTGTGCCATGGTGGGGTCTGCATTACCCTTCAAGCCTACGCATTAGTCTCGTTAATGGTCATTAAAATTCCTGGCTGGCGTTGGAAGGAAAATAGACATTGATTGGTATCCAGGGGAGTTCCAGGGGAGGGAGGAGGCACCGGAACAGTGCAGCTCCTGACGTGGCTCCTGCTCCTCTAGGGAGCTGTTCTGTGGGTTTGGGCGCAGCCCACTGAAGCACAGGACCAACAACCACCGCAGCTCCAATGCCAAGCTTCCCATGCTGTCCCAAGCACCTCGCCTGAGTGAAGGTGGCTCCGTGATTCCTCTGCAAGAAACAGAAAAGTCAAGGGTCATGCCTGAAAAAAACATGGGAAAAGCAGTGCCACCTGAGACTTTCCAAGTCCCATCCCTCACATCTTTTCACTGAATGCATCTTTGTTTTCGTTGTTTTCTTTTTTTTTTTCTTCTTCTTTTTTTCAGAGTATGCACTTAAATTACATGTGATAAGATAGGCATGTCAGATTTTGTTTACAGAAGTTTACTGTTCAAGTCAGTAGGGAAAATAAAAATCTATCGACTGTGGCTTTTAAACAATAAGAACACAGATTTTTTTATTAGCACTTGATTTCAGTGCAGACAGAAACATCACTGACTATCACTGTTGTTTACTGTTAAAGGCACAGATCCTACTGACTTTCCACACATAGAATATTCCCATGGCAATCAATGGAAGTTTAGCATAAAGAGCAAAATATACTCCATCATGTTGTCTCTCTATATAGTAAATGCAAATTTCTTACCAACTATAAGCTTGAAAATTTCTTGCAGTGCGTTGCAACACAAACCTATTCTCAGTGTGTAATTTAAATTTTCAGGATGTGTACATTCCCAGTGGAGAGCCATTTGTGTGTGTGTGTGTGTATGTATAGAAGAAATGAAATGTTAATGACTTCTCCATCTACATTTCCATACTTGTTAGCTTTTCCTACTAGTTTTCTTCTGCCCTTCAGAGTGCTAATTGTGCCTGTAAAAGTCCAGGAAATTTGTGTCATAAATAGTTTCTGCCTATTATAGCCAATGAAACACATACTGAGACAAATATATGGGACTGAATCACAAGTTATTTCACTAAAGTCAATGGGGTTACTCTGCATTTTGATTTCGATTTGGCAAAGCATGTGGTCTAAAGTTGGTCTTGGAGCCAGGAATAAAATTAAGCACATGCATACATACTTGTCTGGGGCTTTTTTTAAAAATTTATTCCATACAGGAAGCAGAATTTAGCTAAATATATTTCATACAGTTTCCTTATTTTTGTCACTATAGATAATAGCTAGGAAAACAGCAAAAGCATACCATAAATATGACACATTTGCCAGAGAACGGGCAAAGAGGAAATACTGATGTTGCACTTGAATCAGTAATACTGCTGATTTTGATGGCCAGGTTATTGCCATCTGGTCATTAATTTTGCTCATAGGTTGGAAAATAATATGCTTTCCTGTGTTAACTAATTAATTTTGTATTTAGGAAGAAAAAAAATGTTTTGGGTGTGTTACCCTCTTTGGTGGGTATGTTCGATCCTTAAAGCTAAGTTGCTCTTTTTTTTCATGTGGAACAGAATTGTATGCATGTGTGTTTTTAAACAAGGGCACCTGCATTAAAAATGTCTATCCTCATTAGATCCATTTTCTCAATTAAATTCAAGTTTCTACGTCCAAAAGGCATAAATCTGGGTATCGATTTAGTCATAAAATAATGAAACTCCCAGCAGTCTTCTAAACCCATTTTACTTGGATGAGCGTATAAGCTTTTAAAATATCAAGTTATTCCAGTATTTAATACACATAACTGCTTCCAGAGGTCTGAAGGCAATAAGGCATATCTTCCCCACACCATTTGAAGCACTATACTTAGAGCTAGCCAGTCCCTCACTACTGGTTTTAAGGCTTTTGACAATTTTATTCAGTGTGAGTTTGATACTTTCTCAACAGGGGCTTTATCCCTCGAAGCCAAAATCAATAACCTATCAAATCAAAGCTCTATAAAATACCAATGGGCTCTTGGTGTTTTGCTCCCATAAATACAATTCAGCTTAACTCTACACTTTAAAAACAAGCTGATTCTACATTTACTGGCCTGTTCCAACAAGTTAACTGTATTGTCAACATGTACTTCAAAAAATTCTCTTTTTAGGCAACAAACAATGATCTATTCCTTGTAAAGAATCAAAACCATTTCCACTTACTTGTATTCAAGGGACAACTCTGCGTATTTGTTTGTTTGTGGGGGTTTTTGGTGGTGTTTCGTTTGTTTGTTTGTTGTGTTGTGTTTTGGTTTGTTTTCCAAACAGAACCATATTTTGCTGCACCAGTGCTTGTGTTATCTTGTTCAAAGGACATGCCCAGCTGATCAAGTATAACCTGCATGGAGATAGCAGGAATCTGGGTAAAGCATTTAAGTTTCCTGTGGTCCTGTTTTATGTTAAATTGGATTTCATAGTGCATAGATCAATGCTGGTAGACAAGCTTTAAGGTACATTGGCCCCTTATTCGGCCCTGTCTACTCTCAGGGCAGTCTGAAAATACAAAAATAATAGTAAATTGAAGCAAATTTTTTAAAGGCCAGTGTGTTTTATTTTAATCTTTTCCACTTCTCAAGCACATGCTGAAGTTGCTGCTTGAAAAAACAAAATCTCACAGACGAGCATTTTATGAGTGAAGAAACCCCCCCTTCTGCTGCAAAGGGTAACAGTGAGAGGAGTGACTTAGCTTGCTAAATCAGAGCAAATTCCACATATGTTTTACCCCAGCTGGCAGAGTTTAACAAACAAACCTGCCCTGTACAATGTAACAAACATTTTTCTGATAACTGGGAGCAACATTTCAAATCCAGTGGGTTTGCGAGGTGTTTGATCTGCTGATACAAGCTGCGGTTCCTTTCCTTGGTTGTTTTTAGCACCAGAAAGCCCAGTTCACTACTGTGTTATTCCAGGATTTGCACTGCTACATAACTGGAGCAAAGGACCCTTATTGCTGACTGTTTTCAAATTATTTCAGAAGAACTGAAACCTCAGGTTTCACTGAAACTGCACACCCAGAAAACTCAAGTAATGCCATGATGAGTTATCCTCCAAAAACAAGTATTTTGATTATCAATCAATATGAAATACAATTGCCCCTAGCAGTGTCTTATATACAATCTTGAGGCTTGTTCAGCAGCAACACTACTTTCTAAATATAGTCTTGAGGTCACCGTGTAAAAAATGTAAAGTGTGGCCACATTTCAAGTGCAGTTGTATATCATAAATCAAAATTAATGCCAAAAACTTTAATTCAAATTAGTGTGCTTTGGTTCTGCCACTCTTCTCTCTGATTAACTTATCTCCAATAAATATTGAGAGGTACTTGTTGGCTTTGGTTTTGGTTTGTTTTTTTCTAGATGGTATTTTTGTAGTTGCCCCACAGTAAACATCACAGGAACTTATTTATGTATTGATCTCCCTGGTGTCCTCCAAAAAAACAGTTCTTTAATACTACATTATTCCAGATGGGTCCTTATATTCTTGACTCTGTTCTACTAAATTAGTAAACCCATTTTCTCTTATGTTAATAGAAAGGAAATGTTAGAGTGATTGTTTAGAGCCAGTAATATCATCTGGAGTAATCTCCTTCCACTGTTCACTTTGCCTCTGTAGCTAGCAAGGACGATGTCCAGATTTGGAGGGCTGAACAGCTGCCGAGTAGGACCACAACCTTTGTTTCGTGACATCTCTTGTTTTGACCCCTGCTTTCTGGTCACCGGAGAGATGATTGACTAAGTGCACAGGGAAGTCCATTTTTAGTAGGGTGGACCGGAGCACGGCATGACAAACTGTGATGTCTGAGTTTTGCGTTACACCATCTGGCCTGCCATTTCCAGAGCCTCACATCAGAGTCCTGATGATGTATGTTTAAGCTTGGCACTATCATTTATCTCGTATCTTGCGTTTAAACAGATGCAAGCTGAATATAACAGAAAAGGAGACCTTGATGCAGGAGTCGCTGCACAAAGCGATGCTCTTGAGCTGTCTACAGGCTCCAAGATTAAGTGTAAAATCTGACAGGGAGGATACGTATTAAAAAATATGTGTTGACAGAATGATTTAACTAATATTTTAAAGGCAAAACATCAACTGAATTTCCATATCATTTATAATGTTAGTGAACAAGGTACTACAAAGCAGGCTATCCCCTTCTGTCACCATCATCTTATTCACAACTTTATTTTACAGATCGAGAATGTTTTAATAAAAGGAAGCTCTGAGGCTTGATTTTCAGCTGCCATAAATCAACCCAGCTACACCGATAGCACTGGGGTAGCCACATTAATGAAGCAACACTGATTTACATCAGCTGAGGACCTGGTTCCTAATTCTGATATAAGTTACTTCATACAGAGATAACTTGCTGCATTGCAAGGAATAGAAGACCTCGATGATTAAAATGAGCCCTTGAAATGCTGTGGGTGGGAACGCATGACTGCACGGTCTGAACATGATCTGTTTATCAGCCCCGGAAGAGGAGAGGAAAGGGACCTGCCCTGTGCCACGAGGCCGTGTGGTGGTGCTGGCTGCAGGGTCCCCACTGCCCCAGTCATGCTCAGCTGTTTTTTCCTTCATCTCACATTAAAATACATGTCTCCTCCTGGATCTAGCTTGCATAAATCAGTAAATCCAATGGAGGAATATTTCACACCAGCTTTGAATTCAGCCCCTGAAGCCTAATTAAGTTCACCAAACTGTAGAAATTCAACTAATTGCAATTCTTAAATTAGCAGTCCAGGTTTGCACTCCTAATCCACAGAAAGGAGACACAACCAGAAAGGAATGCAGCCCTTTTAAGATATGAAACATCTTAAATGAGGAGTGAAAATGAGGAATGAAAAGGAAGTATTGAGCAACTGTACTGCATCTTGGACACCTGGGTCCCAACATCCAAAAGAGAAAATATCCCAAGGCAATAAAGCTAATTGATGCAAGTATATAGGAACTTCTCGGGGAGACACTGGAGGTGGGAAGGGGAAGAAAACATGACGAATTGAATAAAATAAGTAGATATGTGAATAGTTTGGGAAGATTGAACTGTGCAAACCTAGATATGCCACCTTCTTAGTCCCTCAACATCACTGTGACATCAGTGCTTCCAAAACATCCATGGGACATGCCAGTGCTGAAACTGAAGCAGGAGCAGCCATGGTGCTGGGGGGATGAGGCAGCAGCCCCTGAGTGACATATACCCTGCAGCAGCTCCTGAGCAGACAACTTTCAACCCTTATTAAAATGTCAGCACTTTATTTTGTGAATGGAGAGATACTTTTATTGCATGCACAATTAGCCTTTCGTATTAGCAACTTCCTAGCAACTCTGTTTCTTAAAATAGGGACTTACAGTGCAAGCTTTTATCTTATATAATCCCTTAGAAAAAGATAACTCAGACACCTTTTGGGGGTTTTAAACATCAAACCTTCAGCTTGAGACCTGTCTTTATCAAAAGAACTAGCAGCTCTATCTAGGGTTTATGTTCTTTAGAGGAATTCCAAATTGCCTGTTTTTTATAGACTACCTACATAACAACCTCCTACAGTATTTAAATTTTTGTAATTTTCTACTCCTAATGTGATCTTCACATTTAAATGCACACAGAGTATTTTACATTTATCTATTTAATATCATAGTTATGTCTTTCTTTAAATGCCTGTTATTCAACAACTTATTAATAGTGAACTGTTTTTTTCTAACAGAAGCCATTTAAATTTAGTTCATTTATGGTGATTTCTTGTAGCTTTTCAGCCAGCAGAAAAGCCTTAATAGCCTAGAAGGCTGTATTTATAAAATCTGTTTGGCTATTTAGCCTCAGATGTATCATCATTATGGGAGGACTAAAGCATTTTTCCTGACTTTTCACAGGTATTTCACTGCTATGCAGTAATGAATGTGACTCTTTCGAACAGTCTTGCTGTTCGTCACCAATCCTTAAAAAGTGTTTTGGCATTAAAAAACAAATAAGTTATCCACCAGAGAGTGTTTAAATTCTTCTCAGGAAGCTGTCCCAAAGACAAAGGTTATGACAGAGCTATGCTTACCTTAGCTGTCACACTGCTATGGTGTCCCAATGTAACAGTGTCTCAGCCATCAGCTGCCAGACATGACCCTATCCATGGTGGTACAGAGCATCTCGGCACCTGGGCTACACGCGTGGGGTGTGCGGAATGAATGTGGCTCCAAGTGTCGCCTTGTTAGTGAAGAGTATCTGCCATCACCTGGGCTGGAAAAGATAAAGGAGGATAAATCAACTGTAGTGTCGTTTAGCATCACACTCACCCCTGCAACCTTCTTACTCCTGTGGACTTGCATTTTGGTGCACAGGTGGGCCATAATCCAGAGTGAAGCCTTTGCTCATGCTTTAATTGAGGAGCAAAAATATTCACAGGGTTTCAAGGATGTCCTCAGCCACTGCTCTGCATGGGGCCTCCAGAGGTACGTGGCGATGAAATATCTGCTGTCCTGCCAGGTTCTGGCATGGCCCACTCACTTCTGATGAGTACCCGAACATCACTACTCTGAAACAGGCTGAGCAGGAGGCAACAGAGGGTTCCACAAGGACAGGAGCAACCCAGCTCCCTGCATTCCTGCTGGGCCCACAAGATCAAGTGACATCTGAGAAAGGTTTGTTTGTAGAGGCAGCCCTGGGTGCAGTCAGGGCCTCAGACCCAGAGCATCTCACCTACCTTTTTGGGTCATCCTCCTCCCTGCAGGACCTGAGCCATTCCCAGGTTGTGCAGCTCCTAGCCTTCTCATTTGCCATGGGTACCTAACAGTGAAACTTCAAGGAGTCCTTTTCCTCCTTTTTATTTATCCACCAAGCGTGCTTTGCAAGGGCTAATTTATATTTGAGCAGCAGTGTGTATGAAGGTCTACACAAGGCAGCTCAGCCACCAGAAAAGTTAATATGTGCTTTGCATTTGCTGTCTCTAATTACAGAAGGAAAGGAGTGAAGGTACGGCTACGCCTGCCTCTGCATGAGCCACTTTGACTATTCCAAAGCTAATTAAATATGTCTCCTGTATATAAAATATATCATCTCCAGATAACAGCATACTGTTAAATTCTTCATCTTATTAAAAGCTTGCATTAATGCTTTTCCAACATAAATTTTAACTGCGGACAGGTACTATTTGAGGAGCCTGACAATAGGACTGACCTAGATTAGGCTGACAGTGCCAAAAGATATATCACCTCTAGCTGTCTGGGGGAGAAGAAGGATGAGGAATACATTCTCTGTTATTGCCTAACGCTGATGGGCCGGCACTATCTCCAGAAACCCGGTGTTGCTTCGCCTTCTGCTTTCTTGGTACAGTAGGTGGCTATACCGTGCCGAGGAACGAGATTCTCTGCTTGCCGTCTCTTATTTCCCATCTTATAACTCAGCTGTAGGGAGATTTAATGGGGCATTGGATAATGATTTTAAAGCCATTGATAAGTCTCCCTATAGCTTACAAAGTTATGGGGAAAGTCAGATAATTCCAGGTGGCTGGGTTTATGCAGTAAGTATTTGCAGGCATTTAGGTCAAGGCTGTCATCTGTACAGGAGCAGAGAGAAGTCTGCCTGTACCAACACTCAAGCCTTTGCAAATTAAATGTTCTCTAAGGTTGCTTGGACTCTTCTGTTAGGCTTGAGCAAGCAAGGGGCACTGATGACAGGTTTAGAAACCACAGGGAGTTTCACCACATAGGGAACATTTTGTTCTTTCAGTATATATGCACAGAGCTGATAGAGATCTTTTCAAGGCATCCTTGTACAAAAGGGAGACAGCAAGTGGGTTCATAAAAACCCTCTACTGTCACACAACTTCTAATGCAGAAAACAAGAAGGCTGCTGAAGAGCAGCAATATTTCTTACATGCATTATTGAATATTCAAAAGATATGAAAATAGCTTTAAGAGTCTAAGAAAATAGAAAATTCCAAATATTAATAGGAACTTTGCCATTGATTTTAGCACAGAGCTTGCATTGACATTGTGAGATTGCTCAGTCTTAGACACTTGATTGACACAGTGATGGCTCATTCAGAGTATATGCAAAGTCACTGCAACTGTATTAGGCTTTTCTCTTGACTTCAGGTTTTTTAACTTTTTCCACTGACATCCCAAGGGCCATTGTATTGACAGAATAATACTTCTGTTGCAATGCTGGTGTATGAGAGACTTTCATTTTTGGGAAGGGGGAAGGGATGACTCTTCCACTGCTGTCCTCCTGGGTGAAAACCTCAAGATACAGTGAATGAGGTGCAGCCACAGAAACTGCAGCCCATGAAGACCCTTTTGGAAGAACTAGTGAGCCGCACACTCAAAAGTTCTGTGAAAACCAGTGGGTGCTCTCTCTACAAAGCACCACCTCAGAAAATGGGACTTTATACATATTCTGTTATTGAGACGATAAGGGCAAGGATCAATTTTGGAGCCATGCCTCTTTAATAGTCGACTGAGGTGTTTCCCAGAGCTGGCTCAAACCTCTTCAGCAGGACAGAAGAAAATCAACGTTGCAGTCTCCCAAAAGAGGACAAAACTACTTCCCAGGAGAAAGTTGTCTTTTGGCATGTTTCCTCCTCACATACCCAGCAAGTCACCTGCTGTAGCACAGGCCCATTCCTTCCTCAGGCAGTGAGTTCACGGGCCCTGGCAGGGGCTCATGGAGTAAGATACCAACATAGGAAAAAGTGGTCTATTCCAGAGGGAAAATAAATCTCCGTTGCCACCTGCTTTTGCTATAGAACTGGGTGAAAGCTAAAGAAAAAGAAGAAAAACTGATGGAGGAAAGGCCTCTCCAGGGGAAAAGTTATCCATTGAGTGTTAGGACAATAAAGTAAAACTTACTGTACCTAGAGATCCTGTCTGATAAAAAGAAAATTTCATGCCAAAGGAAAACTGAGGACTGGAAACAAAATCAGCAAGAACTGAAGGGTCTCAGGATCACTTCCTCAGCAGAAGTAAATGGTTATAACTGCACTGGATTTAGTACCACACAAGAATATGTCAGGGATCTATCAAAAATGTTCTACAGAAACAGAAGTTTTCACCTCCTCAGAGATATGGACAAGAATCTCAGTTACCCTAAATCTCTCTCATGCTCTTCTAAATATATACCCATGATATGCCCTTTAAAGCAGAAGAATGATGAAAGACAGATTTCACGTGAATGAAAATCTTATCCTGGATTTTTATAGGGAAAAGCATAATTTATCATTAAACCTTTTCCCAGCAGTTCCACTCACTGTGGAAATTCACTTCTTCATTTTGGAAGGTACATACAGAAATGCATCTAACTCAAGAAAGAAAAACAAAAACTGACGATAAACCATCATAATCTGCTTGATCAGCTGGAGCACAGAAATAAAAAATGCTACCTCTTAAAAGAGCACTCTGAATTATCTTGATTTCTACATAGAAATAAGTGACAACAACTTCTAGATAGCACCACTTCCTATCCACATATTTAAACTTAAAAGTCAAGGTTGAGTGAAAAAATATTGCTGCCTTGAAAGATAAATATATTACTTATATTAGCTATAACAGGAATATGTGCTACTGCATAAATATTTAAATTCAGATTTGGAAACTATATATTTTGAAGAAACCAAGGCCAACAAATATTGGATTACAAATTCATATTTACAATTTCCTTTAAAAAAACTTTATGATTTCTTTTTCACTGAATGGGGTGGTATTAATTTGTCTATGTTCTACGAGTGCTCCATTTGCACTCTGTTCTGCAAGCTAACATTTCTCATTTCCTTTTAACTCCAAGAAAAGTGAAAACATTGCCCTTAAATATTTCCATTCAAATTTGCTAGATTAAATCATATACTTTTAAAGCCCACTCAATGACCAAGTCACTTTACCTGCAGCATTCAAACCCAGCTAGTT
The DNA here is from genome assembly GCA_013399365.1 of Pampusana beccarii. NCBI lineage: Eukaryota > Metazoa > Chordata > Aves > Columbiformes > Columbidae > Pampusana > Pampusana beccarii. Next base: position 528,682 of record VWYH01008138.1, on the reverse strand, counting down.
GAGGGGGATGAAAAGCAATAGAGTTGCGCTAATAGAGCAATGCTAGTTTGGAACAGATAAAACAGAGATGCTGCACAGTAGGCAGCTGACAAAGCCTGTTGCCAAAAGACACACCTGAAAGAAGGATCTCAGCAAACATTCAGAAAACGGAGTGGAAGGGAGAGACCATTGTACATAATTAGAGCAGAAAGGGCTTGAAATGTCTGGTATTTTAAGACGTGCCAGGCTGCAAAGAACTTGAGCAAGGAGGAGGCATATCACTTGGCCTGCTCTTTCATTTTGACCTACTGTAAAGATTACTGCATTTAGCTCCAGGGCAGCTCTTACAGGTCATTCTTACCTACAAAATCAGGTCTCCGTAGCCTAGGGTCTCACGCGATCCAGTGGTTCCTACACAAACTACCAAAAACCAAGTTCTTCCCTTCTTGCTCGAGTAAGCTGCTCTTGGTCTCAGATGGTGCAGACTTCGAATCGGAAGATTTATGGCTACGTCGGGGCAGGAGTTGGGAAATGGTATACCAGGAGTAATAAAGGCAAGACTGAAAATTAACCTGGCAAGCACCATGGTACTGAAAGTTCAAAGTATGCAAATAATGTTTTCCTAAGTTTAGATAGAATATACTATACATTCTATGTGTAGTCCAGACACATAAATTGCATGGAACAAAACGCTTAAGCAGGGTTAAGAGCAAAACAGCCAAGGAAGAAAAGAATCTGGTCTTCCTATCCTGCAAATCTGTATTTGCAATTTTGCAGACAGGATAAGACCCCAGAGGTGGGAAAAATCATGTAAGTGAACTTGTAGAGTCTTGTCCCCCATGCTGGAACCCAGCTCGTGGGGGGATCCAGGACCTCCACGTGGGCACCTCAGAGACAGCTGATGGTGCAAACTGCTCATTGCTCTGAATGCTCAGAAAATGATTTCTGGTTTTAGTTCCTCTTTTTGGGTGGCTGCCCAAGAGAATTGATCGCCAGAGAGCAAAGGCTTGGGCTCACTGTGAATCAGGAGCTAATAAAACATCCCAAGGGACAGGTGAAGGCGTGCCAATTGCTTTTGAAAGTGTAGTCTTTTAGACATGACACGACTAGGAAAAAAAAAACAACAAAGTTTTGTTCACAACCAGCACAATAAAAATACCCGATTTCAGGGGGGCTGGAAGAAAATACAGATTTTTTGCAAAATCCCACTCGAAAATTATCTAGTTTTTGAGCACCTATAATGATGACTCAGATACATTAGAACTGATGTTTTATTTTTCCCCTGGAAAAACCTAGCTATGCTTTATGTTCCTCTCTTTTTCATTCTACAATTGATTGTTGTGACAATGTAGTATAACTCCGGCCCACTACTGGACCATCAAAAAAAAACCATTTACAGTTAGCGCCTCGATCCAAAGGGAAACATATATGACGACAAAGTTTTAAGAAGTCTTGGTATAAAGTCTGTTTTCACTGATTTAAACTACTTTATCACTCTTCGCAGCAAGCTTACCTCAGCACTGACAACCCACTGCATTCACATGAAGCGTTGACATCATGTCCATAACTGTAAAATGAACTTTGACAACACATCTGCCTCTCTGGGATGCAGCAGCCTGACTATGGGGTTTCCAAATCCTCCCCTTCTCAGGAAGTTTTTACACTAGTTCATTAACACTTAGCTTGAAGGGCAATTTGCTGCCCACCACTGTGGACAGCATTTTTAATAAATAATGCATACTGTGTAATGAGGACAAAAAAGGTCAAGGTAAAAAATGTAAAACATTTTAATGGGATGTCTTGATGAAAGCTTCCCATCACCTTCTCTAAATACTTTACTAACGATCTTCTAGCTTGGGGAGGTTATTTTTTTTTCCTTAGAAACAAGTTCATAATGCACTAATAATATGCTGCTAATTGTTGAAGTAGCAAAGTTCAGATGTGTCATTCCAGCTGTCCTCACAGAGTAAATGCGCTTACACTCCACACTGAAAGCTTCAGTAGGGTCTTCTTCAGGTCTGCTCTGCCTAGGACAACTTCATCCTCTCAGCACAACGGTGAATTCCAGTTTTCAGGGGTGGAATATGGGATAATGAAGTGAAATAATAGCATTAACCAATACCTAATTAACACACAATCTATTTAATTTCTAGCTCCACCATTAGGTTACTATTAAAGTATATTTAGTTGGCCTGTATAAAACTGCATTATGGCAGATTTTCAGATTCAGGCTATTCACAGGCCATTTGCAATTTTCATTTCTCTTCTCTCTTTAATGTCATAGCCTTAACTCCATGAAGGTCTAGATCAGGTTAGTGCAGAAGATTGACTATTACAGCCTAATAGATTTTTTTTTTCTTGGCCCCTCCATAACATGTATTAGAAACCTGCACAGATTCAGAGCAGCAATGTGTCTGTCTCCTTCTGGCCTCCAAGAGAAGGGGGAGAAGCATTTTGGGCAAGAACAACTGGGATTTCAGACAGAGTGATATGTTTCTCTGTGAGGTACCAAAGTTTTCATTATATTTGGATACTCAGGCAGGTAAACAGGGCCAGAGCCTTAAACCCAGTGCCCATGGAAATACCAGAGTTCCATCCACTACGGGAGGACTTTACATCGAATGAAGTCCATCAGTGTGTATTCCGTCTCAGTAAGGCCTGCGTCATGTGCATTCACAACTAAGCTATCCCATCTGCACCAAGCCTGACTGTGGTCACAGATATTATGGCCAGCAGCTGAGATCCTAGGGAGTCACTGTCCCCTGTTCTTCCCTGCCAGAGACCCTGTGGCAATGGTCCATATACTTTGTTGCTAACTTTAGTGAATCATTCAAAATGCTGACTAGCCCATAATATAAAGGATAGCTGTGATTTACTAAGTGTCTCAGGCTAGGCAGAGCAGAGCTTTCTGTGTTACCTCAAGCTAGAAAAGGATGAATTTTCAACAGACCTCCTCAGGATATTTTAATTTGTATAAGTGCATTCAAAGCATGAAAGCAGATGGACAATATGTGAATTATGAACTAATTGGGGGAAGATGGAAATGAGAAGGTAAATTTCATTTACATTATCTCCCTTTTTACGCTTGCTAAGGTCTAAGGTAAAGGCTTGGTCTCTTTCTGGTCCATAAAATATGGATTGCTATTTTCAAACTACATCAACACTGCTAATAGCCATTCCCATTAGTCAGCCGTATAATAGCATTATGATGCTATGAAATATTGACACGATAAAACAATGTAAGCCAGAGGTTACTGACAGTGCACACTGATATTGACAAATAAATGCAGATTTTTAATGCACTGCTTTTGCCACCTTTCTACCTGGCTGACAGTATATAAAAACATTTTTCAGATCCTTCACTCACTATTGCTAATGCCAGTTGATGGCAGAGGACCACTGAAGTTAATGGGATTATTCCCACTGATGATTTCCAGCATGGAAAAAAAAATTTGGGAATTTGGCTAAAATGGGGCCAGCACTGAAGATTTTATATCTCAGCCAGTGAAGTGTGAGGGAGTCAGATGGGGGTGGAGGTGCAAGAAACCAACCAAGGAGATACAAACTTGTTGGACAATGCCCAGCTTTTTGGAAATGTGCGCACACAGAAATGATCAGGGGAGGATAAAGTGACAGACCTGGTTGCTCCAGCATCTTTCTTCCATCCACACACCTTCTCTGGAAGGGAGCTCCCCCGTACTGTATCTCCTTCACCAGCTAGCTGCAAAGTCATCTTTCTGCAAAACAAATGTACATAAACATATAACCCCCTGCCCCAAAGGAGTATTCTACTGGGCATTCTTAAATACTAAAAACATTTATAACACCTGTTTAGTGCTTGTTTCCCACCCTAAATCTTACTTGCAATACTTTTTCTTTTGTTAGGTTTGGGCAAATTTAATGTAACATTTGATGATACAGAGAAGGAGAAGCCTATTTTTCCAGAAAACAAATGATCGGTCACCTGCTAGAATATATTCCAGAAGCATTAAGTGAGAAATTATGTCTTTAACAGAAAACATATCCTCTCTACTAGAGGCTGCCATTCACTCATGTTTTCTTTACTTCTTGTCTTTAATTATACCCATTTTCACTGTATTACTCTTCTTCCCTAGCCAAAATGTATCCACACAAAATTTCGGATGTGGCCGTCTCTATTTTCCAGTGACTCCAGTGATGCTTCCTCATTTACAGCTCTATGCCCCACCAGAAACTGGGATGAAGACTCCTGCCAGGCAATGGTGCTTTGTTCACTGGTGTTTGCAGAGCGGCTGGACATTCCCAGGCGCTTAGGTCCAGAAGCCCTGTCCTGCATGTGGTTCAGACTTCCTCTGTGCCCAAGAGGATACTCACACAGTTCTGTGTTTCTCCTGGAGAACATGTCTGCTGAACTACTCTCCACCTCCCAGGAGTCCACCCTAGGACTGAGCTATCCTTCTTATTCCTCCAGCCCATCTGTTTTAATGATGACTAACTTCCACCACACAGAAATCACCAGGTCCCCCTCATTTTCTTGGAAGAATCTTTATTCTGTGGTACATACCTCCTTATCCATTCCTGTAACCAGCTGTCCTTCCTTTGATGGTTTCTAACAGGACTGCTACACAAAATCCCAAGACTGGGCAAATCCCGTTCTGTGGAAATGTGGTGATTTTGGCACCAGGGTATCCAGCCCACTCCTGAGATGACAGGACCTGAGGAAGAGTCCAGAACAAGCATCGGCTTTGATGTTGTCTTCCCACATGCTCTGTCGCCTCATGTCTGAGGCTGTACATACCACAGGAGGGTACAACAAGGGCAACCCGAGGAGAAATTGTCTGGTGGAGCTTGTTCCAGGAAGATGCATGTTTCTGTTCTCCATTATCTGCAGGAGTCAAACAGAGGACGTGTCAGTGTGAGCTGATGGGTAGTGCTGAGCTAAGGGGAACACAGCTGTGTCTGAACAGCTCCTGTGCACTTTTAACAACTCACACTTCACAGGTAAGGTCTGGGTAACATAGGAAATTTCACCACCAGATGCTGTAGCCCCTACCTGCAGACACAGACCACACAAGGGAGTGGAGTAGCATCAGGTGAAGAACAAAAAGCGGGGAAGGATGGGGTCACTGCTCACCTCCTGCGTCCTGGCACTGCTGGGACAACGAGGTCTCTTCTGGCTTCCCACCGATGTGGGATACGTTCTCTTGCTTAGGATATGAAGCACAGCTTTTGGTTACGGAGGTGCACGGGTGCTCTGAACTGCTGCACAATTAAAACAAAAACGAAACAGAGAAATAGGAGCAATGAAGGAAACAATAAAAAGTGAAAGGAGAAGACTGAGCTGAGGCAGGCAGGAGATATACCTGCTCCCCAGCTATGACAATGAAGCTATGAAGTGGGTCCTTTGGTTGTGCCCATATTGCAGGGTATCATTGCTGACCTCACCTGCCAGATGGGACTCTGCCTCCAAACTGCAGAGGGTTGTTAACGGTTGGACTCTATCTTAAAGGCCTTTTCCAACCAAAATGATTCTACGATTGTATTCTATGAATATGCTCTCCTGAGTCAGAACTTTACTCTGCTGATCTGTCTCCTTACCTGAGCAATGTTTAACAGCTGTAAAGTAGCAGAAAGCACTCCAAGTTGTGCACTATGTTCGTGAGCTGGTGGGTGAAGCACGGGCAGCTAAAAATATAGTCAGAAATAAGTTTTCAGACACAATAGGTAGGTGATATGCAAAGCAGTTCCTTGTTCTTACTATTTACCTTGGTTTAGAAGCTGATGGCAACCCTCCAAAGAAATGAGTTTAAACTGAACACTGAACTCAGTTAATTAGTTTTAAGGTATTGACACCATAATAAGAACCATCAGACAAAACTTCAGTGCTTGATCAAACATACAGCTTTATCTGTGTCCAATGCAAGGCTTTGTTGCCTAAACCTGAAAACTTCTTATCACTTAATGGCTTGGCTCGAAAGAAAGCTAATTTGGGATGGTAAGTGGATTGACTGACCAATTTGTGTTTTAAGACTAATCCACATGTGCTGTACTTCACAGTGCTCCTTGGTGAACTCCTCACCTTGTTCTGAAGCTTTCTGTATGAGCTATCTTCTGTGACAAGTGCAGGGAGATGCAGTGAAGAGTTAAAAGTGAATCTCCTGCCTCTTTGAACTGTTTTCTCAGTACTGCGTGTACACAGATACACTTTTGATGTGTTAACTAGAAAATCTGACTGAAAAAGAACAAAGCAGCTGTCACTGAAAGGAAGACACTGACGAAGAACCACACAGCCTTTTATTGAAGAACTGTCAAGATTGATCCTACAGCACTCAGTTTGTCTGTAGTATTTATCAAAGACCTAGATCAGATGAAGGAAATTAAAAAAAATAATAAAATTCTATCCACTGGACATTTATAAATGGTATCTGAAAATGCATTACATTTAATACACCTATGAGAATGGGTTTTTGACAGTTCAGAGACTGGAATATAAGCTCACCAGCATTTTTCACAGGTCTTGGAAAATAATAATTTGTCATTGTTGAGCAAACCCACTTAATTGCCTGCAAAGTTTTAAGTAGCAAACTTGATTAAAAACCATTCTGTGCAAATAAATAAATGAACTCATAGAAAGCTCAAAATCTCTTGCCTTTAAAGGAGAAGCAAAGCATGCAATACATCCTTGTAAGCACTCGCATTTGTGTTAGAGTTGCACCGTGCAAGGTCAAAACAAGATCAGGGGACAAGCGTGCCAGAATCTCCCCAAACGTCTGGGTAGGGTACATGTGTCCACATGAGCAGAGGGATTAAGGCGTTTGCCCCAGGTCACACAAGGAAGCCTTTGGACAGTCAAATCTGCAGTCATGAGGGTTTCAATCCAATACTCTACCACAAGGTTAACTTCTAATTGAACATCCTTGCTGGCCTAGGATGAAGCACGTGGTGTGATGACGTGAACTAGGGTGATACATATCTCACAGGACTGGCAGCGAGTGCAGTTGAAATGATATTAAGTGCCAAAAACCACTCTGGATTAATGTCACAGGTCCTGGTCCTGCACTGAGCTCCTCAGGGGGCACCAGTACTCCCTGGAGGGCAGCACAGCAAAACCTGTGGTTACCGTGTGGTATCTCTTGGCAAATGCTGACAGTTTAATGATGAAGACTCCGGAGATATCTCCAACACAGAGCCAACAAGACAAATGCTTCTCCATCAGCCTGTCTTTAAAAGTAACAAAAATACTGTCCTTTCTTCCAAAAAGGCAATTGCTGCACAAAGAGCTCTGAAGTACTATGCAAGTGTTAATTAACATTCGAATCCTACTCATCTACACATACACACACACACACACACACATCCTTTGCGAGGGCAGGACAGTTTAGACTTTCTGTCAGCAATGGAAATGGAAGTTGCACTAAGCAGTTGTGGAAGCCCACGTAAAAATATGTTTTGTGGCATTTCCCTTTCTGTAAAAGTACCAGTAAATCCTGGAAATGCCAGTGCACTATTTGCACTCTGAGCCATTTCAGGCACTGCTTCTCATGGGCTATGAAAGTGGTCACCAACATTTCTTTAGCCAAGGCTCACCTGAGGAAATCAGGAAGAACCTGGAACCTCACAGGATCCTCTTTATACCACACTCACACGTTTTGACTCATGATGGTTAATACGTCCCAGCTACCGAGGCAGCCAACATTTCCATCTCTCCTTCCAGTAGAGTAAAACCATATCCCTGAACAGGACAGGGCATGTGACCAAAAAAGACATGTATATGGTACATCAAAGAACTGTCCGTAGAGGGTTCATGCACACTCTCTTTGCACTTGGCGAGCAAGATGCTTGCTAGTAAGGTAGTCAGGCTTTCATAATTAATTCACGTGCCTACCGATGAGCACAGCATGGGCCTGCCTCTCCCACAAGAAAAGGCCCTGGGAGACACGGCGGTGGGTTAGGCAAAGCAAGGGTTAAGGAGTTGGATTGGGAATAGACGTGTGTCTCAGTTTGACAGTCATTCGCTAACTGGGGATGGCTGAACAGATGCTCTCCGAATGCTAATGTCACTCATGGTGTTCTACTTTGGGCAGACTTTCTCCACCAGCACAAGTCATCTGGGAAATGGCGGAGCTTGGAGGAGCGGGTGACCGTTCTCCTCAGGCACTGGGGGTCTGCATTGCCCCTTTGTGACAGCCCTCAGCAAGGGGTGGATTTCTATAAATCACCTGAGGATGAGGCCTTAGCCATTCAGATAGCCATGTACACTGTAAAAGACATTTAGCAAGTCCTTAGCCAGCATATCTTCATCAATTTAGACACCAGTTCTGTATTCAGACTGGGTCCTATTCAAACTCCTACTTCTGAAGCACCTTTTGAAGCTGAAGGTTCTGTGCTATCAAAGACAGTGCATGGTCCAGACCTCAAATAACAGGCTGCTTAGACTGAGGATGTATGCAAAGCCATGGGGACCTGTGACATCGTGTAGCAATCATTAACAACAGTTAATTAAATTGCACTTTGAAAAAAAATATTTATATAAACTTTGAGCAGAAGACCAGAACATTTAAACCACGTTGGAGCTGTCCATTACAAAAAAAAGAGCAGAGCTCTTCCTTAGCTCTGTCCATGTAAACTTTCCCTGAAATTGATCAGTAACTTGCCCAGCGATTCCAGAGATACGGGACTCTGGGTGTACAGGCAGAAGCTTCCTCACATAGGATGCTCTCAGTGGAGTAACACTGATTTACACCACTGAGAATCTGTCCCAGAGATTTTACTTTTTCTGAAAAACACTTCCCGCTGTGGCAGACATAACGCCATATCAAAGGCATGTGCTGTAATACACAATAAAGATATAGCTTTCATAATTTTCAATTACACTTCCTCTGCAATGATGTTAGTGAATCTCACCCAAAAGTAAATTATTCAGTGCAGATGATATAGAAATCGTTTGATGAGTGTCACTTTTCCATTTAAAGTTTTAACAAGATCTTCTTGGATAAGGAGTTCTTTTTTCACATGACACACTTTATATTTTGTTTCTGTCCCTCACCTTCATTCAGCAGGCTATTTCAACTTTTTAATATATTTTTTAACTAAACATTCAGTAGCCATTCAGATAGGTCTATTCAGGGGAAGTGCTCCTTCATTCAGTCAGAAATACTGATATATATGTTTTATTTAGTTTTAAGGACACTTTTTTTTTTTTTTTAATTTTGAGAACACTGAATTTGGCTAGAGCCAAATACGAAACAGCAACCTTCTTTCAAGGCAGGCTTGGAGGGAGAAGTATCGTGGGCTGCACTGGGAATCCTTTTCTTTCATGTAAATAAATAGTTCATTTACAAGAGCTTTTTAAATGGAAAAACATACCCAATACACCAATACATTTAAACTCATTCATATGGTAAAATATAGAAAACTGAAAAGCTGAATTCCAGAATGTTTTTATCTTTCTTTTCATGAAGTTACAGACACATTGGAATCTAATTCAAAAAAAAAAAAAAAAAATTAAATGTCCCCTTAACTTCACAGTTATTTTCTTCTTGCTGTATTTCAGATATGTGTGACAATTAATCATTTCATTTTCCATATACTTTTTCTCTTCTACCGAGCTATTCAGAATCCTGCCTATGTGAGATGGCCAGTAAATGAAATCCTAGGTTTATTTTTATGTGACACAAACTCCTACATTTATGTCTGGATCACTGATACATTCCTTATCACCTCAGCCGTACTGGTCAAGAAGCACCAGGTAACAGCATTGTAAGTGTTCTGTCAATTCTTCCTGTTTAGAAATGGGTGGGTAACACCCAACTCCAGCCATAACTATTTTTGCAAGCATGGAAGCAAGGGAAGGAGCTGGAGGAAGAAAATGGGGTTTGCCCATTTACAGAGTGTTCAACACAATGAAGCCTTTACACCATCATAGTAAATCGGCAAAAAAGCCCCATCCGTACCTACTGGAGAGAGGGAGGTGAAGTTTTGCTGATGAACACATATACCAAGTCAGGCCAAGAATTGCTTCGAATAGGAAAATCAGCAGTTTGTGTCCGAGACTAAAAGATGTAGCAGCAAAGAAGATAAAAAATGATGGAAGCCTGGATGAGAGAGATTTAACATGTGTTGATGTACAGGAAAGGCTGCATCAGCCACAAGGGGAGGCGAGATGACATTCTTCACTGTTTTCCTCCTTCTGCCTTAGCGTACTGCACCTGCCCACATTTCCCTAATTCTTAAAAAAAGGCCTGGATCTATCTGCAGCTCCTGACAGGTGACACATACCCATGCAAAACCCCAAGCTCCAGCATCTGTCACTGAACACATCAAAAGCATAGCAAAGTATACCTGTTTGTCCTGGCGTTTATCCTGCATTTGCCTTATTTTTGGCACCTCTTAGGCAGTTCAGCACGATTCTGGTTCCAGCTTGTTGTAAATAGCCCACAAGCAAAGGTCAAAGACAGTCTTCATCTCTTGCATCTTACCTACTAGCAGTATTTTTCTTGACACTCTAGAAAACCTTCCTGAAAATAAAGGCTTCTCACCCATGCAAAAACGTGCAAATTTTTGCCCTCTGCTAGCGACAGAGACTTGCAAACTCCATGACAAAACAGGAAGTTTTCCAGTGGGAAAATACACCTCTGTGTTACACCACTGAAGATTGTAAGTCCAAATGGAGTTCTGCACCTGCAATTAATACATTCTTCAGGAGAAGAAACCACAGAACTTGGTGAATTATAGTTCCAGTGTGTAGACCAGAACCATTGTGTTATAGGCTAGTACACCAGTATTACCCAGAAGTAGCTCATAGGTGAGTGATAGAATAACCAAAGCTATGGAAAGACCCTTATATGAAGACTTGTAAATTATTTTGGATTATTTATGTTAAAGAAGAGGACATACAAGAGAAGCAGGTAACAGAGATCGACTAGGACATTCTGGTCTCCCCGACTCAAAACATAAGAGGAACATAAAAAGACAAAAAATTTAAACCTGAGAGTTACGATTTTTACAATTTGCTCAAGTGCAACAGAAAGTCTTTAAAGCCTACAATACTGCAAGATTAAATAAGGGATTGGATATTTGTACAAATTTCACTATCCAGAGAAGTTCTAGCTCTGCTTAACAGCTGTCTGGTAAACACAATACATCATTATTTTAGCCATTCCTAGATTTTGAAGTAAAAGACCAGTGTGGAAAGCAAAAATCTCATATATCCTTATTGTTGAGTTTTACTTTACAAATGTTAGAGTTGCCAGAATTTTGGGACTCATGTGCCACCAAAAATCCATTGATGTTCCTACTGATTCCTATTCTAGCAATGGAGAACTGATAGACTTAACTAGTGTTGTCATCTAGCACAGATCCATACGTCAGCTACAGATCATATACCCTTGCCATATAACCAGATTGACAGCCCATGCTGGGAAAGCTGGTACAAACTTTGACTACTGTTGGCATGCTCCTTGTACAGACTTCAACTTAAATGTGCACAATACTCAAGGAAACAAGACCATGGCTCAAAAGACAACAGGACACCCCTTTTTGCAAGCCGGCTTACCTCTCTAAGCCAGCGATCTATCAGGAACGTGATTCCTTCCTACCACAACCACTCATCTCTGAAAGAAAATTTGTAATTCCTGTTCTTGATTTCCTTTCAACCTGTTTCTCTAAAACAATCTTCCCCTCAGGCAACGTGAGTCTCCAGCCTTTGTTTGGCTGAAGATGTAAATATTTGGGCACTCACAGATTTGATATATATATACATATTTGTTGGAACATTTACCACCTGCTATTCAAAGTTAAATCCATAGATTACAGAAAACAAGTTCTTTATCGCTTTTTGTCTAATGCAAAATTAAAGACAGCTGAAAGCCTACAAGCTTTCTCTTGCTTGTGAGTCAGTTGTAGCATAATTACCCCTCTAAGGCTTGAATAGCAGCAAGGAGACAGATCTTTGCAAGGCCCATCATCCCAGCAAGAGTTCCAGGAGCTTCTCTGCTCCTGAGGACATTAAATCAGAGGTCATTAAAGCAGAGGCCACTGACTAATGAAAACTCCTGGCCGTACTCTGCATGAGCACTCATCTGCCAGTGATAAAGGCTCACTTGGCTCCCGAAGCAGTGAGACCCAGGGTCTCCGTAGAACATGATGTGCCTCCTTCCGAGACCAAAGCAAGTAACACCGTAGTGATGCATACTGCAGGTTTTTCCCAGCCCCATTCCCAAAATTGAAAGTGGGTTTTAGAGGTCTGTGAGATCTTTACACAGCCAAACCCTTCATCTGTGTGAGGTCAGGTCTACCAAACCTGCATTGCTTTCCCAGGGTAGCTTTTCTTCCACAAGGCAATGAAGCAGTACCAGGAACAAGGTCCGCCACCTGGCTATGGGCAGGTCTCTCCTCTCTCCAGGCATCTCAGAAACTTCTTCAGACTCAAACCCAGATGAAGCATCTGAATGCCTGGTTACTGTAATTGAAGTGAGGTTCTGCCAGGACTCAAAAACAGACAAACAAACAGACAAACAAGAAAAACCAAGGAGATGTGTTTGACAGGAGAATTTCCTTGTGTTCTCATGCTTATTGTTTTCACTATGTTTTCAGGTGATAACCTGGGGTGATATGAGCAGAGGAGAGCAGACCATGCAGGAGCAGGATGTGTGTGGAAAATATACACTGGTACAGCAGAGCTGGTGCAAATACTGGTGCGAACTGCAGCAATGCTGGGACCTCCATTATCAAACTGGGCTTGATTCTCAGTACTACATACAGGCCTCTTTAGGTTTATTTCACTCTGTGAGCTTTCAAAATATGCTTGGATAAAAATTTCCATCCCTAAAAGAGACCAGGCGTTTCAGAATTTCCCAGTCCCTTGTGACCACTCTCAGTAAACAGGTACCAGTGCAGTTTCAACTCCAAGCACAGGTTTCAGTCTCCAAGCACAAAACCAAACTGTTCATCTGCTAACTGTTTTTTGCACTTAATTGTGTATGCGCAAGTATTTTTGGATAGCCAGCTATGTGTATGGGACTTACATGACATACACGTAATGGTACACACAGCGGCATAAGCAATATCCTCCAGTGACGCAGGTTTGGAAATCCGAGAAGCAGAACCACTGATGGCTGGTCATTAAACTGACTGTTTGGATCTGACTGTTATAGGAAAGGTATGTCTCTGCTTCCTAATGAAAAGGATAGACAGATATTGAAGAAGAGTAAGTTGGACTTTAATTACTGTTTTTGATGTCTGATCTATAAGTCCCTAAAAGTTTTGTACAGGAGTAATATGGAAGCATCAGAAAATTCCACTGGGATATAGATGAGGTCCAGTTTGCAAAAATATCCTCTTCATAAAGAAGCTCAATGCCCTCTTTTGCTTGGCAAACCATCATGAATTTATGATGCATTGCATTTGGAAGGCAACACGGTGCACAGCTGAGGCAAGTTACTGAAATGCAGGGAGAGTAAAAGCAAAATGTTCTGAGAGTGAGGGTGCATATGGGGATGTATTTGAAAAAAAAGTTATATATGTATAAATATACACACACATTTGCTAGAGAAAATGTATATGAATTTATAAAAAATCTAAACTTCTCACCAGTCAAAAGTTAGAAATGATGCAAAACGCATCTGCTTTGATAAGCCTGTTATAAATCTCACAGCTTGAAGCTTTTAACTGACCCTTTCCAGTTCATGAATATTTTAAGCGAGCCCAGTTTAATTTAAAACAACCTTGGATCAATATATGCATTTATTCTGGCATTGTCCAAATTTCAGGTCCTTGTATTATCAAAAATTGTATCATACATCTCCAGTTTGACTCCAAATCTAGGGTTCATTCAAGGCTCAAGCTCAAATTAGGGGTAAACCTACATGGATTGAAACCTAAAAAAGTCTGTATGGAACTCGGCCAAGCAAAACTATTTGGCTAACTATATTTAGAGCAATCCTGTGACATAAAGTCTCTCCTATTGCATGAAGCTGACGCTCAGAGAAGCACACAAATGCCCCGGAGAATAAATGGTTTCCAATATTACTTTGTGATGGTGTTCAGCACAGGATATCAGCAAGGAGACATTTCTCCGTACCAAGGAAGTCCACACTACTGAGCTTCAGCAAACCCACCTGCTTGTTCCCCAGAGTACTGGTGGGGAGAAGAGATGCCCACCCCACCAAGAACTGACACCTCCAACCTAGAGGGGGGTATCTTCCATGCAAAAATATTTTCAACAATCCAAAATCGCTGTTGTCCTGAATACATTTTGGAAGAAATCCTCTTGCCTCTTCTTCACCTGGGTGTGTAGAGAGAGTTGTAGGCTGAGAACTGCAAGGCTGACAAATTATTATTTGAAGATTCTTGGGATCTTGGGGCACTTGTATGACTTCACAAGACTAGCAAAAAGTAGATATTTATAAGAATAACTCTGAACCTACTGTCCAGTTTAAATATTAATGAAATTAACAACTGTTCACTGTCCCACACATCAGTGTTCTCCACCTCTCATCTTCATGTCACTGAGAGGCATTTCTTAATAACTACGGTGAAAATTAAATCCTGCCTTCCTCTAAAAGTCGATGAGATTTTTCCTCTGAGTCATAATTTATTATGTACTTATGTTTTTCCTTCCTGGTACTGTTCATTTTTTTTTTTTAAAAAAAGTTATCTTGAAAGACACTAGCATATATTCTACTGCACTAAATATGTTTTTAATTTTGAAACCTTTCTTTCCATACATCTCCATCTACAGCAAAATACATTTGGTGCCACTAACGTAACACAGATCCTGTATTAATCCAAGCGTCACGCTTCTATCGCTGTTAAACTCTGTAGCAGAAACAGCCCCCTGGCCATCGTCCTCTCACCTGGTGTTGGGGCAGCAGCCAGCTCCCTGCCTGTGATCCCTTGGGTGCTCTGGGACACCCTTGCAAGCACAGCACCCTTCAGAGACTTCCCAAATCGCGGACATGGATTTCCAGGTGTCCATGGGAAAGGCTGCGGAGTTTCTTCTCAGGGATAATTTTAATGCCTGAAAAACATCAATTTCTGTAGGAAGGACAACCTAAATCAGCTTCCAGATGCTTTGGTAAAAAAAAAAAAAGCTGTTGGTGATTTCAAATGCAACAAGTAACAGATACTAAGCTAAGACCACATTACAACTCCAACCTTTCTACCTAATTACACATGCTAGTGGTGATAAAAAGGCGAAAACATGGACAGGTTTTACACTTCAGATGCGTTTGTGGAAGCTTATTCAGTGCATAGCTTGCCTGTATAAGCAATCTCTAAGGAAATATCTACATAAACATCCAGGCTGTGACTTCATTAAGATGCTCACTGATTCTATGGGAAGTCCATAATAATCTCCATAGAAAGAATGAGATCAATATGTTATTGAGAAGGTAAGTCAGTGTCAATGTTAATGTTTAAATATTCATCTACTTATACCAACATCTTGTCTGTTACTGAAACAACAGCAATATTCAAAGATTAACTCTACATAAAAGACTCGGTAATTTTTTTCTCCAATTCCTTGTTTTTCTCTCGTCAGTGCTATGAACAGTTGTTAAGTAGAACAGGTTGGCATTTTTTCATCAAAACGTTACTTATTTGAAAAATGGGTCTTGGAACAAACTAAGACTTTTGCAGAAAATTTTCATTTGGGGAAATTTTTCAGCTTGTTGTCAAGAAAAGTGAAAACTGAAAAGAACTCATTTTCCAGGATACACAATAGTTCTGAATATATAATCAAAAGAGCTAAAAGAACCAGACGGTATTTGTTTTAATCCAAAGAATTTGAAGAGAGAGAATATAAAAGGACTCATATTAACTGCAAGCACATTTATGAGGAGCTTCAGAAGAGAGAAGATTTGCTTCTTCCTTTAAGACCACTAGACTAACTCCAGAAAGTACCAGAGGAGAGGAGGAGGGAGGATGACTTCCTAGCATTTGCGACCCACTCAAGCCATTTCTGCCACTCAGAAGAGACTTCCCAACATTTCTGCTGTGAAAGATCTGTTTAAAATCAGAAATAAAGAAAAAAAATTTTAAAAACACATTTTGTAGAAGATTAAGGAGCATGTGAAGTCCTTGGACAGAAAGACACTGAAATTCATTGAAGCTTGTGTTCTGCGTGGTACTGCTTGGAGGCTCTAAATATAACCAAAATTTCTGCCACCAGAGGCAACAGTCCCCTGCAAAAGGGGATAAAACTGATCTCCCAGATGATCGCACTGCCCTGAGAAATCCTGCTGAAGTGGATGAACATGTTTTCATGCAAGATGGTGAGTACATCTACCTGAGATATGGAAAAAATATATGGTAATGAACTCAGTCCCACAACTAATTCATCTCTTACAGCACGGGCGTTGTACAGCATAGCAAAAGTAAAACAACACTTCCAACACCTTATTGATAGGTTAGCATTGAAGTAAAGCCTGCTACCACTTCTTAGGTGGGATTTGAACATCAGAATTGGATGAGTGATATGACAATAAGAGAAGCAACAGAGACAAACCACACTGTCATCCAGAGAGGTGTGTAATGGAATAGCATAGTATTTGCCATTTTGCTATTTACCAAAAGCCTTGTTTTAATCAGGGCTGTAATTAAAGCCCTTAATCATTCTGAACAGCTTTAAATGAACGGTTTCTCTCATGCGTTAACATATCATTTATGCAACAAGTGTACATGTCAGGTAGAGTCCATAGTCTGCCCGGACATAGTAAGTAGCCTATGGAAACACAAATCTATTTGTTGGTATTTTAATACAAATGTGAAAATACTAGTTTACACGTTTAAGAAGATGTTACAAACTGCCAGGCAAAAAAAATATGTATCTCACGAATTAATGAGGCTTCCTAAAAACACAAACTGTGTCTGTACACAGCATGCTATGCTGGTGAAAGGGGAGCAAATAGAGCATGGCAGAAAGTGGTTGCAGCTGCAGTGTGGGGTTGTATCCCAAAGGACATCTTCCAGGGGAGGGCATATTGTCCCCACACCCAAGCCAGCAAGGGCTGAATTAGTCCTCATTGAGCCCCAGCTTGGGAAGGGACTTTAACAAAAGAGGGAATGGGCTCTAAAGCCTTCCCTTATGCCCAGACACATTTTTAGGCCACCCCAGAATTCAAGAACATATTCACATATTCAAATGGGAAGGGACTGAGATGTGAGTTACTCGTACTCACCCATGAACAAAAGTCCTCCTGTGCTTGCTACCGCTGATAAAGTACTGGTACCAGAAGCTTCATGGATTGCAATGGAGTCATCTTTGGTGCAAGTAAATGAAGGCTGAACCCAGGCCTTGGTATTGAGAGGCATTTCTGGGCAACCTGTGTGGGCTGGCAATGTACTCTGCTTGGTCCCTCTCCACTCTTCTCCGTTTACCTTGGTACGATGAGGCGACAGCAGCAGCCCTGGCAGCAAAGCAGGTGAAAAGGGTCAGATAGGGCAGGTGGGGAAGGGAGAGCTCTGGAGAAATAGGAAAGAGGTACTGAATGGAGAAAAGACACGGGATAGCTGAAAAACTTGCAGCAAACACTCACTGTGACTTGGGAGTTTTGAAAAATGTCAACCTGTTATTGTGAGAAGGCATATGCTGCGACTGCTTTGGAGTTCTCCGAGGAAGAATAAGTATTTCCCTTCCCTGCTTTAAAGAATTAAAACAGTGTGAAAATTAATATGTAATCAGATTTATAATCACAGTGTAAAACACATATGGTATTAGGCAAGGCTGGGAAAGGTATCCAGTTTTCAATCCTCAGCTCCTTGCATTTCCCTTCCCAAAAACTGTTTAACTCCCTGTCTTGAAGATCATTAAACCTCCTGTTTCCAGGTGCTACCACTCTTTTCTGCTCCTCCATCAGCTGGCCAGAAAGGCAGCAAGAGCCTCCAGAGCTTCTTGCTCCCTAAGGGAGTGAGAAAGGCAATCCCTTTCAACTGCCAATATCTCTTTCTACTACCTTGCTAGCCAAAGATGCAGTAATTTGCCACAAAAACTTTTACTCTAAGGGAACTGTTGATTTCTTTAAGAAAATGCTCCAGAATGGGTTTTGCTGGACTTCCAGCAAAACACTGGCATGCTTCTGAGGAAGAACTGGTGGACTCACAGTGCTGTGGCGGACTCCACAGGGAAGCCCTAGCAGAGGGATGGAAGTCCTCAGCAGGGTACATCAGTGTCTGGGCCTCCCAAAAAGCCAAAAACCACGAGGACTTGTGCCCTCATGGCACCTGGTATGTCCAGTTTCCTCCTTCCACTTGTCACAGTGCACAGTTTCTTCTCCTGCTTCCCATGGGAAATTTGAGCAGTACCCACTGCGTTTGCTCCAATTATGTGCTGAAACAGGTAAGTAAAATGCACCTGTATAAAACACTTTACTGACCTGCTACCCTTGACTTTGCATACCTGCATACTTGAGGCACCCATCTCCCAGATGCCCTCCAGCATGAGAAATGTTATATGTACACTTCAGGGTTGTGGCAAGTGCAATCAGCAGGCATTCCAGGTCACTGGTCTCAGGTCACTAGGTGTCACCTGCAGCACCTCTGACTTCGGAGGTGTCACCTTAATGCGCTGGTCTTTCAGGATGACCAATGACGGATGGATGAGATAAAGGTATAAAATCCCTCTTTTCCTCTCAGAGGCCACAATAACATTCAGTCCTACTGCCATGTCAAGCTAAGTCTGCATTTTAATATATACATCGAGGAGACTGTGTTAAAAAAAAAAAAATCTAATATTATGCTTTTGAATAGAGAATTTACCTAAGTAAATAATTATTTTTAAACCCAAGATTTAGGCAGCTTTAGTATTCCACATTATGCTAATGTTTGACAATTACTAAGTGTGGGTATCAGCCAGCATTTTTTTTTTTAAGTTTAATTTAAAGCAATTTGACATGGAAAGGTTATTACTTTAGTTGCCAATAAAAGCTGTACTTTTAACATAAGTGTACACCAAGCCCTAGGGTATGTGACTATTATCTTTTCTGCAATTATGTGGTGTTCTACATAAATGTAAAAAAAAAAAAAAAAAAAATCTTAGAAATATCAAAAGTACTAACTTAGCTACAATATAAAAGTTGAAGAGCAGAGCCGGGAAGCCCAGCTCCCGCAGACACAACGCAGGTTGAGGTTTCCTCCTAGAGGTACCGCCGGGAACAGCGCCTCCGCCCGCCCTGCCCGCCGCCCCGCACCGCCCGCCCCGCCGGGCTGGGCTGCCCCGAACAGCTTCGCCAAGTACAGATGCTGCCATTTCGCAGCTTCACCCGTATTAGTCCTCAGAAAGATGTCTTTTTTAATTTCCCCCCCCCACCCCGTCCGGGTCTTCCGTGCTAAGAAAGGAAAAAGGGTTTTCTTGCCATCCCCCTCGAGCTTCTGCTTTTCTCTTACAAGCGGAAATTGCAGCTTCCACTTGCTTTAGGGCTGTGTTGCCAGAAGAGACCTCATGGATGTATTACCTGTGGCAGGGTGCGATCCTGCACCTGGCGAGGAGCCTTATGCCCAGGTAGCAGCCGCCAGGCAGCAAGGCACAGATCCCAACCCAAACGTGAAGTTTGGTCCCATCAGACAGAAGCATCACTGCGTGGTCCGCCCTGTGTTTTGTGCAGAAATCAGTCTTTTCCGCCAGGAGATTACAAGTAAGACCATCAAGAGCCACAATGATGTTGCTGTAGTCCCTGAACAGCTTAAGTCCTGGGTATAGGCATGTGGAAGAGAGAGGTGAAGGTCTGTCCTTAGGAGGACACAGGCCAGCTCACACATGCATGGGGAGAGGCATTTCCCCCCTGGCCCCTGCTCTCCTCCAGGATTCCTTTCTTTGGCCACAGTGAGGATACAGCACAAACCAAAAGTTCCGTGAGGGTGTCTGCCCATGCAGGGGCTTGGCCCCAAGTGCCGCCGTACTCCCTTGGGCTGCATCATCCTGAGACCCTCCTGCACCACGGGGCGAGTACCAACGAAACAGCCTCTTCTACCAGCCCCTCCAGGCCAGCAAGGGGCAGAGCCAGGTCTGCAGGAGCACACGGCAGTGTCTCCAAGGGGGGTCCAAGCCCCACATCAGCCTGTGTGCAGGTAAACTCACTCTGCTCTGCCCACTCAGCCCTTCAAAGAGAGAGCCTGGGGGCAGACAGATCGGAGCAAGACAAGCGCTAGTCCAGACACTGAAGGCTGCTTAGTTAAGAAATAATTTAGCGATTTTTAAATTTTTTTTTTTAAGTCTGGGTTATTTTTTTTTTTCTGTCTGGGTTTTGTTTTTCAAGTCAATTTTAAGCTTGCGAAAGTCACAGCATGACCCTTGCTGGCTGAAAATTTTCCCGAGAACACTGGGCACCAGGGCAATGAACTTCAGCTTCCTGCAATGTCCTGCCAGCGCCTTTTGGAGCTAACCTGCAGCCGTCTCCAGGCAGGGAAAGGGTGTTCAGCCTCAGCAACTCGTTCAGCTCTTTGTCTTTCTACTGAGAAAGCGAGAACATTGGTCATAGCTCCAGTGCCAACTGCAGTTCATGTTTCAAATTAGCTAAAGTTTGTTATTTTACACTTTAGGTAGGAGCTGCAACAAACTGTTCACCAGCAGTCCAAGCGATAGTATACAAGCCCCTCTAGGATCCCTTGGAAGAGCTCCTGATGAGTTCACCAATGTTTGCACATTAACCTCTGGGTGAAAAGCCAGCCATAGGGATGTGAGAACTCCACCGAGCCCTCCAGAGCATGACACAAAATGATGCAAGTGTGGGAGCTAGGAGAGAAAAGGTTTTGTAAGCCCAGAAAAATAATAAAACGTTTAAATCCTTAATTGTTTTTCTTGAAGATTTATCAAAAATTGAACTCTCCTTAAGTCTGTGAGTTTGCAGAGCATTGTCAATAAATTAGATCATGCACACAAGGTAGGGATTTCAAGCCAAAAAGCTCAAGCCCTGAGTCGCTTAACAGCAACACTCCCCAGAAAAACGGCTAGAGATGAAACATGAGATATGTATTAATTATCAATGGTCTAATAGAAAATTTAATGAAGACAAGTATCTTCTTGCACTTTATCCACGATAACGATGATAGTACGTCAGCAGGATGCATACCTTACAATGTGGCAGCGAATGTCAAGTCTGAAACCATTATAGCAATTCACCACAATAATGGCTAGCCAATGTATGGACTTGTAGCACTTAATCAAAGTAATGACATTCATCCAAAATTATTTATGTTATGGTAACAAAGAGCTGCCAAATGCAAAACAAATGACATGAGGATTTGCAAGTGAATTCCTTCCCGTAAATTCTCCTTAGGTTATGCTTAAAGGCCCTCAGGATGGAAGTCTGTATAAATTCAGACCGTTATCAAAACGGTGGTGTTATTGTGCCATGTTTTACTGCCTATAAGCAACGAACCCAGCAGTATTGCTGAAATGAGCTCTTCAGCCAACAGAACTGTATTGATACCATTTGAGCTGGCCCTGATTTACACCTGAGAGTTGTCTTTAGAATTTTACAGGAGGAAAAAAAAAAGCTTTGGAAGGAGACCTTTGCTTATATCTGCCTATCAAGGAAAACAAAGAACCAGTTGTATCAACACTTATACATGCGTTTAACTTGGAAGTATATGAGCAGTCCCTACTTACCTCAATGGGCTTTGGATTAGAGCCATTATAATTACCAAGCATGATTCTCTATTAAGTATAGTACTTTTCTTGCAGGGGCATTTATGTGGGTGTTTGTATAAAAACACTGTCAAAAACCAAGAACACCAGTAAATATAAAATGGCAACATTCAGGTTCAAATGCAATGAACTAATTTATTTTTTTAACACTACATCCAACTGTTTTTCACCACTCACAGATGTCACTGGAACAACTTGAATACAAAAAAATCCTAAGAACAATACACTACACAGACCAGCTAATATTGATAGCTTTAAAAATGCCCCCTGTTAAACTAAGTAATAGCCAAATATCACTGCAGTAAATGTGCCTTTATATCATTAAATGCCGATTTAACAGAAATCTGAATGCATAGTGAAAAACTTGAAAATGTTGAAAATGAAAGATTTCTCTTTTTTTTTTTTTTTTTGCATTATACAAGTCTCCAAAGCAACACCCCAAAGAAAAAAAACAATCATTTCATATTAGCTGGCCACCTAGCCACACAGGCCAAAACTGGGACTAAGCTAAACATTAATACACACTTTCCAAAGCGAACCATACCCGAGAGGGGAGGCTGCAGGATGCCCCTTACCACAAGCTCTGGCCACCCTCAATGACCAGATTATGGCCTGTCATGTAGTCTGAGGCTTCAGAGGCCAAGTAGACGACGGCAGCCTGCAGGTCGGTGACCCGGGCCAGCCTCCCAGCCGGGATGTCCTCCAGCCAGCGCCCCACCAGCGGCTGCAGCTCCTTGGAGCGGATGAGCGGCGTGTCAACGATGCCCCTGCAATGAGCACATGCACCAAGAGTTTAGGATTGGGTTTTCCCCAAAAGGAAAGGCAGCACTTATAGGTTTTGAAGATGTTCATTCGGAAGGGAAAACCGTGGCGTAGCACAAAAGAGAGGCAGAAGTCAGACCTGCTCTGTCTCCGCTGAAAGCCAGGATGAAAACTTCGGTAGCACTTCTTCCCTATTGCCTTTCGCTGCCAATGGGCAGGCTTAGAGGTTTTCTTTAAAGTGAGTATGCAGACTATAATATCTTCTTAGTTAATAGTAATACACCCTTACTTTTAAGTTACTCATTGCAATAACCAGTTTATTTACTTACTTTTTTTTTTTTTTTTCTTTTTTCTTTCTCAAGAGAAAACAACCATGGCTTTGGAACCAAAAGCTCCTTGGGTCTGGGTCTGTCGCAGCTCTTGGGAACTGTCATCCTTCTACCGATTTCTCTTCTCATCACTTCCCAGCATAATGTCACACGTGTTTGTGTGCAGCCCAGAAAAGAAAACAGCCCAACTTCCCAGATGTCAAAAACCAGGAAAAACAAAAGCCAGTGCCCTTTCGGGCACCAGACCCTTTCCACACAAAACAGGAGAGGCACAGATAAGCACAGCACACCCTATGCAACTCTCCTTAAACCAACAACCCAACAAAACACACCGCATTTACCTGTCCTGCCTCTTTTACATTAATGAATGACTACACCATTATTTAAAACTCTGCTAAGTTCATTTTCTTCAGGTGCCCTAAAAATGAGTGATGCTCCAGAAAGCACAATGCAGGGCAAACATTTGGCTGGCTTTTATGACTTTAACTGCGACTGATTTGTCATACTCCTCCTTAACAACATATTTGTATTTTGTGAAATGTATAATTTTTTCAGCCCCTGAACAAATATATTTACATAACTGTGTCTAACGAGAAATTACATTTAACTTCTCAGAAATGACAATAACTAAAACCTGAACTGCCAATTCCACTTCATTAGTGTGGTAGAAATGCATTCCAAATGTTAATAAAAATTCCAACATGCTGATAAATTAGCGCTTCTAAGGAGCATGTGACACCTTGGTTAACATATTCAACCTCAATTATATTTCTCTTCAGCACCCTGTTATCTGGAACCTTTGCTGGCAATCAGAGGTGCTGTTTTTCAGCGGCCAATTTTCTAGATAATGTAGCTTATCAACACTGTGGGTAAACTTGCCAATGAAATCAGGCTGCACTGAACCACACACACGCTAATTGCATCTCTTTTTTATGCATATTTACAGACTGTCACTTCAAAGAAATCAGTGGCCCATTGAGGCAGCCAGTTAGCTGGAAGAATTGCCTCTTGCAAATGAAAATTAGCAAACAAGCTAGTGATAAATATGAAATGAACAAAGTATAAAAATACCCGTTTTGTTCTGAAACTTCATTGGCATCCCAATTTATACTTCCAAGGAAATAATTTTTTGAGACACATTGGATTCTGGGTATGAGAATTACCTTTTGTTTTAAACGAAGGCTGAAATCTGCTATTTACTCTGTTACGAAGTAGAACTAATTCAGAATCTCTCCCAAACATTTATGTTTTCACTAATCGGGAAGGATTTAAATATCAGCTTTATTTTTTATTGTAATTGTCAATAAACACCAGAGCAGTTCAGAAATACTGAGCGATGCAGCTCACTTAAGCTCTGGCAACCTAATAAAATCAAACACATTCCAGTATAGAACTGTGGATGGTTTACTTCTTTCCTCCAAGCACAAACCCCTTTTCTCCCCCCTCACTCTCCCAAATTCCTCGAGAACTGGTTTTCTTCAGAGAGAAACGTGCTTTGAGCAGCAGATGTGAAATATGTTGGACTCCTCTCCCTTACGTGCCTCTCACCGTGCTTACAAAACCATCAGCGTAATCATTCAGGCTTTGCACTACTAGAGACCAGAATAAGATCCATATGAGTTTTATTTTCTTTTTCACTTACATATATGTTTTAACCCCAAGATAATGCAGATCAGGGAATACAACAAATAGTCCTCCAGCACAGCAGTTTTTGCTAAAAAGAGGACATTTTTCGATGTGTTCTTTAAAATGACTTTTGGTCTGATCACTGCAACCTGTAAACCACAGTGCTTTGCCTCTTGCTGGACTTTTCTTTAGGTTCACTTCAAGTAGCAAAAATTTAGATGTATAACAAAACTTCATTACAAATTTTTGTTATATAAATGAGAAAAAATATAGTGCAAAATTTAAAAGTTGCAAACACACATACTGATGGCACTATAAATATTAGGCATGTCATTGATACTACACATCTTCTGGGAAAGCTTTGATGCCAAGTTGGGCAATTTAATGTTGTCGAACCCTTTTAGGCAGATTTTAGTTGGCTTCTAACCAGTTCCAGGAAAGACAACTGCCAATGCATTAATTCCCTACCTCATCTCATATGCAGTGCTGAGCCTATCAGTAGTTTCTGTTGCACGTCAATGTAATATCAAACTGCTGGTTCCTTAACATTAGACATGAGCATCAATATTTCATTATTGATACACAGGACAATTTGAGACATTAGGGAAAAAAAAAAGCAGCGCACACACACACACAACAAAAACACACAAAAACCCCCAACAATTGCTTAAAACATTTCCACTTCGAGAGACACATTAGGAAAAATATCACTTACCAGACACTTAACTGGAATTGTTACGTGCGCTCAATCCCCAAATGAGAGCAAAAAAAGATTCCATCTGTGTGTAACTTGATTTCTTTCAGATGAGTTATTAATTTGAATGAGTTAAGTACACTCCACTTAATCAGGAAGTGTTTAATCAAGAGATCCACTTAATTGGGACATCTCCCAAGGAATTAGATTTAAGTCCAAAGATACTTACTAGCAACAACTGCTGCTTAATGGGGATAGTAATGCTGCTTAATTGGGACACCTTCAGGTGATGCTGGGGTGCTCCTTCTCCTACCAGCTCTGCTTCTCCTTCCTCCGTGATGAGGTACACTCAAAAACTGTGGCGATCCTGCTATACCTGCTTTCTGTTTCCTCGTACCCACTGGGGTAAAAGCCTGGTATGGCACCTTACAGCTGCCTCCGTACCATCCCAGGAGGCGAGGCAGACACATGGGATGAAGCCTCTTTGCCCATCACAACCCAAACCCAAATCCCTGCAGCCCACCTGTGGGGAGCACAGCTCATCCCCTGAGACTGCTGAGTTTAACTGGGTCCCTGATAAGCTGGCCCAGCTGTGGCTGTGGGTTGAGCTGAAGATCAACTTCTATCTGCCCATCCCAAAGGTCATCACACTACGGCATTTTATGCCTCGCAAATCAAACAGGGAGATGCAATTAGCCCCCAAAACGGACATTGATTCAGTGCAACGGCTGCAAAAATGAAGTGTTCCAATGCTGCACACACCAGAAAACAGAGACCATCAAAAGTTCCCTGTTCCATCACACCCAACACATGTCACGTGTGTGGGGACTAGGAAAGGGACTAAAACACATTGTAGGCAGCCAGGCATCAGCTGCCAGTCAGTGCTCTCTGAAGGTCCCTATTCACAACCAGGTCCTCTCTGCAGCCTGACCCCCACATCTTTTTCAGGAAGACTCCAGCACCTTCTTAAATTTGCACAGCATCATCTGTGCAGCAGGGTACCAGGCAACTGCAGTAGATGGTGGCAGGCGGGCTGAGGACAGTTATCATGATACACGGAGATACTTGTTTCTGAATGAAGCAACAGGCAAAGTCAGCCAAAGCGTGCAGGGAGTCTTGGCCACCTTTTCCCCACAGGCATGAGGCTTGTCTGCCAGCAAGAGAAGCTTGAATCTTCAACTTTATAAATGCAATAAATTATCCTAAGGACTCTGCCATAACATTTTATGCATTGATAACTTTTATGCATTGCTCTGCATAAGTTTTATGCACTCATTAAGAAATTAAGTTGATAAAAAGTGACTAGATAGGAAGAGGGGAGAAAAGGCCAAAAGGCTTGCATGGTGAAATAATATTTAAGGCCAGACTGGAATGTTTGGAGCTTCAGCCAGAGGTATGCTGAGAGTGCCTTAAAGCATTAATGCAACTGTGAGTGGGAAGGGCAAAGGACCTACAGGCACACTTACGTATTTTATTTATGCAGAGATTATCTGGGGTACCACGATGCCCTATAACTACCTCTGTGTTCCTCACACTCCTCAAAATCGCCTCCTTGTGGGAGACGGCTACATGCTAGGTTGGACATCCATGCTCAGAAAGACTTGTGCATTTACTGCCCAGTGTTGGGTACTAAGCTCAAGTGGTTGAAGATGCCCCTGTGCCTCAGTGAGTCTCATCAAGAGACATGACAATGAGACTGGTGAGGTCAACGGCTCCAAACATGAGTCCAAATCTGCACTGAAATGCAGGTTCAGATCTTCTAGACACTTAGGGATTATCAAAATACAGCCCTGTTTTGGCTTCATAAGTAGAAAAATTGAAGTGTGACTATTTTTTCTCCATGCTCTGACAACTGTCTCCAGAAACATAATTTCTTCAAGTACGAGTGTATGTTTCCAGCTTATACAAAACAATGAGTTTTGATCATTCAGTGGATATTTTTTAGATTTATGTAAACCCATAGAAATGGGTAATTCCTCATCTAAGAGATTCCTCATCCATGACTACTGTGAATGTGGCACTACTATCCCACCTCTGTTGGTACCAATTACCTGTGTGTTTTCAGATACAGATCCTGCTGAGCTTCCTTAATTCCCTTTATCTCCCCTGGCTCTCGAAAGCCAGTGTAAATGCACTAGCACTAGTTGTGAGAACATTATTGCAGAGCTGCTACCATTGGCATGGGGAAAATCCCACTACAAAGTAAAATGCTGTTTAAAGAATCTGTGGATCACGTAGAGCAATGGCTGGAGTCACTGGTATAATTAGTAATAAATAACCATAAGGAAGAGAGCTAGCACAAGGAAGAGGAGAGCAGACCGACAGTAAAAACAGAGGCATTTGCCATTGAGCTCCATGATTATTTTTTTTCACTCTACTTTGTGGATTAAAATATGTAATTTGTTTTTCCTAATTTGATGTACATTATATCTTCATTATTACAATTTAACTTCTGGGTTAAAATCCTGCCCTTCTTACTTACTCTGATTGACTTCAATGGTCTATGGAATTTGACCGCTTCCAATTAATGCTGTCCACTTAGGTTTCTGCTTAGCACTATCATGCACTGTTAATTGTTTAATAAAATGACTGTGTTGGGCATGTGTGTGAGAAACAGGGAGAGAAAAAGTATATGTGGCAAGAAGACTTTGTGAATAAATACCATAAAATAAAACATACAGCTTTAAGCCTCTGAAAATAAGGAAAATATAATTTGTAAAATATATATATATATATATTTACAAAATTACACCTGGCCTCCTGTGATTGTCAGACCTGAACAGTATCTCAATTACAGCAGTACAATGTGGCTTTTAAAGTGCCTATATATTTGTCTCAAGTAAAAAGGGGAAAGAAGTATTGTCTATTAAGTGTCAAAAGCCTTTTCTTTAACCGCAGAAGGCTTGGACAGACTAAGGATATATTTCGTCTGCAAGAGAAATGCTAAAAACTACCCTTCATGTTATTGGAAAACCTATTATCAAATGCTAAAACCTCTTCTTAAATCCTTGAGTATATACAGCAACAGAGCAGGCTTGGTTCTAAGTATTTAAACCTTTGTTAAGGAAAAGACAACATAAAAAGGGATGCAATCCACCTGCTAATTAGAAACTTTATTTGCCGAGATACTGTTCATTTGTGCTTTTTAGAACATTTCATTCTTTGTACTTCCAAAATAAGACTACGTTTTACTTACGGGGAAATGCAGTTGACTTTTACTCCTCTGTCAATCCACTCGGTTCCTAATGTCTGTGTTAATTTTACGACCCCGGCTTTCGAGACGTTGTATGCCAACTGCTTCTGTGGGTGCGGGACTAGAAGGGATTCAGAAATAGAAAATTATTTATTCTCCACATATTGAGATAGCTCAAACACTACATGGACAATTCCCTGTATTGAGATGAACTATTTGCCATTTGCCCTGGTACTAGGTAGGGAGAAACAGGAATTCAGCCACCCACAGCACGAAAGTAAATCTGAATTTTGCCTTCTAATGGTTTTGCCTCAGCAGCTGGGCTACTGGAAAAGATAGAGGAAAAAAATAAAGACATTTTAACGGTTCTATATTTGGACAAAACTAAAACCAGTGTATTAAACATACATATGTAATGTTTGACTACTCTCAAGGAAGATAAATAATCTTATACACACATGCACATTCATATATTATACACATACATATGTTTATATACAAAATACTTGTACACTGTAATAAAAAAATAAAGATATAGTAATATAATATAATATAATATAATATAATATAATATAATATAATATAATATAATATAATATAATATAATAATAAATTTTATATAACATATTATATCTAGCTTCTTGGAACAAATTCTTCTCCTTAATTTTTAAATTATCCATAGTCTGAAGCAAACACATCATATTATCTAATCAGTGTTTGTGCGGATGTGAGCACAGGTGCATCCCAAAAATTCAGCACACCCACCACTTTCAAAATCTGAAGCTTTTGAAAATGTTTCAGAGATGTCACATGTCAATCAAAGAGGGAAAATGATCGGCTTGCTAATTACAATGTTCAAGCTTGTTAGTGCTATGTGCTCGAGTGGCTCTGCCCCTCCACCAGCTCTCACATTTGCTGTATTCCCTGGAAAGCTACTTAAGGACAAATCCCCAGTGGGTGTAAAGTGCTTTAAACCCACGGGAGTCAAAGCAAGTCAGTCCAGCTGTTGGGATTTACACCCACAAAGTGCCTTTCCTTGGGCTTTTCTGGCCGCCAGCATGACTTCATTAAATAAATTCAGTGCAAAGCACTGATCCATAATCAGCACCGTATCTGTACTGAGCATCACTGAGTTGCTGACTCTTCCATGGAGGGAGAATGGGGAGAATTGGTGCTAAATATCAGTAATCACAAAGGGAAGCAATTGTAGCCTGTGGGGTTGGTTAAGGCTGAACTGTTGCCTTTGTGTAAGTTACAGCAGGCAAACCCCACAGCATTTTGATAAAAGCACATAAGCAGAACTGGCACTTGGGATTAAATTGTTCTTAATTTAGGAAGTTAGGATGGTGCATCTCTTCTAGTTCATTATCATACATGGTAACCCAACATATCCACAATTCCTTCTATTGACTAAAGCTATGGGTTTGAGTATGTCAATTTAAAGGGTGAAAAGAAGATGGTAACTAACTGAGTTATCTAAATTCTGAAAGAGCATGTGAGTAAGGACCTTTGCCTTGAACATAGATGTTTGTGAATAGATTTAAAGCACAGACACAATGGGAGCAACAATTAGTGCTTCTTTGTTTCTGTATGTGCGGAAGGTTTGCTCAGAATTCAGAGGCTTTTTGCTTGCTCTAAAGAGCATTTCTGCACCATGGCCCCCCTCTGCCAGCATTTATTCTGCACTGATTTATTGTTCAATATGAAATAATTCGCATTTTGACCAGCAGAACTGCTTTGCCCTCTGCGTGTGCCTGTTGCCCCCCAGACGCAGCATGCCATGTGGGCTCTTGAAAAGAGGTGGAACGTAATTTCTTGATTAATTGCCATGCATCAGCTCCAAGTTACATACAACTTCGGTAGTTAACCTTGTAACCTCCCAAAAGCAGTTCTCTGCTAAACTTTCCAAACATGTCTGTTTGTGATAAATCATTTGGCATTGGCTAAGAGCAGAAGTTTTGGCACCAGCTCTGCACCTCTAGCACACGCGGATGAGAACAGCAAGTTGCTGCGAGCCATCAGAAGCAGCTTTCTGATTTGGGGTGGGTGGTCAGGGTTTTCGAGAGTCCTTCCATGTAAATCATTTTGCCTTCATAAGATTATCTGAGGAAGGTAATTCAAAAGATGAAATTTCACCCTCCTGAGACACTTGGCTCCTTTCAATCAGAAGAGCTCAAGAAGAAGCCAACGGGTGCTGCAAAGCTCTAGTGCTGGGTGGGCTTTCTGCAGCTGAACACCTGCATCCCCTCCTCTTCCCTTACCTCAGGTGGTCTCTTGTAGGCAGAAGAGCAAATCTGCAGCCCTCCAAACTCACACAAAACAGGGCTAGGGCTTGTGAATAAAGCTATGCCTCTAGCAGTGTCACCAACAAAATCGGAATTTGTAAGGCTTCTGGGAAGTGGGCATATTCACTCCTGTTTCAGACGGAGAAGATGGGAGGAAAGCAGATAAAATGCTGCCAACATCAGCTGCATTATATTTTAAATACCTGACACTATGTTTTTGCAACCTTGTTCGGTGCATAAGGCTTCCAGCCTGACCTTGAAGCAGCCATGTAATGTTAATGAGAGGTGCACACAGAGACAACCAGACCATTTACCACTAAGGATATTCACTGTAAAAAATACAGATCTGAGTTACACCTGTGCAAATTGCTGAGCCACAGCAGCCTCATCTCCACTGCTGAAGCATACGTCTGGAATAATTCCAGTGAAATACCAGAATCAAAATGCACATATGCAAAATGTATGCAGCTTATCTTCAATTAATTAAAACTGATTCTGAGCAGTGTATCTGGAAAATCACAAACAAAAACCTCCCTATCCTCCTAAGAGTCTCCTCATTTTCCTATATCTCTGAGGAAGGACTCAACCTACAACAACAACAAAAAAATATCCCCTAACTATTTCTAGAAACATTTCATACTATGCCAGTTGGCCAACATACTTAAATAACCAACCAACCAACATATTTATTTAACATTCAGCAGATGGACATGATATGAACATCGTGGTTTTCAGTCGTAGTTTTATAACTACTAGATTTTTTCAATGCCAAGATTCAAACAGGTTCAGAAGGTAAACATATCTCTTTGTCTCTTAACTTCTGGCCTAGCATGCGTTAACTTTCACTGACATTTAAACCCATCTTGCAATGACCCTTCCATGCTGCTCTTAGGGTTGCTTTCCAACACTCATTCTGGCTCCAGGAGCGATGCTGCCCTCAAACGTGATCCCCATGTGGGTCTCAGTGGACTTGCCACGCCAGCCAAGGAGGTACAACCCCGAGCTGGGGCTGGGCTGGATGCCGTGGTGGAACGGCATCACCTCCAGCTCAGCAGAGCTGCGACGGGGCCTCATGGAGAAGCTGGGAAATGCATCTCCTTAAGCTGGGGAGAGCACTTCTGGGCCGCGAGAGCAAGGCCAGGAGCAGTGTGCCAAACCAGCAGACCCCCAGCTGGTGCCAGTTTGCAGAGCTTCATGACTTTCTCTTGGGTGGAATAGTTCTCAGTAAATCCTGCTTTGCAATGATGATGTGAACAATCACAGCCCAAGCCCAGAGCAGAGCCCCGCTGTCCAAAGCAGAGCACGAAAGTCAGGGGTATTTGAAACTTAAAGCTTCACATTCTTTTCAAAACTATTTTTCTTTGGGAGATTCTGTAACTCTACAAAGCCAGGGCAGAGGGATGGTGCTGGTGTTTAAGCATAAGTAAAACAGCTGGTAAAGACACTTGAAGAAAAGTATTAACAACAACATTATAAATGCATTTTGAAGAAACATTTAAAGTTACTGTGCAATAAACTGAGCAGAATGTCACCGAATGTCAAACTGGGCGCAGTAAAAA
Organism: Pampusana beccarii; assembly: GCA_013399365.1. Classification (NCBI taxonomy): domain Eukaryota; kingdom Metazoa; phylum Chordata; class Aves; order Columbiformes; family Columbidae; genus Pampusana; species Pampusana beccarii. Next base: position 496,633 of record VWYH01008138.1, on the reverse strand, counting down.
TAAATGTTATTCCCAAGGAAAATAAAAAGACTGCATATTTATGTAACATTCAGCAGATGGACATGACATTAATACAGGGGGTTTCAGTTGTACTTTTATAGCTACTAGATTTTCTTGCCTAACTTGGCAACCCAAAGCACCGTTTGATTTTTGGATTTGGACAATACTGCAACAGATGTCCAGACCAATAAAATAAATTCCTAAAGGGCTATGCTTAATTTGTGTAATTGATCAATTTTTGTTACATGGGCCTCAGTTCACCAGCATGTAACTGCCTTCCAGATTAGCTCAGCAGTAGGGATTTCATTCCATATGTTACGATGGTTTATTGGCGCTTTTGACGACACTGCTGATTCAGCAGCGTTGGTGGAGACACCTGTTGGCAACGATAACGAAATAAAACCACGGGTACCGGGGCGAAGACCGGCACAAAAGCTTTTGGGTGGCTTGTAAACATCAGAGGGCCACTGCGGCTTCCTTCACTCAACCACATTTTCCTGAAATGAATGGGGAGTGCACCAGCCCCTCTCCCATGCCATCAGTGCATCAGAGTCAGAGAAGGTGACTCCACCTCTTCTATAAAAAGTAATAAGTGCTCTAAAACATAGAGGACAGATAAATGTTGAAAAATGATATCAATAAAAATTTTGTAGTACATTTCCTCTAATACAAAATGTCAGTGATTTACTCCTTCCCAATACAGGTTTAATTGATTCAAATAGCATCGGTAGTAATTAAAATATGGATTCTGAAGCACAACTGTTAGCTCTCATCACTCACCTATTAAACTTGCCATAGATGCTGTGTTAATTATCTTCCCATATCCTTGATTCAGCATAATGCGGCCTGCAGCCTGTGACAGAAATTAAAGGAAAGACCAGTGACCCTTTTTGTGATTGTGCTAATAATGACATGATAATAAATTAGTCTTCACTTTTCAGAAGAGTTTATGTGCTAACACATTTTTTTTAAGCACTTGATATAAAAACTTGGTGTAAAAACGGCTGATGCAGGAAAAATCCCATTACCATTTCAGACCCTCTTCACTGTTGGCAATATTTTTTCAAAATAATCACTAATGTTGGGATTTGCCCCCCAAATCTTTTTGCTTTTCAAGAAGTGTTGAATAACCACCTTCTTAAATGCCTGGGCTTGGGCAGCCAGTAAGTATCAGCTGCTTTTGAAAATATTGACCAAAACCTGTAACTGGTATAAAACAAATCTCTCCTTAACTCCACCAAAACTAGGACCCATTTTATTGTGATAATTACTAATAAAATGTTATTAAATCTTGGTGAAGTAAATGCTTAGAAAATAAGTACCCGTTTGCAAAACAAACCAGCACAGCGTTCCACACTTACTTGGCAGCACATAAATAATCCTCGTAAATTAACATTAAAAGTTTTGTCCCATTCTTCTAGGGAAGTATCTTCACTTGCAGAGTTCATATTGATTCCTGCGTTGTTGCACGCAATGTGAACCGTGCCCCAGCGAGCTACGATTGTATCCACAATCCTTTGCACATCCTCAGGTTTGCTTACATCTGCTGCAAGGGCAATGCTTTTAATCCCTGCATTAAAATAAGAGTGATGAAGTCAGTACAGGAATTCACAAAGAAAAAAAATATATATTTTTATTAATGATTATTTATTAATTCATATATATGTATGTATTTTTATATATATCTATATATATGTGTGTGCCACCTTAACTCTTTGCTCCACAAATTTTAACATAATGGCTGTTTGTTATGGTAATACTCCTATTAAAGTTGCCAACTGGTGCGTGGTTTGCTTTCTTGGAGGCAAACATAAACCCGAGGTATGAGAGTGGAGTTCGCCGCTCCAGGAGGACGAAGCTTTGAACACTGCACCATCTTCTGTCCAAACCTTCAACTGCAGCTTCCAGGCTGGGAGCAGCTCCACAGAGCTGATGGCAGCAGCTCAGGAACAAGAGAAAGCAAAGGACTCTTTAATTTGATCAAATGTAGGGTTTATTATTATTATTATTATTATTTTTATTTCTTTTTTAACCCCAGTTTCCCACAAGATGCTACAGAAGTCAAAACAATTTGTCCAAAAAGTGCTCTCTGGATGAACTGCAGCATCCAGACAGCTGGGAGCCTCAGAAAAAAAAATAACCAGTTTGAGGTGGGAGCTAACTGGGAATACCTGCAGGTTCCCAGGTATGGTAGTCACAGTCCCTAGCCTTATTTATTGTAAACCACACTACCAGAATAATATAAACATTCAGAAGCTAAGAGATTTACCAGTTTCAAAACATGCAAAAGTTAGGCATTTTTTTTCTGAGAAAAAGCCAGGCATTGATTTTTGCACCAGTGCTGATCTGTAAATAGCTTCATTTCATTTACTGTCCAAACCAGCTTTAAATACCCTTATTATTAAACAAAATAAGCAGCCTACTGAGGTGCCTGATGCCAACGGGTTTATACCCATCCTGAAAGTCTAACAAGGCTACACCAGTAAAGGCTGTGGTAAAATGGGTCTTATCTCACAAGGAGGGAGGCAGCCACTGGGCGTGGACTACAGATCAGCAGTCCGTAAGCAAAAAGTGCACAGGTAGGAAGCTACAGTTGTTAAAGCAATACATTTTTACTTCTATCTAAATGGAAAAATTATTCCCTATTGGTCCCTTTTTTAGATAATTCTAATAAAAAAATTAAAATGAAGCTTTGAGATGGAGGCTTCCATGAAAGCAAGGAAAAGCAGTATCTGCCCATGATATTTGAAGAAAGTGATAGGAAAGAGGCTTTTGGATGGAAAAGCTCCTCTTGATCTCTAGTGCCTCCAGGAGCCTGCCAGTGTCCATGCCACAAAGTGATGCTGGACTGTATGGGGTGCCACCCATGCAGCACCATGGGACCTAATGTCCCCTCTGCCCTTCAGCTATGCCACGGTCCCCTTGCTTTCCACGGCAGACAAAAGGGCAGGCTCGCAATGCAGCCACCTACAAAAATGAACACAGCTTCTACCACAAAACAAGACCCCTTATTTTAGCACAGGTTTTATGATAAATACACTGAAAAAATAAGAATAACCAGACAGCCCCCATTGCCCCTCCTAATTGTTATCAAGATGTATCATACAGGGAGCTACTGCAATCTTTTCTTATTCAATTTACAGACAAAATGGGTGCGTGTTACTAATGGTAACAGAATGAGGCTCTTCACCTGCCCTCCAACTCTCACCTCGTTTATGGCTTCGTCTTACACAATAGTTCATAAAAACAAAGCAAAAGGTGCCACGCGCAAGTGTCTATGGAGAAGTAGCGAAGGCACGCTCGCTTCTAACCAGAGTCCCACACTTGACCTTAATCAATTCAGCTGATATCCCTGCAGTCAGGGAAAAAAAACCCCACACTCTGTCTCTCCACTGCCTCCCCAAACCATCTGCTGTAAATAAATAAATAAAATAAACTATGGAAAAATAGCTTAAAAATCAGTAGTCCTAACCGAAGCTGAGAAACCAAAGACATGACCGAGCTGCTATACACACAACAGTACCAACGCAGATCTACGGCCCTCAGTTCACTTTTGTGATGCTTGTGGAGGCAGTTTTGTCATGAGAGGGGCAGCAGAGGGGCCCAGTAGCTCCGACTCTGCCCGAGGTGCCCTTCTGCAGGGGACATGTACACAGCCCCCATGCCACAGGGCTTCATCTCTGCTCTCTCAGTATGAATGGGAGTAAAACATTGCATATAGACAAGAAGATCAGAAGTGACATTGTGGGGAAGGCATTTGCATAGTTTACAGTGAAAAAGCACATTTTAAAAATCCCATCAGACTAATTCTTCCCTTAAGGTACAGGCAGTAATTCACCCTGAAGACAGATGTGTATGTAGTGGAAGGTAACCCTTAGGATTTTTTGGTTATGTTTCATCATTTTTGGTTCTTCTGTCAGGATCCATTAGCAACTGTTGAAAAAGGTATTCACGCAGGATCTAAAAACAAAGACCCCTGTAGCCAAGGGAGATACACTCGAGCTGTCTAACAAAGCTAAAACTGAGATCACAGAGGTTCTGATGTTTAAAACTCATCATGAAATGATAGCAACATCCCAAAAGACAGTAAAGGGCTCCTTGGTATTAGAAGCAAAGTGAGTTTAAGAAAGCCAAGCAAAATGTTTTGAAAAAATATCAGTATAGGAATGACTTGGGGCACTGCATTTCCAACTTTGAATTCGAGATCCACAACCAAAGAGCGGGGGGTTTGGGGTGGAAATCACAGCTTCTTTGTGCTTGTTACAGCAGGAAAAATGTATATTAATACTATGATTGTTTCAGTTTACTCATATGAATATTTTGAGAGAAAAGCTAGCTGAGGCTTCTTGTCAAAATTTCCAACAGAGTATGCTACTTTTTTGAAGCCAAAATGTTTCATGGAAACACTGATTTCAACAAAAGTTTTCAAGGGAAAGTTTCTGAGGTCCAGGATAGACTCTTCAGTTACCCCTGGAGAGAAAGAGATTGAAAACCTGACCTTTTCAGATCCTTTCCAAAAACTGGCATTTGGATATAATGCCCTTTCACAAAAGCATTACGAAGTTTGGGTTTTGTTCCAACAAGGAATGACAATAAATTTGAAACCTCAGAAACTATCATGAGATGGAATAGATGTGCCCCGACCAGCTGCACTGGTCAAGTTGATAGAGAACATTTGACCTCAAAGGATAAAGATGTGTAAAGACTGAGAAGTGAGATTTTCTTTACTTTAGACTGCAATCATATTTGCTATGCTTCATGAGCTCTCCAACTGCATTTTGTAACAACCCCCCCACACCTCTTCAGGGCTTGCAGCCCACCAGTGAAGGAGCAGAGATATAGGACAACCATTGAAGGAGGGAAGATCAAACTCCTACTGCAAATGCCCTAGAGAAAAGTTAAGTTGGTTTTCAAATAGGCTCTTGGCATCCAAAGTCTCACGGCTCCATCAAGTAGCCCATTTCTATCTGAATAACTCTACTTGGTATGCAGGATCTCACTGTGAAAAAATGTCCAAAAGGCAAGTTAACTTGTAGGGCACAGCTACTTTGTGCCAAGACCATATGGCTTCAGTGTGTAAGAAAATGAAAAGGCTTCAGGGAAGGAGGGACTGGATGAGTCAAGAATTTGTAATAGGAGATGGACACTTTCTATTCTAGGTCATTATTTAGGATCAGACCAGCAATCAAAGCTTTATCCATTTCACTAATACTTAAAGTGTCTCCTGCTTATTACAGCTGGGATTGTACAGATTGAGACTTTTTGTTTAAGATGTTCTCTGTGAAGGCTCAGGATGGCATCAAACCCAGAACTAAACTGTTCCTTGCCCCTGCTTCAGGAAGCTGATTGAGTGATAGAAACACACCTGCAGGGGCTGGTTTTGCTGGAGAACATCATTTCAAATGGTCCAATCACTTTCTGAAGCCAGGCTGGAAACAAATATTGGTGATTGTATCAAAACAGCAATACGAAAATTTCCTGGGTAAAGCTCGATCTTTAGAGGCAATGAAGTATTGAACTTTGACAAAGACTTGGTTGTAATCTCACAAAAGGAATTATAAAATGGGTAACACTTCCTCTCTTTTCTCATTAAATTATATTTCCAGTTTTCTTTTTCCCCTTCACAATTGCAGTTTAGCATGACTCTAGGGGAAAATTCAGTTTTATGTCACATTTTCTGTTTTTACTGCTAAAATAGAAGCGGCTTGTAGAGGATTTTACCTCTTTTTCTGGATTTTAGTTATTACGTCTATTAGTATTTTGTTCCTATAACTGACCTCACATGAATGTTTGAAAGAACTATAGCTGAGGGTTTCGAAAACGACTTTGCTTCAATTTGGGGGCACAATGAGAGATTTAGGCTGACAATATCTCTACCTTGTTTTGGTATTTTCGCTCATGGTCCAGACATTAGGTACAGAAGAGGTGCCAGGGAACGAGTGTGTGCTAGGAAATGCTAGGGTGTGTTCATAGGAAATCTCTGTCATCCATCCTTAGTGAAGCCTGATGTGCCTTGGCTGCTGCATGGTTTACTCTGAGGAACACCATCTCTGTTCAATGCAGGTTATACAGACTCTGTGTGCAAGAGGTAGTGTTTCTCTGTCCTTGTCATTTGTGGCTCACTGTTATGTTTCTTTCGGGCATTCTTGGCAAGGAATTTTGTTTGGATCACTTTACCCCTCTGGTTGAGGTTATATTGATAAATAATTCTTAGCAGATAATGTGATAGCAATGACTGTTTCCTGAGGCAGGAGAAGCTTTGTGACCACAGGACGTATTTGCTGTTTGAAAATCCTCTGCTCTAAACGTATTCCCCAACCAGGCTGGATGGAAGATAACTGCACTGCAGAGAAAGGATCAGGTTAGAACAAGCAAAGCAGCCCGTTACAGCACCCATCACCGGGTTTTGTGCAGCAGGACCTGCAGGTCAGCCCTGTGCTTACCTTTGAGGTTGAGCTCGCACACCACCGCTTCTGCCTTTGCAAGGACCAGATCCACAACAGCTACTTTAGCACCGGCTTCCCCCAACGCATGAGCAAAGGCTCTTCCAATTCCCTGCCCTCCACCTGTGACATAGGCCACCTTGTCATCCAAACGCAGCCGGTCCAGGATGCTGCGCCTGTTATAACCCCAGAAGACGTCATCCCTCACCACTTCTTTCTAAAACAAAAGCACATATACATTGCACAATAAGGTGCAAAGCTCAATAACGCGACAGCTATGAAGGACTCTGCCTGTGAGAGTGAGGTGGGAGCACACACAGGGATCCGTGTCTTCTTGACCCGTTATTTAACGCAAAAGATACGACTAATTCAAGCTGAAAAGCACCCTTATCCCCACAGATATTAGCCTCAATAGAAACACTAAGGTGCAAGGCGATGGAGAACAAGGGCTGGGGTGTGGGGAGACGCACCGACCACTACACTTACGTGAGGGCAGGGTATGGTGTTTCCTGACTCATCTTCCCTCGAGAGATGGGTCAGGTACAACCTCTCAGAAGATGACCAATTAAGTCCTCCAGCTATTTTACCTCAGAGGGCAAAATCGTGCCCTCAAGGCTCGGTTGGCTCCAGGAAGACAAGGAGGCCAAGAACAAGTTCTCAAAGGCAGGATATGGCTCAAGTGAAGTGCAATCAAAATATCTTCACAAGGCTGGTGCACAAATAAAGATATCAGCCAATAACTTAAACCAAGCTGTCATCTGATCAGCTGCCATACATCATTTCCTCCTGACTGGAATCAAAATGGAAAATACAAGATGTTTAAAATATTGAGTTTGAAATGTCAGGAATTACCAGTGGGTGAAGCTTTGAGAGCACTCAGAAACTGCAAAACAATCAGGATGTTTGGATCTGGATTTACCAAGTTAGGTCATTATGATTCCAGATGGGAATTTCATTACAGCTGGATGATGCCCACTACATAAAACAGAGAAAGAAAAAAGCACCATCTTTTCCACATGACAAGCAAAATCTAAGGCCATGAAAATATTCAGCTCAGAGAGTGCAGGAAGGCATCACATGCTGCCTTTGTGGGAAAAAAAAAAAAGTTACTTCAGAAATATTGTATTGGTGCATTACAGCTGGGCCCCAGCTCTGCCCACGCTCCCCTGCACAGGAAGGACCAGAGAACACTGGACAGACACCCAGCCAGCAGCACGCCAGATGCTCTGGAGATTTATCACAGCACCAGCATGGCTGATCCAAAACACTTTGCAGGGAATCAGCATTTCATAGCTTCAGTGTAGCCCTGGACTAGCAAGGGTAATACGTGCCAAGCCCTGAGCTGGTAACTCCAGGCTGCAGAGCACCATGGCACAACAGGACATGAGTTCGGGCTCTCACCACAAAACCTCCGGAAATTATTTTGTCACAGTCCTCAGTAGAGTCAAAATTTTCCAAGAAGTGTTCACAGAACGGAAATACAGACCTTGGATTCAATTACTGCATCGGGAGGTACAGGGCTCCTTCGAATGATGCTCAGTCCACTCTGTACAGGTAAAATTATCTGCAAATATAACACATACACACACAGTTCTCAACTGTTTTGTACCTGGCTTTCCATCACTGCTGTGAAAGATAATCCTTCCTTCCTTCCTTCCTTAGGCCATGGCAGTTTTTCTCCTACTCCTATTCTTTAGCTGAAATTACTTCCAACACAAACGTGTCAGACATTTGTATTTTTCAAATTCCTCTCCCAAACTCATGGCTTCCACAAATTCCAGGAAAAAATGCAATTTTGTCTCTCTGTTTTCTAAATCTGTGCCAGCTGCTGAGGTTTCTGGGTTCCCACTGCCTGGCTAGTGCTGTCATTAGGCTACTCCAGTTGTATTCTTGGAGCTCACCAAACAGTAATAGCGACACTTGCGTGTTCTTCAGCACTCGCTAGAACATCTGTCCTGCACCCATAGCTGAATGTCAGTGGGTTTTGCCACCTATCTTCCATGATACTGTTACCACATTTCAGTGAAAGCTGTACTCAGTGTTGGAGATCCAACATCATTAAACTATTAGAACATTAGTCATGGAAACAACATGCTGTTTACATGAATTGAACAGCTAAAAGTAAGATCATGACATGGAAAATTATTGTTATTTTTTCCTCTTCTACAAGTAAAAGCTGTTGCTACTGGTATGGTGATGACAGAAAAAAAAATACAAAATCATCGGAGGCATCTCCGGAGGCCATCGGACCTGCAGATAGACAAGAACCTTAAGCCTATGAGGCAGGCACCAAAACCTCCTGGGCAGGAGCAGCATGGGAGGGGTGCCAGGGAGGGAGGTGGCAGATCTCACCTGTCCCACCATGGCTCTGACCAGCTAGCACAGAAGGACAGGCAGTGTCTGGCCGTCCTCAGTGGCTCCTCCCAGCCACAGCAGCCCCTCTGTCACCCCAGCGCTGCCATGGCATGAGGGCACCCTTTGCAGACTGGTGGCTACTGCCCTAGGGTAGCATGATTTACACCTACTTTTAAAGCCCTGGAGGATGCTTGTCTAATTTTGCCTCTAAAACCACAGTGTATTGTTTATGCATCCTATTACGATTTTTTCTTCTCCTGTTGGAGTAGGAGTTTGTTGACTCTTGTTGTGCTGGTGATGCCCTGCAGCATCCAGAACCTTTAAAGCAGAGCAGCGGTTCCTTGGTTGTACTGTAGAGCTGATTATTCACTCTTAAGTGCTCCACTTTTATCTTGTCTTTAACACTGTATATAATGTAGACAGCAAGCAGAGACCATTTCTGAATATAGAAACTCATACATAGAGCTCAAGTGAGGTGAATTATAATAAAATTTGAGTTCATTTTAGGTCTCACGGATAATGTCACCAACAAAAGAAACATTTTAAACAGTACTTTGCAAAATCCATAGATACAGTACCATGGCCACCTTAACCAATTGCATTGCACTAACCTGCTGAACACGAGGATCTGAATTAATCACTGTATTTAATTTTCTGACAGCTAGTACATTTTCATCAGATATGTTCTCCAGGTAGACTTGTCCTTTCACGAGTGTATTCTCTACACAGATCACTCCATCCATTCTCAGCAAGTGGTTATCCATGACAAAGCTGTAGCAGTTAACAGCGTTCCTTTGATCAGCATCAATAAAGACTATATCAAAGTGCTCATCCTCAGCATGTAATGCCTGGAAAAAAATTATGTTGGAGAAAACACTAATTATTTACCTGAACATGTAAAGTTTTGCCATTGAAATTTCCGTTATATAAAATCCAAACCACAGGGAACCCTATTCTTTTAGGCTAACATTGCTAGAATTACTTCTGGAGATCTTGTGAGTTTTCCATGCTTTGCAAAGAATTCTTCAGCTATGTTCGTACCAAAAACTCTGAACCTCTCAAAGAAAACCAGGATATAAAAGAGGATGGTTCATCCCAGCTTGTGGTCTTGAGAGTCACAGCAGAAACGCCTGCATATCTACAAAGGGAATTGATCCATCAGGATAAGGGGGAGGACTGGCATCAAATCCTGTAGCTGAGGTGCTGCAATAAGTTATCTCTTCTCAAAAGAGTAACTATCGACAAATTGAAAAGTGGCAATTATATCAGTCTTTGGGAAAAAGAGGCGTAAGGCTAATCCTGGTAACTGCAAAATAGGGAACCCCACTTCAGTAGCAGGCGAACGGTTGAAATCCCAATTAATAACAGAATTATAAAACACATAGAAGAACAGGTCATGACAGAGAAAAAGCAGTACAGCTCCTATGAAGGAAAATGATGTTTCTTTAATCTAAAAAAAATACTTTGGATAGCTCAGCAACAGAGAGGATAAAAGAGAACTGGCTGCTATCATCTAATTGGATTTTCAGAAATGTGGCACACCTTCCCTCCAAGCAGGCTGCTGATGATAATGTATAAAAGTGTTGATGGATGACCAGATGGGAGCCTTTACAGCCTTCTCCTGTGGCAGTTAATGCACTTGCTGCCCAAGAGGCTGCTATGGAATATTTCAGATTCCATCTGGGACTATTTAACTGCATCTGTGTGCGTTGCAATGAGACAACGGCTCATCCACCTATCTCAGCAAGCAGCAATGCTTTCAAGTCTTGGCATTTCAAGTGAAAAGAGAAACAATTATGTTTTCCAGAACTCACTGTTTCTACCACAACTTTTAACAGCAGTTCTTGCGTCCAGATTTCCCTTTTGTGTTTGGAGACATTGTGCACAATGAGTGATGAGCGATCCCCTGAGATGCATGAGAGAAAGCATCAATAACAAATGGCAACAGAATGTGAAAAATTAATTTGTTTTCGGGAGTGAGTTTGATGGCTCCCAAAGAGAGATTTCAGGAGCTTTTCTGAAGCAGGGAGTGCATCATTCAGACAAGGAAATAGTGGGAAGCGGATCACTCAGGCTCTGAATTACTCTATTGTGCAAACTGGTGTCGTTGTGAGCTTGTTAGTGGTTAAGAAATTAAGTTTGCGTGGGAGCCTGGGTAGTCACACTTAACTGCAGATGCTTGATAGCACAGAAGCTCTGCCAAAAGCATTCATGACACCTTTTGATACTACACTATAATGAAAGAAGACCTTAAGGCCAAATAGATGCTGGTTTATAATAAATGTAGTAGAAACTAGGACACCTGTTTTCCTGGGATTCATGTTTTCATTTCATGACCAGTAAGACAGTTTTGCCCTGTTTCCCTCTCGGACTGTACTAGGGGAAAGCAGCAGGAACATTTTTGCAGCTATGGAAGAGCATCTTATATTAGGTTGCAACTCAGACAGCTTATCCAAGGTAGGTACTTCAGGAAAGGTCAGAAGATGAAAGCTGGGAGGAGGAGTTCATCAGGAAGAGAGATTAGAGGTCTCATTCCCCAGAGAGAAAAGCCAAAGCCAAATTCAAGTAATTATCATGACTTATCACTACTTTCTGACTTGTAACCTTCCCAGGAGGAGGAGGTGGGGGGCAAACATTCGGAAGCAGATGTGTCCATCTCTGAACATATGTTACTACTGCTCCATGGTATGGCTCCCTAATGAAAAAGAATCTCACTTCTATGCATTGACTTCATTAGGTCCATATGGAGTTGCATAGTTCTTTGGATATTAGCAGGACTCCTCATTTCAGCCCTGTTTCTGTACTATCTACCTGCTGACAGCTTATCTCCTTCTTATCTACCTTCTGATACAGATAAACCATCTTTTAACTTCACAGCTTTCATCCCAGGAGGGATGTGTTGTATATGTATTCACCACATGCCTTTTTTGTCCTTGCACTGCCTGTGTGTGCAAGGCCACCGTTTGGAAGGCGTTTCTCTTCTGCCGGTTCATCAGATCCTGAATGGCCAGCCATGAAGGTGAGTCAGGCACCCTTCATTTCTTCTAGATACCTAGAACTAGACACCTGTACAAAAATGCCTGAATAACTGACTTGGAGTTCACACTTCAACCCTGCCATCACTTGAACTTCTTGTTTCCACAGCTTCAAGACTGCTGTTGCGTTTTCCATGTTTAGTTGGAAACAGCTCCAGACCTATAAAGGAAATCCAAGAAACTCCTTGAACCGCCTTTGCTTCTGGAGCAGCCTCTACATGACAGGGTAACAGCCACAGGAACAGTAAAGTGCTCTGTTTCCTTTTGTTCCTTGCCTAGCAGAGCATGGCTCATCTGAACAGGCGGTCTCCATGGCCAAGGTACCACATTGGAGAGGGTTTCCTCACGGCCAGCACCCGCTGCCAAACCGAGGGAGCCAGAAAGGAAAAACAGTGCTCTACTCATAGCTCTGACTGGGGAGCTAAGCACTGGAAATATCAGCGCAGTGATGGACGGAAGAAAAGAGCTTACTGCTGTCCCTTTCAGAATGGATGAGGGGTTTGAGAGGAGGGATTTGACCACCCTTATTCTCTCTGTACAGACTGGGCCTGGCCCTGCCTGGGACCTCACAGCACGCTGGAGATGCCTTTGTCCTCTGCTAGGAGACAGGCAGAGACCAAACATCTCCAACTGTGAGGAAAACTGAGATCCAGAAGGAAATAATCTGCCTGCAAAATATCCCACTGAAACTAATTTCCTACATGTTTACAATGCAATCCCTGCTCCTTGCTACAGAGACATCATAGACAGTAACAGATGGCAACAAGAAGTGTCTTAATGCAGAGCAAACTTGGCTAAAATTAATGCTTTTCCTTAGAGTGAGTCACTAACTTCCTTTGGGATTAAAAAAGAAAAAAAAACACACAAAAAACCCCAAAACCAAAAACAACTTGTAGCACTGCATTGCATGGAGGAGATGCACCAAAAGTGAGGACGAGAAAGGGCACAGCAGCACTGCTGATGGATATGGCAAAAGATTGAGGAGAGGACATCCCAAATAAAAACAGGAATGAATCTTCTGCCAAAGCTGGGAGAAAACCTGATTGGAGTCCTGATCAGAGACAACACTCTCTCATAAGGTATATACAGACTCACTCAGGAAAAAAAATGACTGCCCAGTTCCTTTGATATGGATCATGCAGTCAGCATATTTGTAATAAAGATGTACTCAAAACTTATTACTTTTCCTATGCCTTGTTCTTGACCTAAATGTAATAGCAATCCATCCTTAGGGTACACAGAATACACGAAAAAGTACAGCTTCCTTTTAAAACACCATTAGAATATTTTACTGTATGTGGACATACACTCTTGTTACTCCTAAATGCTATTCTATTGAGTACAGTTTATATTCACCGGCAAAGCTAAATCTCTAGGGATGCTAGAGAGGGAATGCAATTTCTAGTAATAACAGCTCACAACAGTGAATACTATCCACTTATCCCCACAATTTCCAGCTATTTTGGACTCCTTTCTGAATTAACCTTTCATATCAAAAGGAGCAATTCTGCACACTAGAGACTCCGACACAATTTCATGCATAATTTATTCACTCAGTTCAACATTAAACGCAGAGTCCTTGACTTTGTCAAGGTGGATTCTGTTGGCAGACTTCACAAGCAGCAAAACAGGAGAAATGAGATCTGCAGCTCAACCTCTTCACCTATTCTGTCTGGTAAAACGAAGGAAAAAAAGAAAAAAGAAAACCCTGACATGCTTATACAATGCCCTGCAATCAGCAGAATCTGCTGCAGACACACTGTTATTTTGTGTGTTGCGTTTTCAACTTTAGAATGGAAGTATCAAAATCATGGATAGGAATAATTTCCCGGTACTTTGCATTCCCTCCAGACTCAATCCTGAATCCATTGTTCAACCAAAGTCCACTGGGAATTAAAGGAAGCTCTTTGTGCAGGATCAGGCCTCTTGCTCACAGCTGATGTATGGCAAGGCGTGTTATTCAGGCACAGCATGACAGAGTTTAGGCTTAAGGAGCTTGTTGGGAAAGGTTTTTAAATGGTGGCCCAGCACACATTGAAAAGGTCACTAATTTCCACTGAAAGCACCTGTATCAAACACTGAACCTAAGGAAAGGCTTCCTCTCAGTCCACTTTTTAAATATTATATAAAAATTATTGGAGTCACTGGGCACAGAGGCTTGTGCCGTGCTGTATGTGATCTGCATGCTCTGGTGGGGACCCAGCCTGGCTTGGCAGCCTGTCCCACATGTGTGGGAATGGTGGATTTTTTTCCATCGTGCCCTCAGGCGCCAAGTGAACCCCACTATGTACTTGAGCTCTGCAGCTCCTGCCTGGTATTTAGCATACTTTACAGCTCAGTATTCCAGATGTTTTGCAGCTGGCTCTGATCTGGGATGAGAGACAAGGAACCTGGGCATCCCTGCCAACACTGTATTAATGCAAAGGAGCAGTAAGAGGCTTCAGAAACCCTGGTCAAGGTGCCACTATGGACTGATGTGCTACCTTTGCACTTCCCTCTGCTTGCTTACAGCCTTGACGAGCCACGGTTGTAGGTGAAAAGGCCCAAGCTACATGGGCCCCACAAAGGCCCCACTGTGTGAACTACACAGCCACAGATGTGTGACATCCTTGGGGCAACTTCTGCAACATCTGGCAGCTTTCTTGTAAAGGGCATCGACAGCAGATGCAGCACAGGACACGTTCTGCAGCACTTGGGTGGTATCCTCTACCTGAGGCTAGGATGTGACTCTTGAGTGGGCTAGTTTTACACCAGAAATGAGAGTATATCATATACTTCCTGGCAGTTTGGACTTACTGAATCACAGCTTCATGCAGCTGAAAAGGACTTCTCTGCCAGGTAGTGTTATTTATATATATCATATGGACATTTTTGTGCTCTGAAAGAGCCAGTGCAGCGAGGCAAATCCTCTGCTTCCAGGAGCCTGCACTGCTGCAGAGATTTGAGGAGCAGCGGGTAAGCATTAACCCTGTCCTATTGCACTCAGCTTGGGAGCAAAATTCAGCCACAGTCACCACAGCAAGAAATCTGCAGCAGCCATCTCCAAAGAGCAAGTGTTGGGTGACTGTCAGTGGGTGACTGTCTCTGCCCTCTAACTTCTGTAGAGACAGAGGAACGAAATCTAGTGCTGCAGACACATAGACAGCAAAGACAATCCTTGCCAGAGCTTGTTCCAGCTCTCCTGAATCTCACCACACGTTTCAGCATCTCTTAACCAGCTCTGCTCTAGACCAGCCTCCCTGCAGACAATGGGGGACGGAAACACCGTCCTCCATCTGCGCCACAAAACTGAGCTGTGAGAGCTAGGCTGTGCTAGCCCTTCCCCACCTCCTGCCCATGAATACGTCATCCTCCTGCCTTTCAGCATGCCCATGGGGCAGTAGAAGAAGGCTGTTTGGTCTCCAGCCTAAGCTGGTCTTCTCTACGATGGAAAAGGCAGTGCATCGTTCACAGCCTGAGCCTCTTCCATGCTTCCAGGTGTTTTTGTTCCACTCCAGCCAGGCAAACCCCAACAAGCCACGGCACCAGAGAGGCCACCAAACTTGTCACTTTGTCATTTAGACCTGCAAGACAATCCTGATTGTCCTTATACCAATGACAAAATATCTGCCAGGTTGAGTAACTAAATTTCAGAGCTCAGTGGAGAAATCCTGCACAAAGAGGTGTCTGTAGAGCTGGGATCTCTCCTGCTGAACATGAGCATCTCCGCTCCCATCAGCTCCAAGTGTTATTCAAAGCCCTGAGTACCTGCAGAACTGGGGTCAGGATGTGCCTTCGTGTTGCAACTGGAGGATGTAAAATCAATTGCAACGTTCTGTTTTAAGGATTTAATTTTCATGTCTTTACTCCTTTCTTTAATCTCTGCACAGCATGTACTCTGCCTGCCTCTAGATATTTTAATTCAGTCACAGTAAGTCAGTTGCACAGAATGGGCACTAGAGAGCAACAGCAATTCAATTAATTTCACAGTCACTGCAGGGAGCTGGGATCTTAAATGCTGCACATTGCAGGTGATCTGTAACATTTCGTTTATTCATATACTTGGCAAAGCTCTTTGTTTCTTTCTTATCAAACTTGGAGGTCATGAAAACCAGAGGTCAGAAAGCTCCTGGTCATTTCATTTTAGAAACAAATATGGTACCTGTTAATGCAAATAAAGTTACAGTCAAGCTCACGCTGACACATCCAGATTGAAAAGGGAATAAGATCAAATTGGTTTGCATTAATAATAGAAGGGCTATACATTTAATGAACTTAGCATGGGCATCACCTGTTAGCGTGCTGGACCTGTAACAACATCCTAGAGATCCATAAACTAGAATTAAACGTGAGACTCCTCTAACTGCCAACAATCATAAGCTTTTTTCTTTCTTGGGACAAAGTCACTAGTCAGAATGCAACAAACACAGCTATTGCGTTTGCATGTCTGAAGCTTATCACATTGCTCTGGAACTGAGAAACTTGGAGTCTAATTGCCTGCAGTGTTTTCAGTGGAGGAAAACAGTGAGAGGTTGTGGTTGAATTACAAACTACTTCAGGGCTTTCCCAATTCCTGTGAACACTGGGAGCAAGCTGTCCTTTTCAAGAGCTGTCTCAGCAGGGCACAGATACACTCTTCCAGCTTGTTATATTTGGAATTAGAGACCCTGCAACAAAGGCCACGCACATCAAGTAAAACTCTGCTATCGAAGCCTATCAACCTGCGTTTAGGGCTTGTGATTCCTCTGATCAAAAAGCTGCAGTATTTTAGTTAAAAACGTAAAAAGCTATCTTGTGTGATGGAACCGTCTCATCGTACATTGTCACGAGCAAGAAATAACTCCAGTGCAAGAGTGTGTTCACATCTTTGCAATCTAGGGTCACCATCTAGCATTTTGTGGGCAGGAAACGGGACCTGCCTGAAACTCTTTAATCTGCTCTACACAAGAGCTCCCAAATACCCCTTCCAACTGACCTTACCTCCAAAGTGTCTGCCATTGGTCCCACTTGCATGCTTATCTTTTTACCATCTGAAGAATAATCAAATGCTTCTTGGCTGTTCACTCCGAGATATGGCGCTTCTGCACATGCAAAGATTTTGCCATCATCTGGCAATTCCTCTGCGATAGCAAGGATACTGTAACCTTTAAGCTTGCCAATTAGTAAAATCTTCCTGGCTCTGATCATACGAACAAACATCTTAAAAATTTGCCCTGTTGAAAGACAAGAATGAAAATTTAAAAATAAAACCATAGGAAAGACTGTACCTTGTTCACAATGGAAATTAGATGTACCTTTCAAGTGATCATGNGTCCACTGGGAATTAAAGGAAGCTCTTTGTGCAGGATCAGGCCTCTTGCTCACAGCTGATGTATGGCAAGGCGTGTTATTCAGGCACAGCATGACAGAGTTTAGGCTTAAGGAGCTTGTTGGGAAAGGTTTTTAAATGGTGGCCCAGCACACATTGAAAAGGTCACTAATTTCCACTGAAAGCACCTGTATCAAACACTGAACCTAAGGAAAGGCTTCCTCTCAGTCCACTTTTTAAATATTATATAAAAATTATTGGAGTCACTGGGCACAGAGGCTTGTGCCGTGCTGTATGTGATCTGCATGCTCTGGTGGGGACCCAGCCTGGCTTGGCAGCCTGTCCCACATGTGTGGGAATGGTGGATTTTTTTCCATCGTGCCCTCAGGCGCCAAGTGAACCCCACTATGTACTTGAGCTCTGCAGCTCCTGCCTGGTATTTAGCATACTTTACAGCTCAGTATTCCAGATGTTTTGCAGCTGGCTCTGATCTGGGATGAGAGACAAGGAACCTGGGCATCCCTGCCAACACTGTATTAATGCAAAGGAGCAGTAAGAGGCTTCAGAAACCCTGGTCAAGGTGCCACTATGGACTGATGTGCTACCTTTGCACTTCCCTCTGCTTGCTTACAGCCTTGACGAGCCACGGTTGTAGGTGAAAAGGCCCAAGCTACATGGGCCCCACAAAGGCCCCACTGTGTGAACTACACAGCCACAGATGTGTGACATCCTTGGGGCAACTTCTGCAACATCTGGCAGCTTTCTTGTAAAGGGCATCGACAGCAGATGCAGCACAGGACACGTTCTGCAGCACTTGGGTGGTATCCTCTACCTGAGGCTAGGATGTGACTCTTGAGTGGGCTAGTTTTACACCAGAAATGAGAGTATATCATATACTTCCTGGCAGTTTGGACTTACTGAATCACAGCTTCATGCAGCTGAAAAGGACTTCTCTGCCAGGTAGTGTTATTTATATATATCATATGGACATTTTTGTGCTCTGAAAGAGCCAGTGCAGCGAGGCAAATCCTCTGCTTCCAGGAGCCTGCACTGCTGCAGAGATTTGAGGAGCAGCGGGTAAGCATTAACCCTGTCCTATTGCACTCAGCTTGGGAGCAAAATTCAGCCACAGTCACCACAGCAAGAAATCTGCAGCAGCCATCTCCAAAGAGCAAGTGTTCTGTGACTGTCAGTGGGTGACTGTCTCTGCCCTCTAACTTCTGTAGAGACAGAGGAACGAAATCTAGTGCTGCAGACACATAGACAGCAAAGACAATCCTTGCCAGAGCTTGTTCCAGCTCTCCTGAATCTCACCACACGTTTCAGCATCTCTTAACCAGCTCTGCTCTAGACCAGCCTCCCTGCAGACAATGGGGGACGGAAACACCGTCCTCCATCTGCGCCACAAAACTGAGCTGTGAGAGCTAGGCTGTGCTAGCCCTTCCCCACCTCCTGCCCATGAATACGTCATCCTCCTGCCTTTCAGCATGCCCATGGGGCAGTAGAAGAAGGCTGTTTGGTCTCCAGCCTAAGCTGGTCTTCTCTACGATGGAAAAGGCAGTGCATTGTTCACAGCCTGAGCCTCTTCCATGCTTCCAGGTGTTTTTGTTCCACTCCAGCCAGGCAAACCCCAACAACCCCAACAAGCCACGGCACCAGAGAGGCCACCAAACTTGTCACTTTGTCATTTAAACCTGCAAGACAATCCTGATTGTCCTTATACCAATGACAAAATATCTGCCAGGTTGAGTAACTAAATTTCAGAGCTCAGTGGAGAAATCCTGCACAAAGAGGTGTCTGTAGAGCTGGGATCTCTCCTGCTGAACATGAGCATCTCCGCTCCCATCAGCTCCAAGTGTTATTCAAAGCCCTGAGTACCTGCAGAACTGGGGTCAGGATGTGCCTTCGTGTTGCAACTGGAGGATGTAAAATCAATTGCAACGTTCTGTTTTAAGGATTTAATTTTCATGTCTTTACTCCTTTCTTTAATCTCTGCACAGCATGTACTCTGCCTGCCTCTAGATATTTTAATTCAGTCACAGTAAGTCAGTTGCACAGAATGGGCACTAGAGAGCAACAGCAATTCAATTAATTTCACAGTCACTGCAGGGAGCTGGGATCTTAAATGCTGCACATTGCAGGTGATCTGTAACATTTCGTTTATTCATATACTTGGCAAAGCTCTTTGTTTCTTTCTTATCAAACTTGGAGGTCATGAAAACCAGAGGTCAGAAAGCTCCTGGTCATTTCATTTTAGAAACAAATATGGTACCTGTTAATGCAAATAAAGTTACAGTCAAGCTCACGCTGACACATCCAGATTGAAAAGGGAATAAGATCAAATTGGTTTGCATTAATAATAGAAGGGCTATACATTTAATGAACTTAGCATGGGCATCACCTGTTAGCGTGCTGGACCTGTAACAACATCCTAGAGATCCATAAACTAGAATTAAACGTGAGACTCCTCTAACTGCCAACAATCATAAGCTTTTTTCTTTCTTGGGACAAAGTCACTAGTCAGAATGCAACAAACACAGCTATTGCGTTTGCATGTCTGAAGCTTATCACATTGCTCTGGAACTGAGAAACTTGGAGTCTAATTGCCTGCAGTGTTTTCAGTGGAGGAAAACAGTGAGAGGTTGTGGTTGAATTACAAACTACTTCAGGGCTTTCCCAATTCCTGTGAACACTGGGAGCAAGCTGTCCTTTTCAAGAGCTGTCTCAGCAGGGCACAGATACACTCTTCCAGCTTGTTATATTTGGAATTAGAGACCCTGCAACAAAGGCCACGCACATCAAGTAAAACTCTGCTATCGAAGCCTATCAACCTGCGTTTAGGGCTTGTGATTCCTCTGATCAAAAAGCTGCAGTATTTTAGTTAAAAACGTAAAAAGCTATCTTGTGTGATGGAACCGTCTCATCGTACATTGTCACGAGCAAGAAATAACTCCAGTGCAAGAGTGTGTTCACATCTTTGCAATCTAGGGTCACCATCTAGCATTTTGTGGGCAGGAAACGGGACCTGCCTGAAACTCTTTAATCTGCTCTACACAAGAGCTCCCAAATACCCCTTCCAACTGACCTTACCTCCAAAGTGTCTGCCATTGGTCCCACTTGCATGCTTATCTTTTTACCATCTGAAGAATAATCAAATGCTTCTTGGCTGTTCACTCCGAGATATGGCGCTTCTGCACATGCAAAGATTTTGCCATCATCTGGCAATTCCTCTGCGATAGCAAGGATACTGTAACCTTTAAGCTTGCCAATTAGTAAAATCTTCCTGGCTCTGATCATACGAACAAACATCTTAAAAATTTGCCCTGTTGAAAGACAAGAATGAAAATTTAAAAATAAAACCATAGGAAAGACTGTACCTTGTTCACAATGGAAATTAGATGTACCTTTCAAGTGATCATGAAAAAAAAAATTAATCTTAAAACACTTTCAAATAAGGGTTTAACAACAGAATCTGACAAAATTTCATCTAAAATGCAGCTAAAAGACAACAGAATAAAGAGTTTGGTTTTAAATGTAGAATCTTTATCGTCAATGCTGCTATTGTTCAAGTGCTTGTTAAATAGTGCTTGAAATATTGCATATTTAAACATTCCCCCCATATGAAAATGGCTTTAAGATGTCTACATATTCCTTCCTGAAGCCAGTTTAAAAAAACCCCACTACATTACCTTGCATTTGCTCTTAGAGTCATTATCCCTAGACAGCACCATCATTTAAGAAATTTATCATCAGTGGTGTCCTTCAAACAATGTATTAGTGTAATACATTATAAGAGTACTTCACTGTGATGATATATTGCTTAAAAGATGGGAACATCTGGGAAGAATGAATCTGGGAATAGATTTAGTGTAATAGGCTTTATATGGGGATACAAGCCTGGATATTGCTACATGAAGAGGTACAGTGCTTGGCCACAGGCCACCTCCACTACAAAAGCACACAAACCCCTATCAGACACCACCAAACCCAAACCCGCATTATTTTTTCCCTTCCAGTGAGGACAATGATCTCTGCTGCTCACTAATGGATAGGGCTGGAACTGTGAATTAAAGGACTCAAGAGTGTGTGTGTGAGCACATGTGCCTGGGCACAAGGTGAAAGACAGGGAAAATTCATGCAAAAGGAAGATGGAAGCCTTCAGGAAGTTCTTATCTTCCATTTTAAGCAATTTTCCACATTTTCTGAACATTTCCATGGCATTCATCCTTTCCCCACTCAAGATGGAGTAGAGGATGATGAAGTTCAGTGATAACCTTTATACCAATCTGGTGAAATTTTATCCTCTTGGTTGACCAACTTGCCATTCAAAGAGCCAGAGGTGCATTCTTGCTGCAGCCTAACTTTGGTTTCAGTTCCTCCAGTGTCCCCTGGGCCACCGTCAGGTGAAGATTTTCTGGAAAAAGAAATTTCAACATTACAGTAACAACCAAAATCCGAGTATCTTGCATAAAAAAACCAGCAGCCAAGAGGGAACTCCTGGAAAAGGTTCATCTGTGCATTAGCACAAAAAATTAGCCCAGAAACATTACAAATATCCCTAAATTACAGTCCTAAGAGGATCTGTCTTGGCAATAGGCCCATCTTGGTGCTGGCAACCACTCCAGCCATACTGGCTTGGGACAAAGGGGTTGTGGGACCAAAGGAAAGTGTTCCCCAGTGTTCCCCCCAAATCTTTCTCATGTCCAGTTGATCCCAAGCAAGATGTCTGTCTATCTGCTGGCTTCGTGTAAATGGCTCCAGCTACCCTGGCCAGGTTTTGTTCAGTCGAAAAAAAGGTTTCATTGCAGAACAAGGGAAAAGACCTAAAATCAAAATTTTTTCTCAAGACAGGAAGAAAAAAAGTTTTCCTAACAAACAGCTGGGAAAAGCAGGGTGTCTCCAGGTGCTGTTTCACAGAAGCCAGACCTGTAGCAATGTCTCTGGATGAAGCAAGATGCTACCTATTACAGAGAGAAAGGAAGAGATGACTGGAAGAAATCTGTAGCCTCCAGGCAGATTAGATTATTCTGTCTGAAGAAAGTAACAACCAGAAATGGCTGGTTACTGCGGGCCAGAATTTAGAGCCATTTCAGTGCTTTTTTTTTTTTCCCCAGCTTCCTCCCACGCTCCTCAGTAAAATGACAAAGAATTCATAACCCGTGTCAGCCACACTCAGATAATCCAAGACTTAAAGAGTAGAACATTTCATATAACCTCTTTTCTGCCCCTCACAAATGCTTTAACAACTTTAATAAGATAATGTATAGCTATTATCGTACAGCAAGCGTAAGTCAAACAACTATCAGCTATTATTTCAGCAACAGAATGAACGCTCAGCGTTCCTGTAATCCACAGCCTGGAACAGTTTACACATTGTCAATTTTAGACAGAACCGGCTTTTTCCACATATCAAAATGTACACTGATAAATGGGAATTGTTTAGCAGACCCCACATGGCTGAGTAATATACTGTAGCTCAAAAAAGAATAATGAGGGTATCAGTTGGACTTCTGAATTAATGATACCTTAAATTACTTTAATTAATTAGCTTAGTTACTAGAGTAATTTAGTTAGCAGATTAATTAATGTTTGTTGAGCACTTGGAGATAAAAGCTGCATATAAAGGCTGTTATTATAGGGTGGATCAAGAGGGGCAGATTTTCTTCGTTCCTTATTTATCCCAGCACCAATTTGATCCAGGGGCTCATTCTTTGAGCCTTTCAGCAGGCACTGTGTGGATGCTGGCTTGCTGATTTTTCATAGGATATTGCCATAGCCAAAAGTCAATTGGCAAAATATAATCCAAGATTTAGAGTCAGGACATTTTGTTCTCACCTCCTCTGCTCGAGGTCGTAGGCACACACAGACACACATGTCCACGCATACTTTGCCATATATTTGGGTGCAATTAACTCTCATTCTTCTTCCACTGTTCTCCACATTTCTGGCATATTCTGAACAGAAAATCTAAGAATATATTCCTACAATCACAGAAAGAAGCACAAGGTTACAAAGGAGTATCCGTACCTCTTTGAAGTTGCCATTGCGTCCAGGTAAGGGTCTAGTCCAAGAGCAACATCAAGTGCTTTTTGTAAGTAATTCTTGAGCTGTTCAGGAACACGAGAGTCATTGATGGCTATTTCTTTGGCTTTGAGAAGGTTCTCAGCAATGAGTCCAGCTGGGGTTTCTGAAATGGAAAATGGGATGAAGAACATGATTTTGTAACTGCTCAAACCAACAGAAGAGGAATTAAGACTGCAAAAACAAATGCCTTTTTTATTTTCTTAAAAACCCACATTTTTGAAGGACTGTGAAAACAATCATGGAAACCTTTTCACACTGAAAAAAACATTATAGTTCTAATTAATTTTTATCGAATGCATTGTCCCTCTTTTCCCCTCACAGCTGTTCCTTTTCCGAGAGGAAAAGGACAAGAATATTTCAAAAGCATGAATTTTCACTTTTGGAGCTCTGAGACAGACACTGAACATCAAACAATCTAATATGAAACCCACTCCTTCAGGTAACTTTTTCCTTGGAGGAAACAGTGCTTCTCAAACAGCTCTTGCAAAACCAGGCAGATCCTCTCAGGCCAGGATACACAGGCACTGGGTCTAGCATTGTAAAAAGGAAGATCTCCACTATCTGCATGCCAACGGGGTGCACGAGTGCCCCCGACACGTGCATGTGCCATAGAGGCTGCTGCACACAGGGTCTGCAGGGCAATCCATAATGTTCTTGCCTAAAATACAATTACACATGTCCTAATGCAACTAAACTGACAAACACTCAAAAAAAAATCAGTGTGCCAACTCCACGATGGCATAAAATCAAAGACACTCTTCAAGTACTGATTTTAATTTCTGGCAGGAATGAAACCTCCTAAACCTTCTTCTGGTGCAGCATCCTGAACTCTTTGTTCCTCAGGTCACAAAAACTAACTATGCTTGAACCCATCAGAACCACATGGCAAATCTCCCAGCATCTTTTCACAAGCCAAACCCTGCAAAAAGCTGATTATTCAGGTAGAGAGAAACAGTTATGCACAACACAACATGTCAGTGTTTCAAAGGCTGTGGAAAAATCTCCAGGATCAAGATCACCCTGCCCTGGGGCAACAAGCAATGCTGCCCACGGCACTGTATTCGCCCTGAGACCCCAGAAAACCCGTATGGCAATAATGCAACGATGGACCTCAGCGAGCTATGGCCCCACAGAGTGAGATATGGTGCAGAAATCTGCCCCACTCCTCAAGTGTAAGAGCATGTGCTGGGTTACGAAAGCACCAGCGAGACCAGATTCAGAGACACAGGGCAAGAGGCTGTGAGTATAACTGGGGTGGAGCAGATTGCCCCTGGCAGGATTTTATTCCCTGTGAGAGAAAAGCTGCAGACAATTAAGTGAAGCAGGTGAAATGAGGACATGCTTCCTCTGGAGGACCAGCCCAGGCCAGCCCAGTAGCTGTGGGGCAAAGTCCTGACCATGTGGAACTGCTGTTGCTGCAGGTACCATGTCCCCATCCCAGGGGGAGTTTCTGGTGGGTTCTTGGACTCCACAGAAGGCATCCAGCCACCCCATGGCCTGCCGGCAGAGCTTCGGTATAAAGTCACTGAGGACATCAGAGCGTCACATCGTATAGCTAACGCCCACATAGCCCACTGTTCAGAAAGACTGTATGAAGGCAAATGCAACAGCTTATTTTAGGAATAGCTTTTAATCAGAAGACCATTAAAGGATCAGACTGCAAAGTGGAGATATATATATGTGCCACTGACTTCTCTGTTCACCATTTCTTTCCTATCTATTTGAAATGCTGCCTTGGATATATTCCCCAAACACTGGGTCTTATGGGTGTCCTAACCCAGCCTTGGTGCTGGCCTGGTGTCAGCTTCTAGCCAAGTGGTAGCATGACAGGAAGGTGTAGCTACTAAGGTCACAATTCTGATGTTTTTTTGAGACAACTTTGCCAATTTTCACTATCCAAATTACTAAAAAATACGAAAGTGGACAAGGAACATAAAATCTATGTGCATTTTACATGAGAACTGTCAGCCTGGACCAGACTTAGAGGTTATATAAACAGCATCAGGCAATAGCCCAACCTGATGTACAATGAAGGCAGATTTAGATTAGCTATAGGAGCCCCTGATTTACATCTCATGCTGCTCGCTTACCGTCGGGATGGCTTATATCTCTTTTAGCATT
Source organism: Pampusana beccarii (assembly GCA_013399365.1). Lineage (NCBI taxonomy): Eukaryota > Metazoa > Chordata > Aves > Columbiformes > Columbidae > Pampusana > Pampusana beccarii. Next base: position 471,308 of record VWYH01008138.1, on the reverse strand, counting down.
TTTATAATTAACTGCAAGCGCAGGAATAATCCCCCCCTTCCCAGACCGTGTTAGTTCATTGACTTCAGCAAAACCCTCAGCCCAGCTACAAGTTATATGAAGACACATTGTCTTCATGGAGCATTTTCACCACCACACAAATGAGCATCTCAGGGCTCCCGCCGTACAGCTGCAGGATGCTGGAGGTCAGGACCTGCTCATCCTCCCTGCCAAGCACTCTGAGGCTTTTTGTTAATTTAAGGGGGAAAAAAAAAAAAAGTTTATAATCCTGTTGGATTTTGGTAATCATTATGTTATTCTTCCGGATAAGCAACAGACAAGAATCCCTTGTCAGTCAAGGAGGGGGAAAACAAGATTTACCTCCAGCTGTTTTGTAACCTGTGTTATAACACGAACCGCAGGCGCCAAGAAGTGCTATCTGGGAGAGGGAGCATGCAGTGCATGCCAAGATCAACCCTGTATCTTAGGTTGTATAATCTTTTCAGGAAATGCTGCATTTTTTACAGCCTGATGATGCTTCGGGCCAACAGCAGAGGTCAGGATTCCCTTCATTTATGCAAGTACCGAACAAGTCACAGCAGAGCTCAGGCCTGGCTCCCGGGCTCAGTTTGGCTGCACTTAAGACTCTGAGCACTGAGTGGAAATTCGTGTAACTTTTTTTTTTTATGTTACTCAAAGAAAAGTGCTTCATTATAGTGCATAGTTTTGCACAACCCCAGCAAATCTGCTGAACTATATTAAGCATTAAACTAGATTGCCTGGTTGCCTCCCCACAGCTCTGTCTATGCACAGACACATCCTTCCCTTTTCTATCTAGTTTTACATTATCTTTTTCATGCATACAAGGCGGGGGGCGGAAGCGGGGGGGAGGAAGAAGACAAAGGAAAAAAAGAAACAGCTTACTCAGAGGAGGAAAACGCTGCCAGGTGCAAAGCAGAGAAGTTGGAAGTCCCACCATAAAAGAGCAGGAAAGCTTCAAGCCTCCAGCAGCTTCATAAAAAAAGATAAGGTAGCAGCTTTTAAAATGGACCACAGCTGCCAGGAAGGTGATTCCCAGAATCTTCCTCAGTAGATGCTGAGTACACAGTCAGCCTGTTTTATTAATACAGCTAAGCTGACTAATAGACTTCAGCTTCTACTTTTTCCAAAATAAGACACTTTTGGTTCATGCTAAAGTCAGGAGTCAGGATTGCAGGTAGGGGCAAGGTTGTATGTGGGGGACATCAGTGTCCCCTGAGCAGGCAGGTGATACAGTGCCATGGAGGGATACACTGCTCCAGAGGCAAAATTAAACTCTACAGCTTGGTCTCGGATTATACTTTTTGGGTGGTGAGAGCTCAGCCAAGAAAGGGGAGGACACAGGAGGGTTTGCAGGGGGCTGCCCAGGAGAAGGCACAAAGTCAAGCATACAAGAAAGCAATCTGGATTTGTCAAAAACAAAGATGCCACATCCAAAGTTGTGGGACCATACCGTTGATTGTTTGTTTTGGACTATTCTCATTTCACTTTCTAGCTTCTGCCTCAGCAATGACTTCCAGAAGAGCACTTCCTTCCCAGCCGGGGCAGAGCATTGAACCTGATACACCCAAATACCGCATTGCCAGACAGCTTGGTTTCCCGGTTGCTGAGCGATTTGGCAGGAGCTGCTCAGTGCTAAACACTTGAAAATCCAGCCTGATAACACCATCCCAAATAGTTCCAGCCATCGTACTCACCAAGGCACCTCAGGCCTTGACAACAGCATATCATAACACTCACTACTTCATCTTAGCATGTAATACACCTCAGCCATTACTTTTGACCAGGCAATCTTTATGGACAGTACAACGCAATACTCGAGCTATTTCCTTACCCCACCAGAACCCTGCCCACAAAACTGCAGCCCCCTAGGAGACCCTATGCTACTGCTTGATCCAAATGCATTAACCCCAGCTGTGATGTATGCCTGCCATATGGATGGAGCTGTAGCAGAGGGAAGCAGGACTGTGGTTGTGGCACACCTGGGGCTGCTTGGTGACTCCAAACCCACCACCCGTGAGCCCAGGCAGGACCAAGTGCCAGGGCAGAGACATGTCACAGCCCACGGGGGGCCAAGAGTGGGCTGGCAGCGCAGGCCAAACCCAACTGCCTGGTCAGTAAACATTTCAGGGGGTCCTGAGCAGAGCTTAGCCAATGTTTAGCCTCAGCATTGGTAGTGCTAGAGCCTGCAGCAAAGTCAGCAGTGGTGGCATGGGGAAAGGTGGTGGCTTAGGAGTGGAGCAGGAGCATGAGGAGGAAGAAAAGGAGGAAGCAGCCAAAGCTGTTGCTCACAGCAGGAACCAGGGTGCTAAACTCTGCCTGAACTTCAGGGGAAGGTGAGGAAAACATGCTGACTGACGTGTTTTCTTAGTCTCTACTGCTGGAAGAGAAGTAGAAAAGCTGGATGCTCCCCAGTGCTCCTCTGATTGAGTTAGGGAGGCTCTGGAATCACTGGCAGAGAGTATGCAAAGCATACATTTATTTTCATGCATAATAAAGGACACCGCATGTGGCAGGTCTGAGCGGTACACACTGACAGTGGGATCCAAAGCCCAAGGCAGTCAATGAGAGTCTTTTGTCAGCTTCAGCGGGCTTTAGATCAGGCTGCAAGAGAACAAAGTCTCTCTGTTCAGAGCAGCCTGCATTCCCACGCTCAGCTGTTGACTTTAGAAAACGGCCAAAAAAGGCAGCAAACATCTTGCCGTGTGTGCCACGCTAGGCACATGTGGCTATCACAGAAAGCACCGAGGCAAGGTTAAAGCTGCAGAAAAAAATGTTTATAAAACAAGCATCCCAATCCATCAAAAATTAGTCTCAGCCAAAGCTCTCTTGGCACTGCAAGTGTCCACCTTCCCACCCATCCTCTTCTCCGGGTAGTGTCCTCCTCCCTCCACCTCAGCTTCCTGCAGACCCACCTCCCCTGCTCAGCCTCAAACTCCTCTCTCCAATAAACCCTTCCTCTTCTCCTTTCTGTCAAGCCACAGAGCCTGTAGCTCACATCTCTGTGGGAAAGTGAAGGATCCAGGACCAGGACATCACACGGCGTCCCCTCCTGTCACACCATCTCTCCTGGAGCTCCCCACCCCACATAGGGAGTTTACCTGCAGGATTGTGCATGTCGATTCTTGTCCCCCAGCCTCACAGGATGCTGCTGTGTGCTTGCTGCCTCTGCAGAGCAGCACGTTGGTGCTCAGGTGTCTGTGGAGGGGAAGGGCAGAGCAGCACGTTGGTGCTCAGGTGTCTGTCAGGGGGACGGGCTTCTCCACCTGTGATCACTTGGGCAGAGCCCCAGCCCTTGGGAGAGGCTGTGCAGGGAGGATGGCCCAGGGCTGGGGCTGCACCCGCTCCAGCTGCACCCAGCTGCCCCCACCCAGCGTACAGACAGCGGGTGAGATCCAACAGCAACTGATATGAAAGAAGAATGGAAAAAAAAAGCTGACTTTCAATGCCTTCACTTTATGTAAGACCAATGCTCACGTCCTGACTGCAGGAAGCTGCTGGCTCTCAAAGAGATGATAATTGACAATTTCATAACTTTCTGGTTACATAGCACAGACACGTGTCCCACCTCAACCATCAGGTCTGAGGCCAAAAAAGCCCTGGGACTTTGAACCTCAGATTATCTACAATTGGTCCACAGCTGCGAGGTCACCCACTGCCCCACACAGGCAAACGTCAGAGCACCTGCTGCTCTGGGGTCCAGCTCAGCGGCCAGGTCTCTGCATAGGCTGAAGGAGGTTGTGTCACATGGGCATCAGTTGTCCTACACCCCCAGAAAGGGTCCCAGGAATGCGCTGGCTGAAGGATGTATCAGGAGAAACCGCTGGGAACATCTAAGGTATCCAAAAACCTAAGCTGGCCTGCAGCAGGGTTGAAGCAGAAAAGGCTGGCAAGAAATTAAAGCAAAGTAATTAAAGAGCATGTGATTAAGCTGAGGTCGGCTGGCTGTCTCCACACAGATGAAGTACAAACTGAAGTTCATGAGGAAACATGGACAACCTCGTAACTAGAGGAACAGCATCTTTCACTTTCTGGGATATATCGCCCTGGGCTTGTTCAGTCAAGGACCAACTCAATGTACCTGCAAACGTGCTGAGAGAGCCCAGTGCTGGGCAGAGCAGCTGAAGAGGCTGGGGCAGGGGGGCAAGTCTTCGCTGTAAGGCTCTTGGCAGCCCATCTGCAAGACGGATGATACGAGAACATGGCAGCCATTGTCTATGGCAAGCAGAGGTTGGAAAGTCAATTTGTCAGCTTCTAAAATGAAAGAGGAGACATTCCAATGCCCCCAGAATAGAATAGGGAAATATAAATGGAAAATAAGGAAATGCACAGGACGAAAGAGTAAAAGAAAAGCAAATAAAATAAGTCCCAGTGCTCAGTGGATTGCTATTAATCAAAACAAATAAACAAGATGAAGAGGACAGACCTCCTTGCATACCTAAGATTATTCCATCTTGTGATTTAGTAAACAACAAACTGCCTTAGACCTGCAGTCCCTGCAGAAAGCAATCCAAATTGTGTTTGGATTGGGAGTTAAAATTTCAGATGAGTATTTGGTAAACAGGCTAAGAGCTTTAGTCTGCCATTTAATCCACCCCCCCATTAGCTTTGGAGGTGACTTTGGACAAGTTGTTTCTCTTCTGGTGACTCTATTTTGCTCTTCTATAAAATGTGGGTAACAGTTTGTCCTTTTTACAAAGCGCTTTGCCATCTGGAGATTAAGCCAGCAGTGAGATCTGGGTGTTAGGACTTTCTCATTACCCACCTTGGGGCAGGGCTACACAGCTTTAGAGTTTATTCTTGTAGCTTTTTCACAAATTTGAGATAAATGCAGGTTCCTAAGTGAGTTTGTCTGCAATTAACCTTTCAATACAGTGAGAACTTGCTCTTGTCTGATGGGCTCTGGAAGAACCGTGTTTTCCAGCTTCTGCTTTTACGCCTGTTTTTGGTTTTCTTGGTCTTTGTTTCTGAACAAAGACAGCTTTCAGAAACACAGCCCAGAGAAAGGCGAAGACGGGTTCACACCTTCAGGCACTGCTGATGAAATCAAAGGAAGATCTTCCCCTGTGCTCAGTGCACAGAGCTACACACCGAGGGAGCCTTTGGTGTGCAAGGTGTGCCCGGGGCCTTCTGACTGCCTCAGCTGGAACATCCTATGGAAAGGTGAATTGTGCATCCTTCGGTCCTGTGGGGAACAGGGTGCTGGCCACCAGTGCCAGCACAGGTCCCCATCAGCCCCCACCGCACCATCGCTTCCTAGAGAAGGGAAATTCCTCCCCAGAGGATGGACATGCCTTTGAGTCAGGGAAAGGGTGTCTCTGTGAGTACGTGGAGGGGATCTGGCATAGTCTTAGTAAGACAAATAGGTGACAATTGCAAGAAAGTACAGGACCCAAAAGACAGGGTCATTAAGGCTGAGACACCACTGTCTGGACCACACTGCTGATCCTGAAATTACTCTACAGGGAAACCTCAGCATCTCAGAGTCCCACAGGCAGTTGGGCAAATGAATCAAGCTCAGCTTATCCCCCAAAGAGTCCTTCAGGGGACAAACTGTCTCTGATGTTTCATTTAAACCCACCATAAGAGCTAAAAACAACCCGAAAAAAAGAAAAAAAAAATCTGTTCCTCAACACAAAAGAATCTCTGGAATGTGAGTTCAAAAGAGGTTTAACCAGCTGGTATCGATCCCATCCTGATGCTCCTCATCCTGTCTCACCCCACAAGAGCGCGTTAGAGCCGCAGCCAGATCAGAGGCTCCACACAGCAAAGCAGGTTCCTGAATGTCGCAGAGAATCACACAAATTGCCTTTCATAACTTTGAATTTGCTGTAGGGCATCATGTTGGAAGTTAACGTATGCATTCCTATTGTACTTAAGCATTATAAAACTAGCCAATTATGAAACCCCATCCTGGTACCTGCACGTGTCTTCAAATGCTCCTGCCACCCCTAACATGCATCCCAGATTAGATAATCTTAGTTTTGTAATTGCTTTCCCCCGTGTAGACAAGACCTCCCCTTCCAATGCCTGGTCACCTGGAGCCTTTAAAAAGCGCCTCAAAGGCACCCAGTTACAGGAGATCTCTTAACTGGGAGATCTTACCCTCTGGAACCATGCCGGTGTCAGACGAGACCTTTGCTCTGGTGGCTCCAGCCACCGTGCCCCAGAAGCCCCGTCAGACAGAATTCCAGCTGGTACGTGTCAAGAACACGTGGTACCGGATCAAGAAAGGAGAAGCCCTTTCTGACTGCAAGGATGAGATAACTCTCTCTGAAGCAAAAATGTAAGTACAGGAGTCCATGTTGCTCATTGACGACTGCGTCGGATGGTTCTGGCTAGCCAAACTGTGTGGTCTCCCTGGTGGGATCCATCTCAGATGGCAAAACTATCTTGTATGTGGCTTAAACCCACCATTTTGTGTACAACCCTTTGAAAGCGGGCTTCAAAATGTGTGCAATATGGCAGCACGGGTGTTTGCTGTTCTCCTTGGCATAACTTGGCTAAGGTACAGAGGAAGCTTCAATTTTTATAGATGGAAAGTTTCTTTAAACTTCTAAAAAGCTTATGCAGGGACTTCTGAATGCTGCACTTGGCCTTTTTTTTTTTCCCCTGTATGTACATGAAATCTTTGTGTGCAAAAGCTCATGCACAGGCATGGGAGAAGGATGCATTTAGAGAGATGGCTGCAGATAAATGCAATGCCTAGATGGGAAAAATAAACACAGTAGGTCACTGACAGGAGCAAAAGCTATACTACATCTCTCAAACTGTAGAAGTCACCTAATGCTGCTTCAGACAGAGAAGACAGACAAATTTCCCCCAGAAATACATACAGCTCTTTTCTGATATCTCTCCAGTTAATAATCCTTTAATTACAGGATATTCATTTTCATGAGTGCATGGAGCCCTGTAATTGTAATGCTGGTCTTCCTTAATACAGCTACATTTTGCATGTCAGAAGTTTTCTAGCATTTGTCATACTCAGGCTTTAATGTCTCAAATCTCACCCTTCTTCTCAGTCAGGTCAGAGGGATCTTCACCAGCACTGGCCACGGGCAGCAGCTGCACGTGAGCGTTGCCCAGGCAGAGCTGCAGGACATAGAACAGGACTTTAGCAGACCCAAAGGTGATCTGCTGGACTTCAGTCAGTTGCAGGATGAACCTAGGGCCCAGAGCACACCCAGACAAATCCTCAGCTAACACATGCCTCAACAAGGCTATGTTCAGCCTCAGATTCACTACTATTGTCATTGCAATGGGTGCCAGTTGTGCCATCCAGCACCTATAGCTGATTCCAACAACTAACATTCAAAGTCATCTCTTAGAAGGGTCACACACCAGAGACGGGTGCACAGGCACATAAAGTACACCTATAAGGTATATATTTTGTGCATTAAAATGTAACATGATGGTGTTTTTTTATAATACTGCATTTTAAAAGCTCAGGAGAAATTTTATGGAAGATATAAATCCTCACTGTTTAACACTTTAAAAAGTTAGGCCCAGAAAGCAGAGAAGCATCTATTTAGACCTATAAGAGAAAGTTCAGGCATGTGGAAAGAAACTGGGCACATACAGAAAGCTGATTATCCAATAAGCCATCTGCTCATTCAAAAACAAAAAAAAGATTCATGGAAACTTTCAATTTTTACCCAACTACAGCTCAAGAAGAGGTCTTATATAAAATATGTTTTGCAGCTTTGCTCTAAAAAAAAAAAAAAAAAAAAAAAAATCATTCACTTCCCAACAGGAGTGGAGAATGGATGAATTGGAAGGAAAATTATTTGCTTTTCCAGCCCTTCTTGCTCTCTGTTTTATCGTTATAATGTAGAAGTTCAGCCATTTGACTGTTCTCTAAGATGTGAGAGGGTTTCTCCAGTGCCAAAGCAATGGAGCCCTGACACGCAGGAGACGTGTCCCACCCTCACAGCCCCACACTTTTGTAGTGCACAGGCAGGTGACCCCACGTTCCCCACCGCCAGTTACATCCTTAAACTAGTTCAGACATGCAAAGTACAAAAGAGGAATATTATGATTTCAAACCATGTTTTCCGATCTTTGCCAGCGGTGAATGTGTCTCTGAAGTTGGGATTTCTTGGACAATTGAAGCTCCTATCTATTTTTGCTACAAAGTGGTAGAAACATACAATATTCTGGATCCTTCTAACACTACTCTGCTCTGGGGTCACATCACTGACCCCCAGCAACTAGAACTAGCCACTAGCGGCAAAAGGAAGTTGAGGCGATTTATTGTCATAGATGAAGTCGTTGATGAACTTTATGGCTCCAAAGTCAGAGAGTACTTTGAAGAGAATAATGTTCAGCACAAAATCCTTGCCCTGCCTACCACTGAGGAAACGAAATCCATGGACCTGGTCTTGAACATCCTACAAGAAGTCCAGAGCTTCAGCATCGACAGGCGAACTGAGCCCATCATCGCCATCGGAGGAGGCGTCTGCCTGGACATCGTAGGACTAGCTGCATCGCTCTATAGAAGACGTACCCCTTACATTCGGGTCCCAACAACCCTGCTCTCTTATGTTGATGCCAGCGTGGGGGCGAAGAACGGAGTAAACTTCCTGCAGTGTAAGAACAAGCTCGGGGGCTACACGCCCCCGGTAGCTAGTTTCCTGGATAGATCCTTCATTCAGAGCATCCCTCGGCGACACATCTCCAATGGCCTTGGTGAAATTTTAAAGGTATGAACTTTTGCAACTGCTGTTTTCAAAACTGAAATCATAGAATCATAGAATAGTTTGGGTTGAAGGGGCCCTCAAAGCTCATCCAGTCCAACCCTCTGCAGCGAGCAGGGACATCTTCAACTAGATCAGGTTGCTCAGAGCCCCATCCAGCCTGGCCTTGAAAGTTACCAAGAAAGCAGCATCTACCAGCTCTCTGGCCAGCCTGTGGCAGCGTTTCACCACCCTCATTGTTAAAAATTCTTCCTTATATCTAGTCTGAACCTACTCTCTTTTAGTTTGAACCATTACCCCTTGTCCTTTCGCAACAGGCCCTGCTAAAAAGTCTGTCTCCATCTTTCTTGTAAGTCTCCTTTAAGAACTGAAAGGTTGCAATGCTGGTAAGATACCTATCAGCATCTATGTTATTGTACAAACTGCCTTACAGAAACAAGGCTGGCCCATCAAGGCTGCATGGGGACTTTTAATTCTCATTAAGCCTATAGATATTTTTACAGCTGCTAAATTCGTTAGAATATCCCTTACATGCAGTGCATAGTGCTAGCTCCACAAAGTGAACTCCAAAACTCAAGTCCAGATGTAGACACAGCACAGCCAGGGAAGAAAACATCTTCCCATTAAGGCTGATCCATGGCACTCTAAAATGAACTGCTGGCAGAGAATTTGAGGTTCATTATACTGGGGATTAATAACCTGCAAGATCATTTGTACCTACCTCGCGGGCTATGTTGAGTGCAGTCAATCAATCTCCTGTGAGACAAATTCTACTTCTAAAATTACCTGGGAAGTGCACAGTAAATGGTTTTATGCCTGAAGAGCTTTGAAAACTTTTGATAAAGCAGAGTTCAAGGTATTAAAGTGTATTAGGGATGAGTTCATCAGCAGCATCTTTCAGTGCTTACATTGTGGGAACTCCCCAGGATATCTGGAGGTTTCTGGCAGGCACTGGGAAACCCACAGGTCACCATTCCCTGCTGCAGGAAGGGGCTAATGCCTCAATCAGAGGGTGAAAAAATACATACCTGTAACAATTAAATCACTTCTGAACCTTCATATTGCCACGCTTTCCCATATTCTATTGCCCAAAGAGAAACTCCAAAGATTAGGTGAGAGTTACCTTGGGGTGTCCACCATCCAGTCCCTGTCCTGGGGACAGTCACCATTCAGCTCAGACAACCTCGAGTTTCCTGCCCAGCACACAAATAGCCAAAGCTCATTATGAACCATCTGCTGGGCTACTGGAGCGTGTGACAAGTTCCCAGCATGGTCAGAGGTGGCTAGTAGCAAGAGAACTTGCCCACCAGTGCTCCCATCATCTCTGCCACTTTACCAGAGCCTTACTGGGCATTTACACGGGCTTTTTGCATATGTCTTGTTTCACCATAGCTGACAATGTGTCACAACACCAGGTCACATTTCCTAGAGACCTGAAGATACACCAAACTGCTGTATCCTCCCTACTCCTACAGTCCCATATACATGCTAACCAGGAACTGTGTCTACAGAAACACTTTTGCATGTTGCAGAGGTAGAAATTGCCCATGTACCAAGTGTGTAGGTATTTCTTTGCTAGTGGATAACATGATATTGTAGTCCAGCCTATTGAAACACTCAAGTTTTCAACAGCCCATACAAGGATCACATCATGATCTCTAATTACCTTTTCTGTTCTACCCTAGATGGCACTCATGAAACACAAAGGGCTGTTTGACCTGCTCAGGAGCCATGGGAAATATCTGCTGGACACCAAGTTCCAGTCTTATAATGGCTCTGCTGACCACGGGGACGCTGCACTGCAGACTACCAGGATTGCCATTGAAACCATGTTGGAAGAGCTGGCTCCCAACCTCTGGGAGGATGACCTGGACAGACTGGTTGATTTTGGTCACCTTATAAGCCCAGAGCTGGAAATGGTGAGTGACAGACTTTGTATTTCAACATCTCTTTTAAAAAAGAAACAAACGAAAAAATGTTTTCAATGAGCAGCATGAAAACTTTGTGATAAACTCCAGATTCGCACATTACCTCAGATCACCCAACACACCCAGCCTGGTTCTGTTGGACAGAAACCCCCTTTCCTGACCAGTTTCCCCCACACCTTTGCCCGTGTTTCTTATTCAGATCACAGGCCCGTTTTGCTTCTTACCAGACAGTCACCAAAGCAGAAAAACGACCAGATTACAGTGAAGCCATTAGAATTCACCAACATGAGCTACGACAGTGCAAAGGCATGGAGAACACAGGCTGCATTACCTGGGAGAAATTGCCACTGAGGAATAAGGCGGGGGGGATCAGACCTTGTGCAAGATTCAGAGCTCTTCTCTCCAGCCCATGGTGTTCCTCATCTGTGATTCGAATAGGGAGAGAATTAGATCCCTATCCCTATGGGAGATTTTACATGCAACTAATCACTTGTAAAAGAGATCACATTCTTCAGCCCATGAATCACAAGATGCTAACATCCAGCGAATCTGTACTTCTGCTGTGAGCTGAATGTCAGTTTTCACAAGTACTTTTAGAAAAAGCCTCCTTGTTTACTATTTGCCAACCCAACCCTTTTCCCCCACCCGCCTTTTCTCTGCTTCAGAGGGTTTTGCCGTCACTGATGCACGGAGAAGCAGTGAACATCGACATGGCGTTCATGACATACGTTGCCTATGCACGGGGGCTCATCGCTGCCGAGGAGAAGGAGCAGATCATCCAGTGCATGAGGGGTCTGGAGCTGCCGGTCTGGCACAGGGGCTGCAGCTGGGCCCTCATCAAGAGAGCCCTGATGGAACGCCTGAAACACAGCGGGGGACAGACCCGGATGCCGCTCCCCACCGGCCTCGGCATTGCAGGTACTGGGGGAGAGGGACACCGGGGACCACCGGGAGTGGGTGCTCGGGGGACAGTGGCATCCCAGCACACTGACCTGCTGGAAAACATGCTCTGCGATTCTGTAGTTACACATTTCTGGTGTTACTCATGCTTTTCTTCACATCCCAATAAACCTGTCAAGACACAGGATCCTTCTGGTTAGACTGAGGTCTAATTAATTGCGTTACGATTGACCAGTTCACTTTGCAAATGTGTTTGCAAACCAACAGTCTAAACACAGTTCTCTGACAGACAAACTGATAATGTCATAAGGAAAAACAATTCCTTTGTTATACTTGAAAATATTTGTTAAATAATCCTTGGCAAAAAGAGTTTAATGGGTTACTGTGCCTAAAACAAATACTTGAAAACTAACAGTATCTGTTCAATAAGCAGGGTGAAACACTCATAAGATTTTAAAAAACAAAACAAAACAAACAACCAAACAAAATAACCCAACCCCTAACATAGAAGCAATGCATGGAACCAGGTTGTGATCCCGTGCATCAGGATCCGTCCAGACTACATGCTGTTTCAAAAAGACAGACCCAGCTTTCAATCACCATATCTCTGAAATTGTGTCTATCTTTTTGAAACACCCTCTATTTCCATGAAGCTCAGTCACTACACGGTCACAAGAAAACAGGCTCGCATAAACTGGAGGAGCTACTCTCCCCCATAGAGAGGTAATGCATGCAAGCAGGAAAAGCTTCTCGGGATGTCAAATTAACTGCAACTCTCATTTTACAGAGATATTCAACGACACTAGCGAAGAGACTCTGGAAAGAGCGTACAAGCTGTGGGTCAGGGACTGCAGGACGGTGCTGGAAGAGGAGCCAGCTGCCTTCTGAGAGCTGCGAGCCTGGCTGGAGGTCCTGCCCCATGTCTGGAGCTGTTCGACATCGTGAGTGGGCAGGACTGAATTTTAAACGACATAACTGTAGCACCTGTGGAACCATGTACACCCCAGAGCTGTGAGGAACAAGAACAATATTGGTATCTGGCCTGATTTACCTCTTTTGATTGCTCTTGAATTTGTTAGTGCTCAAGAAGCGATTGCTCAGAAGTAAAACCACCAAGTGCCTGTAGTATAGTTAGTAGCAAGCTGTCTCCTTCGGGGAAAAGTGGGCGGCATTTGTTCATTAATCCCACCAGGGGACTGAGGGGACTCCATGGCCTTGCATAGCACTGTCCCTTCACTGCTTGTAGTTGGACCACTGTAATCAATAGGTGTATCTGGCTCACAGACTGCATAAAAGAAGTGGAGCATCTTGATGGCACCATGCAAAATCTCCATGCTATAGAAAATACTTGAAGTGGGTTATCTCCTTCACTGGTTTTCGCATTCTGAGTTCTTCTTGTTTTTCCAGCTCATTCAAACTAGCAAAAAAAGAAACTCAGCTGCCAGCTCCCAGTGTAAGTGAATGGCACACCCCGATTATAGGCACTGCTATTTAGCCACAGACCAGCAGATAGCACTGCTGTGAAGCACGATGGGAGCTGTACCTTGACAGCATGGCAGTCCTATGTTTTGGGACTCTTAGATATTGAAGATGTGCTGGCAAGACTCATCTTGTTGCCAAAATGTATAGTGGTGGTTTTACTGTGTAAGCCCTGCGAGCCACCAGTGTGACAAACACGGTGCTATTTGCATCAGTGAGCTCTATGAACAAAGCTGAGCTCCAGGCAGCCCCTGGGTTTCCCCATCTACCAGGGGCCCCCTCATACCTGACTGGCTGGGGCTCCTTCCCCATTGCAGTGTTTTCCAGGTAAATAAGGTCAGCTGGGGGAAAGCCAAGAGAAATGAGGGGACACCAAGGGAAGTTATTGTCTTTGAGAAGCCCCAGAGCCATGTCTCAGGATCCTGGCAGACACAGAGCAGGTTATCTATCAGATGCTGACTGCAAAAAAAATGTAAAGACAATGTCAACCTTCCCTATGGAGGTTGAATCAAAGGAATCACAATCAACAAACAGCTTTTGAATTATTTACAGCATTATTATATTTTTTTTTCTTATGTCATACCAGTTTGTGCTGATGTGCTGGCTTCTGTTTTGTTGAAGTAATAAAAGCTATGAAAACCAGAAAACTTGTAAAATAACTATTCTATTGCTGCACACAGTGCATGTCTGTGTACATTTGCTTGTGCTCGAGAGACAGAAAGACACTGAAAGAATGAAGAATAGAACTGACATAATAAATCTCTTTTCCTCTTGAGCCTGGAGAAGTTGTACTTGAAAGTACACAAAAACCCTTCCCTGACCCTTCTCCAGAGCCAGGCGTTTCTGTAGCTTCAGGATGGGGTTTCACACAGACGGTACCACCTTTCCAAGCAGACCTTTCATAGGCCCCTCACATCAAACAGAACACCACATCCTCAGAGCCACGACCTCCCATAGAAACGACCTCCTAAAGCCCCAAGTTAAATAAGCCCAAGGATATCAGCGAAATTTTGTCCTTTTGCCAGGCAGTCAAACACAGGTTCATTCAGCTGGTTTCTGACAGCAGCCGCCGAGCTGGGAAGGCATCGCTCCCGCTCGCAGGGAAGCCATCCACACCACCAGCCTTTTGCTAGAGCAGAAAGGGACAGTGCAACACGGGACTAGACGAGGACCCGAACTTTTTAGCAGCACGAGAGAGCCCAGGACAGCAGAACTGACGGGCAACACGCTGAGAGTCTCCAGGAGGGGAGTCCCATGTTGTCTCTGCCCAGTCGGCTCTCAGAGCTGATCCGGGACTGCAGACCTGCAGCTCTGCTGCTCCTCTCCCAGAGTCCACAGTGATCACCCGGGTGCACTCACGAGAGGTTTACCTCCTCTCCAGGAGCTGGATGGGCCGTTTTTTCACATCAGATAACCTAGAAATGAATGAAGTGCAGGATTATCGGCTGCCCAACAGTCACGGTCCTTCAGTGCAGCAGTCCTACCTGGACGAGGTACAAGACAAACATCAGCTCGAGTTGCTTATTTTAAATACCCAGAGGGAGAGACCCTCAGACCCAAAGACATCTCTCACCCCAGCCCCATGGAAAACCAAGCAGCAGCTTGACAGGGTCCAGCAGAACTGAACCCAGAGGAGTCACAAAACCAGACGTACCCATTAAAAGCCGAACAACTCAGACTGATGTGCTGTCGGTGACAGGGGGTCACCTACCAGCCACCCCACATTGGCTTTGCCTCTGTCTTCAGGAGCCCGCGTGTGTGTGACAACATATCAAAGGAGCTGGAGCACAATTAAGACTGAAAAGTGAACACATGATTATTATTTTTTACTCTCCCTTTTGCTGTGGGTGACAGAATACAATCAAACCCTGACATGCTTGGTTGCTTAGTAGCAGACAGCCACATTTTTAATTACATACTAAAATATGCTAAAGAACATAAAACGGCTGTGTGACTAATATGTGTATATCAAGAAAGGCATATGACAGCAGCTAAATTGCTTCAGTGTCTGATAAAGAGTGCCTCTGCCAGGCTTGTCACCGAGAGATCAAGGAAAGGAGGTAGAAAGCATTATTACTAAAACAACAACTTTTTACAATACACCTCATTGTTTGCAGTGCATTTTTTTAATGTCTAGCATGAACTTAATTATTTTCTGTTTATTCAGTTTTGATTTAATTCCTGCTTCCTCAAACGGAACTATTATCATTAGAACTAAAATCTCTGTTTATTTTCTTATTACCTCCAATGGCAAATTACTCCAAAGAGAAAAGTGAAAAGCTGTACAGGACCCAGCTGGGTTCACCACAGAGCACATTATTCATGCATTTATTTGAATGAAATTATAATAATACTTTAGTCGTCAGAAAGATGTTAAATTATTTTACTATTTACATGTTCTGAAGTAATTCGTTTTGCAACGACCTGCTCCAGGAACTGCTTTTCAGCAGGGGAAGTGGGGGAGAAGAGGGTACGATTCTGAGCTCCAATATCTTTAATAAAGGAGTATTTAAGCAGTTATTACTCATGTCCAGTCAAAAGTAGCATTAAATGCACCCAATGCAAAAAGAGAATCAGGTCAGCGATACTGAAGAGACCAAAACATTTTGACCAAATACATTTCAAGTGGCTAAACAAACAGTGGTGAACATAACAACAATTGCCCTGTTCCTCGTACAATGCAACACATGCTCAACGGTGCTGCGCTTGTCTCTGGAGCTGTTACTGCAGGTACAAATTACGCGCTGCATTCAGACAAAACGTCTTGCAAACGATAGTGTTAAATCAGCTCGATCTAGAGCAAGGTGAGTTTCCCTGCCCGTACCGGGATGGAGTTACTGGGCTGGAGCTCATGTGGAACCGCAGGGAGATGCCACCTCTGCCCCACCAGCACCGGGATGCAGCCAAAATCATCACTGTGGCGGGACTGGTGCCCAGCCGGAGGAGCCTGTTGTCATTGAAGCTTCACAGCCCGCTGGAAAAGATGCAGCCCCACAAGAGTGTGCTGTTCCCTGCTTTTATAATTCACGTCTAACTCTTGCTGCTATCAGAGGTAGAAAGGAGGGGAGCCAGCGGGAGCAGGGAGCTCTGGAGAGGCACTGCAGAATGGCCAAAGAGAGCAAGACCAGAGCCCCCAGAGCCGTGTGCCCCATCGGCCAAACCCGGCTCAGAGCCCAGAGCACATCGCTGGGGCCTGCACACCCCGTCCCTGCTCCCACGGGACAAGCCCCAGGGAGGGAGGCAAAAGGCAAGAGCCCACAGCAGGGGACAGAGGCAATGGCATTTTTCCACGTCCAGCTGTCTCAGTCCATAAGCTTGGGGTCTATCCACTTTGGTGCCTATTTGCAAAGCCCAAGCGGGGCCTGATCCACAGCTCCATCCCCGCTGTGCTACCGCAATACAAACACAACCAGACAGCCCGGACACAACCAGCGCTGCTGACTGACAGCAGGTCAGGAACACGGACACATCCACTGCCAAGTCACAAACACCGGAGCAGCGCTGGGACTTCGGATGCACAGAAACACAAGATTCACTTACATGGGAAAACGAGTGGCTTACACAGATGTTATGTGAAAAACCAAATGCTTTAATCCATCTATCAAGAACAACAGTTCAAATTATTTCATTGGATACATTAATATTGATCCATAATTTACAGTGCTATGGACCATACACGAATTATTGCTGCAGTCAACAGCAGATGAATATCAACATTACAGTACCAAGCATCATAGCAAGAGGCAGTAATTAACGTCACTTTTTCAAGAAATATAGGTATTTATACTAGTATCAACATCAGCTTCCCCCCCAGTGCATTTTATGTCAAACAACATAAATGTAAGTGCATTATTTTGTGCTTTGTGCTTTCCTTATGTACCTTCTTTTTGCTTTTATAGGTTGTAAAGAGTTAAATATTGCTTCGTAGGCCAAAAGCAGTAAGGAAGAACTCCATGGTACTCTGCACGTTCCTGCTTGTTGCATGGCTTTGGCAAAGTGAGAACTGGTAGGCATCCCATCCACCCACTCAGGGAACCCACCTCTGGTCCAGTGTCACACAAGACACCGTCATCAGACTGAGTGACAGCTTCTGTCCATCTCACTCCACCTAGTTCATGCTAAACCCTGCCTCTAACTGCTGTCTCTGTCCTCTGCCACCGATCCTCTGTAAAACAGCATGGCCACACGTCCCATGATGCGCAAACAGGGAAAGACATCTCCAGTTCACACCGGCCCAGGGGTCTGTGTCTCCCAGAGATGTCCCCCTGCAGCACCCTCTCCAAGGGCGGGCAAACGCCCAGGGGGCTGTAGCCTGAGGAAACACGGGGTGAAGAGCGAGAAGGGCACAGCCGGGTTGTGTGTCACCCCAGAGCAACGAATGTACGGGGAACACACGACACGGCTGCTGGGGCCACAGTGACTTTTATTAAGAAATCCAGCTCTCGATACAATGGTTTCCTTGAATCCCAACTCATCTCCGCACAGTATGCAGCCAAAAAATCACAAGTCGTGGCTGTCAGTGAGTACCAGTGGTTTCCTGTAAGCTTGAAAAATATTTATATACCACAGCCTAGACTCCAATTCCTGAATGCCCAGCACGGGCATCAAACCAAAAGCCTTATTCAATATATTCAGTGGTTTTCAGTTACTACACTCAAGTGTGCACACCCTGATTTTGTACAACACTGCAGAGCTGTCCCATTTTACTGGGGAAGGGTAACGCAACCCTGTGTTACAGCTACAAGCATTTTACAGCCTGGATTTTCTTTACCTGTCACCGAGCGGCGGCACCAGAAGCCTGTACCCGCATAGTGGACTCAGAGCTAAGTACGGCACAGCTGCCTCGCAGGGAGCTTCCCTGCCCGAGGACCACGGCGGCTGCGGAGCATCCTGCAGGCTCCCGGGTCCTGCCCTGGGCCAGAGCCTCACTGCCGAGGAAAGACACATCCCCAAAAGCTGTCTGGGGTGGGGGGGAGAGGCATCATTATAACCTAACTCCAGCTCCTCCTTCAAAAAAATGAAAAAAAAAAAAAAAAAAGAAAAGCCACAAGTGGGTGTTCGCATCGATGCTAACACACAGCTCGCTGCTCAAGCAGAAGTGGAGATGGCCGGATGCAGCCAGCAACAGCCACAGAGAAGCGACAGGAACGCAGACCCCGAGCGCCGTGACGGCGAAGCTCTGTCCCGCCGAGCCGCTCGGCGCTGGGAGGAGCGGTGCCAGCCAGGGGACACGGCCAGAACCTGCCACGGGGAAACGTGTGGGGAACGCTCAGCGAGCCACGCCACAGGGAACTCCCGACCCTGTCCCCTGCTGTCCCATCACCACCCAATTCA
Source organism: Pampusana beccarii (assembly GCA_013399365.1). Lineage (NCBI taxonomy): Eukaryota > Metazoa > Chordata > Aves > Columbiformes > Columbidae > Pampusana > Pampusana beccarii. The sequence continues at coordinate 452,953 of VWYH01008138.1, read as the reverse complement.
CATTTGATTTCTGAACACTAACCGCTGCAACCAAGGTTTCCTTATAAACCCTGCCAAATTGGCACTCAAGTCGCTAACCGTTTCACGCATCCTATGTCATTTCCAGTGTAGCACAAAGGAGAACGGGAAGCTCTTGTTTTCTATACGTAGGCACCATGCTACACCTCAGCGTCCTATAGAACATCACCCTCGAGCTCTCTCCTACGCCACACTTCAGTCAGTGCTAGTCGAGGAAGACTACAACTAGAGTTTAAGGCACTTCATTCTGAACGAGAACCGCTCGCGAGCCAGCTCTAGGCTGCTAGTGAGAAACCCAGGCAATCCGTCCAGCTCCAAACACCACATCTCACCTCCGTAAAACACCTCGGCTTGATATAATACATGTATAACTACCGTTATTGCATAGGACTACACTTGAGTAGATAATGCACCCGACTACTTTTACAACATTGTTGCATGTTAAAAATTAATAACATTGTTATCAAGTAACAGTTATCTGCAGATACAGTAATTTACTCCTTTTTTTGTTTGTTTGTTTTTCTTACGTCAGCCCCAGTGCTGAAATAAAACACAAATTACTATAACGGGTATATTAACTACATAGTTATGTTTCCAAGCATATTACTACTTTTTTCTGTATCACTAAAAATAAATATGTAAGTTCAGTTTCTCTACACAGTTTTTTTATTACCTAATCTAAATTTGTACTCTACCTTAAATGTGTTTAAAAACATCTTCAAAGTGAGACTGTAATATACAAAATATTCTCAAAATCTCTCTTAAAACACAGAACCCTGCATAAAAGCTTCCTTTCAAGTGTTTACAAAGAATGCAGAAAACTTCCAATGAGTTTTAAAAATGTCAAAAAATTGCTGCAATATTAAGAGGCAAAAATCTTACAAATGAAATACAAATATATTTAAAACAAAAAGTTGAGGAAAACTAAGGAATCCATGCAAATCAAAATAAACTGTACAATGCAATTTAAAAAAAATAAAGCCAATTAGATATGTACAACATAATGTGCCCAGCTGATAAAATGTATATATATTTTTTTGTTGTCCAAAAAGCGTATACCAACTTACAGTGCTCCTGCTTGGTTTACTGTTGGCAAGCCATCAACGCGTGCTACAAAACAAAATAAAAATCCAAGAGAAAAACTCAACCCATGATCAGAAGGAAAACTCAAATCAGCTCAGAGTAAAATTAAACGGCACTCTGAGAAAAAGACTCGCATCTCGCTGCAATTTTCAGCAACAGAATTTATGTCACTAGCAACACAATCAGGATGTCTTAATACCTTTTGGTGTTCGTATTCTGAATGGAGTAGGGTGGTTGCTTTTCCCTAAACACTTGTCATGTAAAGACCAACTTCTGAGGGACACTGTATCTTTAAGGCAGCACTATTCAATTAATACAATTACAAATTGGACTTTTTTTTTTTGGTTTCTTTACATTCTTTAACTTTACATTTTGTTTCCGAGTAAATAGGTTGCATTTACAATTCTACGATTCCCCCCTGCCTCCCCCCAGTAGAAAGAGACTCTTCATTTGTAATTCTATTGCTTTGAGTAGATTTAACCAGTTCAAAATTCTTGGCGAATCCAGTTCACAGATACTGTACATATGCTGTACAATATTTTGGAGGCGTTGGTAGTTTTAAAATAGAATATACAAGTTTCTTCACAAAAATTCTAAAAAAAATTCCTATATATATACTATATACACATACACACACACACACTGGGCTACTGATGAAGCACAAGGAAAAAAAAAAATCAGAAAATTCTACAAAAGGTAAATTATTTAATCTACTGATCAAGAAACAAAGCAGTTTATGAAAGGTGGGCCAAGTATATGCTAACAAGCATGATCGGTGTCCTCCATGCTCACGCTGCTCCGCCTGCTACTTGTCTTCGATGCTCCAGGAGACACAGAGGAAAGCAGCGGGTCAGTTACTCCAACGGGGGAGAGGGTATCGTCCATCAAGATATCTTCCAGTTTGGATCCCATTTTTGGAGGAACACTGTAAGTGCCGCTCGGTTCAGTCACGTTCCCGAGGTTGTCACTGAAGGTGATGGTACCGTCGGTGAGATCAAGGGTGGTCGTGCAGGACAGGTCTGTGTGGTGCGGCATGATGTCTGGGTTGCAGTTGTCCAGCACAGGTTCTTGTTTGATGACCCTGTTGACCATATCAGGGGAGCAAAGGCCTGTAGATGGAACAAGGGACAGTCCGTGTGCCCGAGCTTGCATCTCAAGTTCCTGGAAAGGAGGAGAAGGGACAGATTAAAAAAAAATCTGAAAGCAAACTCTGTCATCTTGCGCTCCTGTGTACTGTGACTTATAGTTTCCTTCTGTTGGACTCAAATTGTTTCCTCCCTTTCCAATTGCAACAAGCGCTTGCACCTTGTGCACTTCTGCCCTGCAGATCTTCACCTAAACATCAGTCTCTCGAAAAGGTGGGTGAACCCCACCACACACACGTCCTTCACACTTCTCAGAACCCACACCAGAGCCAAAAGCCAGCGCCCTGTAGAACTGACATGTTTCCCCTCAGGCCTCTTCTCAAACCAGCGCTATGGTAAGCTTGTTTGGCACCAGGTCAGGTGAGGAAAGCATTTAAAAGTTAGGAAAAAAAGTAAAATAGCAGAAGCGTATGCTTAGTACTTTTTAAAAAGTCACTTATGAAGGCACAACCTGTCTATATGATGCTTGTCATTTCCTGCTGAGACACTGGAAAGGGCATTTCTCATCCTACAAATTTGGTAGAGCTGTCAGTAAAGAGGTCGTCCAAAACTGAGCAACACTATTCCTGCACTGAAAAATTATAGGCAAGTCATAGGAAGGCTTTAGACTCCGCACACAGCCAGGGTTCTTCGAATCGTCATGAAAAGTTTAAATCCCACTTCGCGTTTAATCGCATAGACGCACTTGACTGAAGACGGATAATAGAAGAATTCACTTAAATTCGCTTTCTCAAATGCATCAGTCAGAGAGATGTTTTGCTTCTACTTACGCAATCACAATCACTCTTGTGATTGTACTGTTTCTGGATACTCCTATCACTGAGACTGATTAATAGCCTTTTTTCCATTTTCAAGTTAAGACAACAAGCCTGTAATGGCACACTGCACAATCAGAGGAGGTGGAACAAGGAAGCACTAATGTGCCAAAATCAGGAGCTCCTTATTCTGTGCTCAATCAGAATCAACACAAAAATGGAAAAGATAGACTTTAGGTTATTTGCTGCCAGATGTATTTTCTCACTATTCAAGGGTCTGGTTTTTATGTTATTTTGATCGAAGGAGGAGCCAAAGTAGATGGATAATGCAAAGGATGGTGAAAGTTGTTTAAAAAGTGATCTGACTTAGCTTTGAAATACCACTGCTTGATGTTGCTCCACAGAAGGGTTGCACGTCTTTATCGCCTCACTCTAGTGCACATGTTGCTCAACTAAGTACAAAACTGCACTGAAGCTCAACCCAGCCTGTTCTATTTCAAAGTTGTTTACTTCCACACTTGATTCTTGGGTATTTCTAGCTCATTATCTACATTGCGGACAAGCTGTGCTGTGGTTCAGGGGTCTCCTGACACGGCAGCCCGCCCGGCACACCACAGACTGCATGCAGAGTTCGGCTCTTTGCACTGCAGGTGAGTAGCAACATGAGAGTATCTGGGACATCATTGTCTCTGTGTTATGTGTTCTTACACCTAGTTCTAAATGCACTTCTGTAATTACCCTTTTATGGACAGGGGTGGACATCCAGCTGCCTTTGCCCAACAGGAGAACAGAGTTGACAACAACAGCTGTGGAGGTTGCAAGGCTCAGGTTTTCTATCCAGCTTGAGGTGAAGGCAAATGAATTAATCAAGCAGAATTCTCATCCCTAAATCTCTGCATAACACAGGCTATTGGGAAGATGAGTGAATCCAACAAGGCAACAACCATGGAGAAAGCATATTCATGCCACCTACTGCTTTTTAGTGAAGAACTGTTTTACAGTCCTACAGACGTCAAGAAACAAGGAAGACAACCAGCTATAGCTCCTCAGACAAAAAAAAAGCAACTTATCATCCATCCACAGCTCTTGGCTACTTTCTTGTGAAAACTCTCAGAGGCCTCGCACACACATTAGATGTGCAACCATTCTCAGACGAGCCAGAGCAGCCTCAACATTAAATACAGCTGCCAGCAACGGGGAACTCAAGGGACAGTGCTGCAGTGTCTGTCACCAATACTGCCCTCCCCACTCATTTTGTCCTGCGAGCAGTATTTACCCTCCACCAGAAAGCAGATGACAGATTCCTACAGAGCATCAGGGAGAGGCTGATTGAGAGAAGAAGCAAGAGATCAGATGTAGAAGGTGGCAATCTGCAGAGTTTCTCTGACATACAGGGCCTAGATAGGTCCCCAAACAATCTAGAAAACCCACAAGCAAAACAGAAAGATTTCATTTATTGCCATTCATCTGAAACCACTTCAGAAGAAAACAAGCATTAAAGCTACAGGTCAGAAAAATTCCACAAACAAGACGACTAAAGTGAACACAGTCCCAAACAGCTGAACTGAATCTCATCAGAATCAACAAATAGATGATAAATTAAGTTTCAATTCCTTAGGTCTGGCACCCAGAAAAAAATACTATCATATAAATCCTTTTTATCGTATGGTTTGGAACTTGTGTTGGCCACAGTAGAACAAAAATAGGCCAGCCATAAGCACTTTACTGGAGTGTTGGGATTTTATTTCACCCTTTTTTTTAAAAATTTATGTATCCTGTTTGTTTGTTTTTTTCTGGAAAAATCTCTGCAGACATCTCAGCACTGGTCACCATTAGTTTGAAAAGTGGTTCCTTCTAACCCATATTCCTACAAACAAGCTTCAGTTACCATTAATTGCAGTCACACTCTGCAACATCAAGAACATTGCCAGGTTATTTATCAGCAAACCTGTATTCTGAGCAGCAGGTGCCTGTTGGCATGTTCCAACTTCTTCTGTCTGTTCTCAAGCTCCTTTGTGCGCTGCTGTTCTCTCTGCAGCTTACGGATATAGTCCACTGACGCTTTCAGAATAGTTCCCTTATTCCAGCGCATGTCCCTTTGAAATCAACACAAACGGAGAAGTTAAGACTCTCGGGGAGGCTTTATTTTGTAGTCACTACCTTCACATCAGCAGCTATGATTACACCTCATACATACACAACACCTGGCTAATATTTATTCCAAGTTTACGAATACAGAAGGTGTTTGCAGTGCACTGCTGGGGGCAGAGCGCGGTGACTGAAGCAGAATGCAGCCAGCCTGGCCTGGCCAAGGGCACAGAGCCTGGGCACTGCCCTGCAGCCCCCCAGGCACTGCCCTGCAGCCCCCCAGGCTCCCCACAGCCCCCCCAGGGCTAGCCCCCCATTTTCCGCCCAGTTTGAGACCAGCACTGAGCAGAGTGACTGGAGACCAGGTGCTCCTTTCATGGGCTCACGGCAAGGCTGCAAGGCAACAACAAAACCTCGCAAGATTCTTCTCAAACAGAGAATAACAGAACGGTTTGGGTTGGAAAAAACCTTAAAGATCATCTAGTTCCAACCCCCCTGCCATGGGCAGGGACACCATCGGGCTTGTTGTCTGCTTGATGTCTGATTTCAGCTGGGGAGTCAAAAGGACTTGGTGCTTCTGTGGGAGAAAGACCTGAGGCTTTTAGCTCCCAAGAAGCAGCAAGCAGCCACCTCCTGGTGGCACTGTGTCACAGCTGTGTCACAGGAGGAAGAGAGGAGCCCAATAGATCAGTATATTCAGGTGCTTTAAACTTCAACTCTGGCTAAAATGCAAATGCCATGTTACAGCCCTGCTGTGATCATTCTTCAGTCAGGGGGTACGTGGCTCCCGTATTCCCTCTTGCACTTTATTCGTCCTACACTCACTTTAGAGAGAGGTTGCCTGCATCCTCTTCTCCCCCATATCATCTTACTTTCTTTAAATTAGAAAAAAAAGTTTACTGCAGACTGTCAGACCAAAGCTCCACCTGTCCCATAGGGTGATGCTGTGCAATATTGCCTTGCTTACCTCAGAGGATGCTAAAGAGCCTCTCTGAAGAGTAACTGAGTTGCTCCATGAGCAATTTAAACATGAGCCTTGAGCCTTAACATGCTCCATGAGCCTTAAAACAACATCAGCTCTCCCCAAAAGCAACACGGGGCATTGAATCAGATTTAAGTGAGGCTTTCAAGCTCCAGAGCAAGGGCTTTCCCTGCTATTGAATCAGTATTTGGTAAAGTTTAGACAAGTTAGTAACAGTAAAATTACTTAAAAGAACTATTGGGAAACTACCACAAACACTGGTCTTCGTTGGTTTTTTGTGCTTTTTTTTTCTTTGAGTTAAGAAGAATATGATGGCTTCCCAGAGGAACTACTCTAAATTTCACAGAAAAGAGGGATTCGTTCTATCTTGCTGAGCAATGACTAACTCTGCCTCTGGTAAGGTCGTCATTCCTGGCATCAGCCCCAGAACAGGGTCCTGCTGGATGCTGAGCTGCTGCACAACAGTATTGTGACTATTTTGTGACAAAAATCATCAAATTAATATAAACGTAAGCAAGTTCCAAAAATAAAAAAATAAGCCTCAAAACAATCTTCAAAAATTATAATTCAATCTTCAGGCATTTTTACAGTTCTGGAGTACCAAATCATGCAAGAAAACTCAGCATTATTTTTTCCTGTTTAAATTACTTTTCCCCCCTAAGACTTTTTTTTTTTTCTTTTTTCTTTTAACACCTCCTTCCCACAGTCTCCTTGGGCACATTGTACTTACGGGTCATTTGACTTGGGTATCAAAGTGCCTAGTTCTTTTATACGATCATTAATATTAAATCTTCTTCTTCGTTCAACTTTAGAGAAAACAGCACAAACGTTACAAGAAATATTCACACTTAATTGCAACATATAAAGCATTTCATCAAAGATTTCTTTCAGCACCTTTGAAATGTTCACCTGAAGCTTAAAATCCAGTGACAGAGTAATGTATTTTGCTCTCCTGCACGTGGACACACTAAGACAGAAGTTCTGTCTACACTGTAAAAATGTGGGACTGCTGAAATGGCTGAGCTAAAGTGAGACTTTGAAAAGCAGGATGGCTGTGGTAGCTTAGGACTCAAGTAAGAAGTTGACGTTTTCCTAGGGAAAAGCATCACAAGTCGAGAGACAAAAATTCAGATGCTCAAGGAAATCCCAAAGTAGGAAAAGAGACAAAATGTATAGTCTCTTTTTTAAAGTACTCTTTCTGATGTAACATTCTGAGGATCCAAAAGTCAAACTTAAATACCAATTTTCCTGCATCAGTTTTTCATGCTATGGAAAAGGCCTCTGAACAGCACAAGGCATGAAGTAGGTCCTTTTTTTCCAGCAATATAAAGCATAAAAGGGCAACTTAAGTATCCTTTCAGTCATAAGATGCTCATTATTATAAAATGGTTGTGGTTTGTTTGGTTTCCCTTCACCCCCAACTTGGAAATATGAGTTCCCTTCAAAAGTGGAATTTATAAAATTGCCACACAAAGGAAATGCACTGATGCTTAAAATCACAAACTGACTATGTCTCTAAGATTTTAGATTAAGTTAAAAAAAGGCAAAATTGTGCAAGGTGGATTTGTTAAAAGCAACTCAATCAAATATTGTTCTCCGTAATCCCATTAACAACAACCACCTGTTCCTTTGGTTTATTGAAGAAAATAAAAACAGAGTTTAAAATTCAATAGTAGATTTAAGTGCACATTCCACAAGAATTTGAGAAATTTTATCTATGGGCATAACATAATGAACTAGTACTATATACCATATGCAGCTTCTCATTCAGATTTCAAACATCAGCATTTAAACACTTAACCCCTAAAATCATTACTAGAATTCGTGCAAAATGCAAAGAACCAAAACTTACTCAAGTTGTGATTGTCTTTCTTTTGCCTCTCCTTAGCCAATGCTCTTGCTTCTGACTCTGTAGGAAAAACACACGCTGTGCATGTGAATCAAGTAATTAGAACTACAGTAATTCACACACAAGGTTTCAGTCTGAGAAACATTTGTGCAGGAAGCCTGATTGATATTTGTCAAACTGACTGTTACACCCATTCCACGAGTGAGAAGGGTCTGTACCGTAAGCTGTGATTGCCAAAACACAAGTGCTCAACGTTCCCCCGGCACCTGCCGAGCATCCGCTCCCACGCTGACTCCTGGGACAAGAACGTTTCCCACGGGGGCCCTGATTCAGCAAGGCATTTGAGGACAACAAATTGCTGAAGCCCAACATACCTTCTCCTGCATTTAGGTCCAGCCGGCACGCTTAGGCGGGGCACAGGAGCTGACCCAGAGGAACAGCGTGTTTCCTGCGCTGCCGCCTGCACAGGGCGTGCAGCAGCCAGAGGCTCCACTCACTGCAATTATGGGTACGGCCTTTTGTGGCACGTGCACACGCATCACCACAAGGCTCAAGGTACAACTTAAGCGACCTATTAAAAACGTTGTGTTTTCCAGCTACACTAACTGTTCTTACTATATGATTAAAAACAAAACAAACAAAAATTCAAGATCTGCATTAGCAATATTGTTAGAAAACAATGGTCCTTGTTCAAGAAAAGTAAAAAGGAAAATAATGACAGCCATGCTGCACATCGCTTGTCTCCTCAACTCAGAACTGTTCTTAACCATGCTCCACACATTATCAGACATGCAATAGCTCAGGCAAAACACAGCTAAATTTGTTATTAAATGTTGTTAAATGCAGTTCTCATTTGATCTTACATTTCTCAAGTAATTTTAAGTACTTTCATATTTGCTCTATCCCTTTTAATTTCTGAAAAAGGTGAGGTTGTTAATCCTCGCCCTGTTGCATTTAAATCTCAAAACCAGCAAACATTATTTACTCTCATAGCAAGTCAACGACGGGAAACGAGTATATGACCTATTATCACAGGTTCCACTATAGAAACAAAACCCCTCACTCACTCAACAAGTCTCCCCTGTATTATTTTATCTTTAAGGATTATGTACCATCTAATTAAAAATAACAGGTGAACCAGGTTTCCCTTGGAGTATTGGAAGTTTACCACTTCACTGCTTAGAATACAGAGCTACTCCAGTATTGTACAGAGTATAATGAGACATCTTTTTCTATGCTGGGCTCCCAAATGATCCCCTCAAAAACTTTGAAAGATTATTGCATGTCTCAATGAAATTTGAACTTAATCTGACATTGCCTTATGAAACAGATGTGAGGTTTGTAAGGCTGAAACTGAAGGAAACCGCACTCCTGGGTGAGCAGAATTCCCATTAAATGCCTGAGTAACTACAGCTTACAACTCACAACCATCATCACTTTGCTTGGTTCTCCATAATTTTGATATTTATACAGTAGGATGCAGAAAAATTTCTGACAAATGCTAGAGTTAAACACTGCAAGCTCTCTCCAGCCCAGTTCCAACAGCAAAATCTGGAAATGGAGAACCAAAGGACTCCTGTCTCAAGAATAAGCTGATTCTTAAAATCACTGGCTGTCAGAAAGCACCGTCAGCAGTGCTTTCTGTACAAAGGCTTGGCCAGATTGATGTCAAAGTGACTGCTGTTAAATTTTAGTTTAATTCCTAAGCCTTTCCTAACTTGCATGCAATCCGCTAGCACATGTTTTGAACAGAAAAAGCACTCACCTAAATTGTTGCTGTGTACAGATGAATGTAGCATACAGACATTTAACTTAGTTCAGGTCTCTTTTGACGTACTGAGGACTTCCATGAGACCACTTCACTTACTGATCTCCCCTCTCTTTCTCCTTTCTTTGCCTGACGTCTTACACAACCACCTGAAGCGAAGCCACCAGCTTGGACATCCAACAAGTTGGATGTTTAGTTTGCAGTCTACAACCACCATTAACTTTCTATAATTGGGGCAATGAAATTGTGTATAATGCAGGACTTCAAGCAGTTCTCATCCCCTCCCACCCTTCTTATAACATAGTTCCAATTGCTGTATAAGTATTTCTCTTTCTAGCAACCACAAATCATTGTGCAGTTTGTGTGTCTTCATCTGGTGCTGAACTCAAACTCTGTGCCAGCTCAGAAATGTGGCATTTCCTCCTGAGAAGTTAACTCCTGGGCTATTAAAACTGCTCTACTTAAACTAATTCCTGCTCAGCACCTGCTTTGCAACTGAGTCAGCCTGTGAGTTTTCACAACAGAAGCCCAGAAAGATGACAGACAAGAAAGAAACTATGCTGCTACCATACTGCACACAGCTAGGTTTAAGAACAGCCATTTCTGGGTATTAAGATGATTTTTTTTTTCCCCCAAACAGTTCTAGAACAGATCTCCATTTGCTCATCCTGTGGACAAGCTTGTCTTGTATACTGTACCCTACGTGTGGTTATATCCTTTCAAGCGAATCAGAACAGCAAAAATAAAACACACTTAAAAATATGAAACTACTTATTTCCTCCTCCAAGCTATTTAGCTTCTGCACACATATGTGCTTGAGAGAAGGAGGCTTTTAATGTCCTCCTTCCCTCCCCCTGCCTCCCACAGCTTATCCAGAGCACTGCTGGAGATACTGGCACGACAACGAATTTATACGATACTTCGTTTTCATCTTAATTTAAAAGATGCGTATTCTCTCTTGAGTGCCTAATTTTACATTTTATAGGATCTAGGTGTCTAGATTTCATATTACAACAGGTTATTTGTTCATCACTGCCCTCTCCTACTGGAGTAAAAACCTGCACATGTAGAATTCCTCGAGCTGAACCCCAGAGATGTGAAATTGTGAAAGTTCGATGTTGACAGAGCAAACAATAAGCCCAAACTAGCAAACAGGTCTACAACAGAAGCTTCCTGGACACAGTATTTCCAATGTGGAGATTTGACTATAACAACTAGGAACTTCGTCTTAATTTGTCACAGTGAACACACACATGCCCAAACATGAACTCAACTGCATTGCAGGCTCGTGAGTCTGCTACAAAATGGTCTGCAAAGCAAAAAGCAACTATCCACCTATATTTTCTTTCTCATAACAGAAATTATGTCCAATATCACCTGAATTCAAAACAATTACACTATTGCTCCGAGGTGGTATTATAGACATATTTACCTGTGAGCTCCCTTTTTATATTAGGAAGATTTGCTGGACATGAGTTGCTGATGTTTAGTCCCGGAGGAGGCATGCTTTGGTTGCCATACAGGTCAATCAAATTGCCAGACACAGGCAACTGGAAAAGATAAACATGGAAAAGGATCATTTGGTTGCCCTTAAGAAATGCTTTGTGCAAAAGAACAGAGTTAAGATCTGCTAAGAAATCTGTGCTCTTTTCCATGTTCAGACAGAGTGTGCAGTAAGGTCAGCAAAAGTCACAGACATGCACAGGAGTGAGGAATAAAACACCTACATTGGTAAAATTCTGCCTTCTCTCCTCAAGAATATGCAGACAGAGAATATACAGAAGAGGTAACATATTGTGGTATTGTTCCTTCTTATTTTTCAGTGAAATTATTACATCTGTACCTCCATCACTTCTCTTACCCCAAAAAATCTGAAAGAGTTTACAGAACCCTCTTGGAGGAAGCCCCCATTTTTCCAGGAATATGTGAATGAAAGTACTTAGCAAGCTGCCACACACTTGAGGGAGAACACTGTATTAACCAATCACAAATTTAATACGATATGAAAGCTACTTACACAGAAAACATTTAAGTTTACTTTAACTTGTTTTCCACCTTACATAAGAAGAACACACACCAAGAGGGAAGATTATTTTGACACTAAGTTTCATCAGCTGTTCATTCTGCTGTTCTTATTCATGTATACTTAAGCAAGGAGATTTATACAGAAATAGGATAGTATTCCAACAAAGCTTATCAAAGCTATCCCTTTAAAGTGAAATGTATTTAAACAAGTTTATCCTGAGTGGATTATTTTACCCATCTCCTTTGTTTTCAAACTGGGTTTTGAAAAGACAGGTATAAAGCATTTTGATATCTTATCTGAGTAGCAATACTACTTCTCATTGTTGCTGGAAAAAAAACCCCATCCTTCAAGATACTGATCCTGCAGAGATTAGAGTATTAACTTTACACCCATGTAAATAATGCTGTTCGATACAATGGAGTGAGTCACAGCCTGGACTATTAAACCGCTACTGATGGTCCTTGCCAGACTAAGACCTAAGAAAATATCCCTACCCTCTGGAGCTACCACGAGAAACAAAGTTGATATGCACCCATTAAAGTGCCACCAGCTAGAAGCCATGCTGAGATGTGTCTTGAACAGACTGTGGCCAACAACAAAAACTAAGTCCCCTGACTCTCTAATTGACAGAGGAAAAACGTAACTGAATTCTCACCAAGATTCAACCTCACAACTCCTCACTCTGCTCCTAGCTCTTGNAAAAAAAATTAAAAAAAGAAGAAACATATATAAATCTATAATAAATCTAACGTCACCACTATCCACCACAAACTATGGTCCAAGTTGTGATGGGCCCACATTAATGTCAGGGTGTCCCCTCACTCCCCCACTGCTCTACAAGGCTGACTCTTGTATCTTCCGGCCCCTCAAATGCATCCATGACACAGGCCCAGCAATAGTGTCATAAACCCTTCTGACTTGGATGTGCTTTTTCTATTCATGCTCCTAAACACGGGGAGAGCACAAAGACCTTGTTTGTAGCCCAGGGACTTGATGTTCAAAACCAGACACGTGAAACCTAATCAGGAATGTCAGGGAATAAAAGATTTTTTTTTCAGAAATCTAGAAACTAGCATCTCAAAGCCTGGGTAACACAGGGAGGTTATATGAAACATGGAGAACAGTTAAGATCACCAAGCTGCTTTCCTCACTGTGAGAGGAACCATGCTCGTTACCACAAGTTTGCGATTTATTTATTTTCCCAAAAGTGTCAACACTGTGCCAGATTTCTATGTAAATAAACAGGACTGGTGTAAGCAATCACCACAAAAGGGGACAGTAACACAGGCAGCAGCTGCTGAATGTCCACACTGAAGTCCTGCAGAAGTTGGAGGCACCAGAGGAACCCAACTCAGAGCTGTGCTACAACCACAACGCAAGTGCTGCTGATGCAGCATTAGCCAAATAAACCAAGATGAAGGGAGAAATTTGCACAGCTGATAAACGTTGCAGGTTTGTATGTACACATGAATGGTTATCATGGAAATTCACATGAGAGGTAAATGCCGATCTCAATTAAATCAGGTCAAAACTTCAGTTTTAACTCTTTAATACAAGTGTGACCACATGTATGGCCCACACTCAGTATGAGCCTCAGAGGCCTCTTCCCCAGGATGGCTGCAAGTCACATCTTTGGGACTGATTTTATACAATGCCTTTCAACTGAAAAATATAAACCACACACATTTCATTGCACATGACTAAAATACCTGCAGTTAAAACTGAGGCACATCTTCTGTTCACAATTATATTCCAGGTCCCAGAAGAATGAAATTAGTTGACTTATAAGGTAAGACCAATAATCATTAGTGCAGAGTTCAGGGAACTGTAAATCACAGAATCACAGAATCACAGAATGTATGGGATTGTATTAAAGGGGAGAGGATCCCTATGCTGAGGGCATTGGTTTGAGATGGACAGGTTGGTGGTGCTGTGTGCACACAAAAGCAGCCATTTGGCTGAACTGGGGCAAAAAAAACCCCAAAACTAACATAGAAGAGGCTTATAATGTGCAGCACAGTGCAGCAACACCTAGGCACTGATTTCAAATGCTTCCAGCACAGAGAAACTGGAAAAAACTGGAAAAAATTAAACCATTTCAGTTCTAACCTATGAAGACAGTAGAGACTTTAATCCCTTTCCCCACATGCAAAGCAATAGGAAAGTATTCAAAACTCCCACAGCCATTTCATTGGGAAGATGAGTCTCAGATCCAGGAAAGGCACAGAATTTGATGTCCCTTTTCTAGTGCTAAGACAACTGCTTCCCTACCTTCACCAAACTCTAGCATCTTTCCAACTTAAATATGCTTTTCTTAAGGCTTTGTTAGCCACCTCTGGTGAAGAAGAAATTTAAATAGTGTCATTCAGAACACCCATCTTTACCCTACCAAAAAATAAATGAAGAGTGGCTTATGCCAGGCTTAGCTTATTATGTTCATTTAAACAGGATGGCCTAAAGACCTTCATTTGTGCGATTTCATACTTCTAAGCCTTGGCTTTACAAGCTGTACAAATTACTGCTTTTATATAACAGAAATTTCAAACGCAGTAGTTTTTACTGCAGACTCATTATAGTGTACAATCGGGGGAGTCTGAGGTTTTCCGTTCTCCACCACTCCAAGAAAACAAGCACCCACATCCAGGTCATTTGGGCTCTACACAGATCACTGAGACATCAGCTGTCTGATCAACAAGGCTGTTTCTGAGGTATCAGTACACACTTGGGAAGGGTTCTGTCCCCCAGCTCAGGCAGCCTACAACATATTGTGTTGTTCCCACACGCTCAGCAACAGTCCCTGAAATAAGATTTCTCTCTGCTTCTGGAGTTTAACTTCCACAGGAAAGCCACATTTAGACACGAAGCTCCACGTACTCACACAGCTTTCCATGCCAGACTCTTGCTAAAAATTGATTAGCTGGATGAATTAGTTATCTCAACCTGAGACACAAGAGCACTTCACATAGTACCTACCAATTCCATTACTAGGTCGTATCTACACAAATCTTGGCAAACTAGTGACCATTTTGTGATGCCTTTCACTACAGAAGCAAAGCCAGTTAACTTGTGACCCAAAACGAAAGTTTACAAACACTTCCACAAGCAGTATATTGCAATGAGCCCTTTTCCATTAGGAGGTATTTAGAAACTTCCCTTCACTTGCTCTAGACAGAAATATCTGATTTTTCTGATCAATTAAGTATTGTTACCAAATGCAACAAACTGGTACTTTTGTTCTTTGTTGGTTATGGAACAACAGCAGCCTTTGTCATAGTCTCAGCACAGCTATTTATAGGTTGTGTCTCTTTAGAGGCCATTTCCTCTCTCAGTTTCTTCCACCTCTACTTAGCTCAGTCTACAGACATTAATTCCTTATTAGTAAAATGTTGGGTGATTTAAGACCTAAATACTGCTCCAAAAGAAAAGTGCCTATTACGTCAGGTTCATTTTTTCCCCAACCTATTGTTGGGAAACTTGGTTCCAATTTCTTCAGGATTGGTATCGGGTTAATTCAGAGACTTAAATATGCTTTTTGTCGCCAGCAATTTAAATGTATTAGTAAAGAAGTCTCAATTCTACTATTCCATATCCTTATTTTTACAGGGTTTACTACATATAGTGGGCAGTTTATGAAATTTCACAGGAAACATGGATCAGGCAGTCTTCACAAGGCTTGTTGTCACACAGCAAGCAGGAGGGATGCAACTACCCTAAAGATTGACTACATGGACTCCTTGCACCAAAAGAACGCAGAGTACCATTATGTGCTTGTCTGGAAGCAAAGAGCCACTGCTGGGGCCCCTATGAAATGAGACAGCAAGAAAAGCACAGAGAAATTCAAGTTCACTCCAATTTAACAGGTTCCAATCCAACGAAACTTCAGAGCAAGGACTCCAGAAGAACCTGAACCCTCAATTAAAAAAATAATAATAATAAAAAAAAGGTAATGAAGTTGAAAACTAACTTTTCACAGGTTTTAAAGTTTTCCTCTCAAATTCCAGGACAGATGCACTTTCCAAGATTAAAGGAAAATTAATTCTTTCTGGTAGGGCTTGCTCCACTGTTATTTCCCCCTCTGCTCAAAGGGCACTATTTAGCAAGGGACGCTGATGGGCCGTTTCCTGCGGCTTCCACCACATCTCCCAAAGGGCTGTGGGAATCTGTGGGAGCGCAGGACTAGGTTAACACGCCATCGGATGAATACTGTCAGCAAATGTAAATCTATGCCACAAAAATCGATGTTACGTGGTAAGCTGTAAATTTTGGCACTAGATAAAAAAGAAACAGATGCCAGCCCTGGCAGACATCTACTCAGCCAGATCTAACAGCACTTAAGCCTAAGGCAAAAAATTCACTGGAGCTACCCTCCACAAAAGATCAAAATCAGATTATGCCATAAGTATGATTACATTAATGCTCGCAGCAATGTGAAGCAGCAAAGAGAAAGAGCAACTCAGAGCTAACCTGCACCTCCCCTCGCTCAACGACTTTTGCACCCCTGTGTTCTTGTCTTTTGTCACAGGCTTCCTATGTCCCTTCCACTGTTCAGTTTTTAAGCTTCTTTATTCCTTCCCCTTTTGTTTGTTTTGAAGGTGTGGTGGGGGTTTTTTTTGTCCTTTTGTTGTTGTTGTTTGCTTCATTTGGTTTTGTTTTGTTTGTGGTTTTGTTTGTTTGGTGGTTGCCCCTCCCTACATTTTGTAACATCTTTGCTGTCATCTACCTATGGACTTCTGTGCATTTGAAATCAGGTTAAGCTAAAAACTATTATATTAGAGGCAGCAGCTAAACTAGAACATCTCTGAACAGGGATGCTAACACATGCTTAAGCATGGTGTACAATTTCTTACTCGAACATGAGAAGATACAGGGACCTGGGGTCCCAGAGGTTCCTTCTAGGCTTTCGAAGCCAAGTATAACGTTCACGGCAATCTTTAATGTCGATGGGTATGAGCTCACTCCTGTTAGCCCAGTTCACTCTGTTACAAGAACTAACTTGACTTTGAAATAAGAAAAGCAAAATTGTCCTTCATATTCCCTCAAGCTGATTCCAGCTTGTGTTTTTAAATTGATATTTTTCGTTGCAAATGTATACCTTGAGCTCTTCAAAGAAAAGCTAATTACAGTCTGTGGGACAGTACAATAACTACTTAATTGATTGGAAAAAAAGTCATGCTGCAGTTTTGCATTCTCTCAAGGAAAGACAATTAGACTTAACAGGTAAACAAAAAGGAAAGGACCATTGTACCGTATTTGCCATTTGCAGGGCTGGGTCCATCAAGCCAAGGATTTCTTCATTGTAACTTGACTCCAGACTAATTATGTCATCGATCACATCATCCATCTGCAGCAGAAAAGATGGACAAAGGAAAACAAACCAGTTATCAAAACCACGAGGATACAGAGGCCTGACACCACGCATCGGTTCCGCAGCACAGAGCCCAGCAGAGCCGCCCGTGCAGCTTCACCACGCTCCAAACCCAACCCCTCAGCCCTGACCCCCGCGATCCAGCCAGGTCATGGCAATGCTGAGGTTTCATGGTCTAACCCTCTCCTCCCCCCAGCACCACCTGCCCACGGACACACTGTACCCCCAGGAACAGCAGAGGAGATATCTACCCATAGAACAAGCCGCGCTAAAGACATGAATCCCCCTTCCCCATGCAGCACTGTCCGCATCGCCCCCACCTCTGCCTTCTAGTTTTGGGGTCAAAACCCACATACAGACAGTACTGCCCAAGCCACGGGCACTTGTTGGGGAAGGAGAGGGAACAAAGGCTCGCTGCTGGGTGACAGGCTGCCCGCCCTCGACAACAGAATCCCTCGGATTCACACGTGCCATACACCCTCCCAGGACGCACCACCCGAGAGCAGCTCGGAGATGACTTTGGGTGGTGCAAGCCACCTTCTTGCTGGGGCTGGGAGGGGCCTCCATAACATCCTGCACTGTCACGAGAAACGGAGCCCTAAAAACAGCTGTTTCAGGTGCTCCGAACTGTCCTGCAGGATTGACTATTTCCTTTTCGCTAACTATAAAAAAGGAGCTTAAATGACAGCCAGCTACAAAATCAACGCATCAAGTTGATGGTAGAAATAGTTGTATATGGGATATTTTGCATCAGCTCAAGAAAGTGTAACCAGAATGAATTACACTGACTGAAAACAAGGACAAGAAAGGAACGAAAAGTTACAGCTCATATCCTAAGTTTTGTTACTAGATATAAAAAACCTTTAGTAGTTTTAAAAAAACAATAGAAAGATGACTACTGAGGACAAATTACCACAGATGGATTAAAGTCTTTGCATACCATTTTTTTTAAATGCAAGTGTGATCTGCACACAAATGTCTTGGAAACTATCAGGACAAGAAAACATCAGCGCAGTCTTGGGAAAACTGCATTAGAACAGATTTCCCGAAATGAGACCTAAAGCATGGTTGGTACGTTGTTCTGCTGCAGTGCTACAGAGCTAAGAAAGCACGAGCCCTCTTCGGATGTCTTAATGCCCTTTTGACATCAATACTAATAAACAACTTTGTTGTTTTGTTCCTTAGATATATCCTATGTTCAGCTTCTTAAAGACACTAAGGGGGAAGTTTATTCTTTGACATAACTTCAGAGAAACATGCTCAACAGAAAGGGGACCTGTGCTCCATCTCCTGTGTCATCCAGTACCTGCATGCATGATGCTCGTGAGTGTGTATTCAGAGCCGGGCACTCACTCTCAACCCTGCTTTGCTCTTCAAATTTATAAAATCCCTGCAGAAATAAAAAGGAAATAAAAGAAGAAAAAAAAAAAAAAAAAAAAAAAAAAAAAAAAAAAGAAAAGAAAAAGCAAAGCATGGATCTGAGTTCATGGCACAGTCTCAGTCCCAAAAAGAGCACGATTGAAACAGTGTCATGCACACGTGTGCCTGATGACACAGCAAAGTGAAGCTGTACATATCTTGAGGAAAAAAAAAATACTTGGGTACAACTGGGATGATAGGATGGAAACAATTTTAATTTCTTTTGAACCTATGGAGCACAAGTAATTTCTCTTGTGTGTGCAAAGTACGTTCTGTACTAACTTTCTCAAAGTTGCATAACAATTTGCTCACAGAGTACTTCTGTATTAAAAATCTGGTACAAAGGCTTGTGGAGGGAGGATGGGGGAACACATGGAGCTCTACAATTGTCTCCCATTTGTCATGTTAAAAAAAACATCGACATGATTCTTACACTTGTTAACATCTTTCAAATCATCTTCCTCTGGCACCTGAGCACACACGTAACATCCAACTAAGACTTTTGCCAGGGAAGATTAAGACAAGGTTGCTAAGGACTTCTAGGTATAGGCTAGTGAAGTCTTGTATTTGCAGCACTGAGCTCATCACGAAGCAGCAATCAGTAACATTTTAGGGTATATTATCTGGGAAGATTTGCCTTCCAGCTAAGCAAGAGACTTGCTCCAATTTAACTGTAAAAATACCTAAAATATGTCAAAAAGCTTTGCGCTTTTCAGTTATTTTTGCTATGCTCTTTGCTCTTTCTACACAAACGAGCCATAAATAACATTATTCCAGAAAGCTACAGCTTACAAAACAGCTTTGTGTTCTTTAAAGGTCAATTATTCACTGTATGCATGAAGCAAGGCACGGGAAAAAAAAGAAAAAAAAGTAGTTTTTAATCAGCATAAACCAGCTAAAATAGTTCAAAAAAGTGGAAGTTAGAGGGACACAGGGTTCTTTTTGCCAAAATGTTCTAGGCAAACCTATATTAATCAGGCAGACACAGAGGTAGTAGTTTCATTTTCAAAGCGAACAGCCCAGAAAAGCAGATAAAAATAACATCTTAACAATAAGCAGATACGGTTTAAACCAGAAAGTAAGCCGACTGCAGTTCCATTCTCCTGAAGAACAAGCACAGCGTGAGCGCGTTACCTCTTTCTCGCAGTTGGAGTTGAGGGTGAGCATCGCCATCGGACTGTTGGGCGCGCTGCTGCCAGTGCCGGGCGGCATGACATGGTCACCGGGCTGGTTGGGACACGGCAAACTCAGGGCTTGGTTGGCATGTTTGTTTGCGAGGGTGGTGGAGAGGTACTGCTTCACCTGCTGCCGCTGGGCTTGCTGGATGTGGTACTTGGTTGGGTTCTCAAGGTGAGTCTGCACCTGCACAACACAAATGTTCAAAATGCTTTATTGTTTTACAACGTCGTTACACGCGCTATCGATTTGAGCTATACGTTTGGGACATATACACCAGCTATGCATTTGACTTAAAAGTACAAACCTGTGCAGCTCCAAGGAAGTCAGCAGCGCTTCACTAATTCACGTTTGGTAACAAGAAATCAGTTTATGAGCTAGCGTTTCAGTAACTGACGTACTAACAGTAAACCAAGAAGTTCCACTTATTTTTCTACAACACGAGATTTCACATGCAAGACCAATGCTCAGGTTTTCAGTTTACACAGACACTCCAGAACAGACGGTTCTCTTTCGGACCTTCGGCTACGCCACATTTCGTTTTCACCAAAATATGGAGAAACAAGCTGCACTGCAGGACTCATTTCACTTGTTAGTAGCTACCACTTAAAACCAAAGAGTCTGGATTGCTATCCTTTATCAGGTGTCAAGCAACAGAGACCAAAAGGGTTTTTGTTGTTTTTTTCAGGTGGTTTTTTTTTTTGCTTTTTTTTCGGTATTTTGTTTGGTTCGGTTTTTGCAAATAACACATTGGTTAAAAAAAGGAATATACCATTTTTTTTACTACAAATTATTTATATTTCAGATATATGCCCTAAAACATACACAAAAAATACAGCTTTTCTATAAACACATTATTCAAATAAGATGCAAGAAAAGAAGTGTTTCAGCTCAGATCAGTCACTGTCCTCAGCAACAGCTATTTTTGTATTTAAGATAAACTTTTCAGTACTTCGAATTTCTTTATATACAAAATACGAAAAACCTCATATCTAACTATTCTCGCACACTCTAAACAAAAAAAGAGAAGAAAAGCAGGGGTTTTTTCCTTGCACAATTTTCACCATATCCTAGAAAATCTTTGTCACCTTTCTTTATTGTTTTTATCCAAAAGTAGAAAACAACCCAAAATATAGTAATACTCTGAGAAGCCTTTTGGTTTTAAAACAGTTCCATTAAAGCGACTTTTGCCGCTACAAGTGACTGTGCATGTCCCCCACTTATTTTTTGTGGAAGAAATTAAATAAGGCATACTAGATACCAGAGGAAATGCGTTTCCTCTATACTATAAGCCTTCTTAGGAACAGGTTTTAAAATAAGTCTGCAATAGCAACTCACCTGATAATGATTATACTCAAGCATTTCCAGCATACTAATAGGTTGCGAGAGAAGCGACTGCAATATCCTTTGGTCTATGCTACTCCGGTTTGAGGGATTCACATATGGCAGCACCATAAACAAGCTACCCCAAAAGAGCAGAAGCAACTTGAATGCCACTGCTCAGACTTATAGTAACCTATGCTAATTAGCCACGCATGTAGAGAACCAAACAGTTCACACAGGGGCTCTTCTTGGAAGATATGCAAGTTTAGCCCTAAGTATTGGTATTATTTTTTTTCCCCTGGCTTTGACGTCATGCTTTTTCATAAACATAAAAGGACCTTTTAAAGTGATGGGCTATCAAAGTCAGATTGACAGTTTGCTCAAGGCTAATTCGCTATTCATCTTTCGTTCCAGTCGTACTAATAGACAATGGTATTTTTCTTTAGCAGTAAGGTTAAAAGTTTTTAAGGACAGAGTAAGAAATAACTGAACAAATACCCTATGAGCCTAACGCGTATCCCCTGGCAGTGGGGGCCAGTGGGCAAACCCACAGGGCTATACGGCCCCGTCTTCAGCTCCCAGGGCAGCAGCCCCACTGCCCAGGTTCTGGAAAAGCTCCATCACGTCCTCAGCCTCCTCCGTGCTTCAGAACCCATTGATTCTGTCCCAACTTACAGCTGGAAGAGGTTTTCCAGTTCAGGAAGGATTGACAATGTGCTAAAGCATGTCCCAAATGCACGTATTTGCAGTTGTACCCAGCCAAGATACCCCATAGACTCCCTACACCTCCCAGAACTTTTTCTGTCTATCCGGCTCCTTGACAAAAGCTCATACTCGAGCACAGGCACCAAAAGCTGCTCAACTTGCATTATTTTCTAACAACTCTGCTGCACATGGAGGCACACTTAAGATAGTGTTTCTAGAGAGTTTAATCTGATTTGTTGCACTAAATCTCAAGACAACACAATACAGAAGTCTGGTGTGATAAGTACAGCACTTGCTTTGTCAGTCCCAAACCGCGTTATCAATTCTCCTATCACTAGCGGCAAGAGTTACGTTACCCAGATAAGTCTATTTTTCACTAACATTTTCATCTTCTGAGCAGATAAAGTTATCAGTAAACTTGTTATTTTCATAACACTTATCTTTGAAGATGTTATTTTAAAGCCAAGCCCTGCTTGTCTGACAGAATTTGCGCATTCCTTTTCTTCCCCAGGCCCAGATACCATGGCTGTTCTTCCTCGACCCCGCCATGGAGCAAACCTGCTCCTCTCTGCACCTGTCTCCTATTGCCCCTCGCCACCCCCAGGAGGGGACCTGCAAAATTCCAAGATCCACATCACAACTGTGCATCATCAAATATTACATTATCTATAATAAATACTATTACACTGAGCTGACTCCACGACAACTTTGGAAACACGCACTGCCCAACTGACATAGGATTTTTGTTGGCAAAATACATACTCACTTCACAAGAACATACTTTACCCAAGATTTTGTTGTATTATTCTACATTAGAATAGCTTGTGTTATTTTACTAGTCCATATTTTTTTAATGGGCTGTGCTGCCCCCAGTATGCAAGAGAAAACTTTTGAACCTTAAACAAAGGAGCTGCATTCTTTATCAAACTTTTAAACTGAAGATTTTTACTTAACACAGACATGTAATTATTCTCTGAGAATTTTAATCTTGCTGAGAAGTACGTCCTCTTCGGTACAGGGCAACAGATTCCAGCTGCATTTCGGAAGCTATCCAGTAAACCACATTTAGTCATCTCTTACTACACACTGGCAACAAGTGACTCTGAGGAAATTAATTTACTGTGAGGCAGGCGTCTGGGCTTCAAATCAGCAGCAGCAGAGAAAATGATCTATTGCCTTTACAGAAAAAAAACCTACAGAAGAAACGTAGTCATTATATATTAGATACGCACAGTTCTCCAAGAACGTGTCACCTTCTCATGCAAGTCCAGTAGCGAACAAAAGAACACAGAGAACTGCCCTTTCTGTCATTAAATTGCTCTGAAATGATGCAAAGGAGAGATACAGGGACTGAACACTTCCTTCTAATCCACAGCTGGTCAAACACACTTCCACATTTGAACAGAAGAACATACAATTTTTCTCCAAATGGAGGAGAATGAGACGTAACTATGCTCACCCCGCACGTCAGTGCAACAAGGACAGGAGCTCCCACAGGATGGAAAAAGCTTCATGCACGTTCCTTCTTGGACAGACCTTCCAGGTTCAACTGCTCTCGCCCTGGTCAGTGCAAGGCCTGACAAACTTCGGTTTGAATCTCTGTTGTGTCACTCACTCTCCCCTTGAGCTGACTCATGAACTCCATCATCAAAATCTGGTGACAACAACCTTCACGAGCTCAGTGCTTTTTGTTTAAACTAGCTGTCTTTGCCCTAGACAACCCTTGTCTTCGGTCTCTACATCAAAGAGACTCCAACTGTGCCTACTTGGGCAAATGTCCCAAGATGCACCAGTCACGGTCAGCCTGTAGATAAGCCATAAAGCAGTCTTACTTTTTAACAAAATATCTCACAAGCACAGAGCTGTGAAACAAACACTAAAATGAAATTCCACTACTCCAGATTTAAACCATGAATAAAAGCTTTGACTTAATTAAGATCTATTTTTGGTCCTCAGCCCCCTTCTTGTCTTTGGAGTGAAGAATAGTTCTTGTTGTTCTTCCAAATTCAAGAGACACAAAGTGCAAGAAGATCACAATTTATTGGTTTGGATACACTCCCTAAGAAATATGTCTGCAAGGGGACATGCAATAAAAATGGAACAACTTGAAACTGAATCCTTTAGATCTCAATCCATCTATCTCCAGGAATCTCAACCCAAGCTTTGCTGTAACGTTACTGAGTGGAACATTGTTTTTTGGATGTGTTGGTATTGGTGAACAAGAAGTAATGGAAAGAAGTAATAGAAGTATCATCTGCAGAACTTTGGAAATTATTTGAGACAAAGTGGCAAAACCAGATAAATTTATCACACTACAGTAAAATAATTTTGCTACAAGAAACTACAGATCAAGGATGGCCAAGCGGCAGCCTACAGCCTGGATTCAGCCCAGAAACACCTGGAAGAAGGCTGTACTTTCAATGTGCATTCAGGTGCATTTTCAATTTGCATGGTTATAAAAGTACTGCTTACAGGGGTAGCAGAATAACATTGCCTTAGAAGTAGAGGCCCAGAAGGGGCTTCATGCTAGAACAGCCTCCAACACCAGCCCAGCAGCATCTCCACTCATCTCCAGGGCCTTGCTCCAGGCACAGAACTGTCACTGCACCGAGCCAGCAATCCATGCTACATCCATTCTTGCCATGCTGGCCCTGAGCTGGTCTCTTTTTACTTGGGCTGAAGCACTGAGAAAAGCAGTATAAAGAAATGGGCTCGACTACACCCATATGTAACCCAGTTTAGGCCCTACAAGGCCAAGGCAGGCTAAACGAATTCTGGATGGAGCCACATTAATTACTCAGCACTTGTCCCTCACTCTTTGGGTTATACTGGAGAACAATGTTATCTCAAGCAGAGGAAAGGCTTTCTCATGCCTTCACTAATCTCAACATCTGACTGCTAATTCCAGTGCATACATCGCTCAAGTATCTGAGTAGGGGAAAACCAGTTCCTAGGAAACTGTCTATTAACTTCCACATCAAAGAAACCATAGTAATAACCCATATATGTAGAGGAGTTTTTTCCCAGCCTTTGCATCTAGAGTCAACCAAGCAAACATTTTATCAATGGTTTTCACTAGCTTTAAGCACACATACAATATCAGTGGGAATTTTAGGTATACTTCAGACTACATTCTTCAAAATCCCTGTATTATATTACACAGTGACAGGACTCCCGAGTAGACCCACATAATTCCTTCAGTCTGAAAAACTAAAAATATCTTCCATTAAGGTGATCAGGAGCTCAGGAACTTAACCACAAAGCATTGCTGCATGCTGAAGCACAAAGTATACATCTCAAATGATTCCTTTGTACAAAGCTAACAAAAGCAACCAAAACAATAATTCTGATACTTGCTCTTGCTGTCAAGTTTTGCTGGGAATCACTCAGAGACTTAATTTACTAATAACTTGCTAATGATGGCAAGATGTTGGAACAGTGCTACATTCACTCCTGGGCAGGAAAGCCTATCGGCTTGGCCAGTGTGTTTTGCATAGTATGATCCAGAAATTAAATGGGTAACGATTAAAATTATGGAGAATTTATACCAGTACAAAAATCAGTAATTAGCTGTGGCTTTACTATCAATCATCCTCTAGGAAAACTTCAAGTTCATTAATTATTGCAGGATCAAGATTCGACCCATCATTACTTCTGGATGAATGTAACTCAGCTACGTTAGCTGGCCTGTGTTATTCATACACCTCATGGAGACCCATCTGCACAGGTCTCCTCACCCCTAGGCCTTCCTCTGCTGCATCTTGGTCTCCCCCCCTTTTCATCTCCTATGGAGTTAAGCAATGGAGACCTCATGCCTGTGCACACAAAGCTGAACATGTCCCAAACCCTCCACTGGCGCTACACAAGTGACAAAAGGCCACCACGATGCCAGTAGCTCTGGGCTGGCACCCATCAGTTGGGAAAAAGCGTATTCCCATTCCCCAAAGCACACAGAAAGATTCTTCTCACCAAAAACATCCCTGACCCTCCCTGTGAAAGTAATGCTTTATTTGAGCAGAGATAGGCTGAGCACAGGGACGTATCAGAGATTTACCAAGCACAGCTAACCAAGGGGAAGACATTTCCCACTTTTTTTTTTGGTTTGTTTGTTTAAATTAAAAGACCATTTGTCTCAAGTACATTGCCTTAGGATTTACACTTTACAATTACACATAAAATACTTTTTGGTCAGTTCTCTCAGTTCAATAGAACTTTTTGTTGCTTAGACAGCTAAATGTCATGGGATTTTTAAGAAAGGTTAAAATTCTGTGTCATTTCACAATTTTACCCAATGAAAAAGATACAAAACCACATCCATGGAAGTGTTTTGCAAGGAGTACAGGCTTCGGCTGGGTCTGCTGTACCAGAAAGCCTGTGCAACACACTAGCCCAGGGCTTCAAAGCCGCTTTTAAAAGATGCTTTGACCCACCACTTTCAAGGATAAAAATTCAACAGCAGCAACAAATTGTTTTCTAGGAGTTTGACTAAAACCAGAAAGCTGTATAAACAGGCGCCTGTCCTTTTAGGCTAGGGAAAACAAAAAATCTGAGGAGAATCGCATGAGAAAGAAAATCAACTAGTGCCTCTCGCTTTAAGAGTGATTTAAGCTCCTGAAGTTTTCTAATCCAGGTTCAAGATTCTGCAAGTCATATTCACCACAGCTTGATCCACTAAGCCTAAAAATCCTAAAGATGATGTAAAATTTCAATTATTTCATTAAAATACTGATCATGGGTTATACTGCAATGCCAGGAAGGACCCTTTTACCACTCAACTCAGAGCAATCCAAATAACATCCAGACAACAGTTTAACTGATCCTCAAAGATCTTCCCACATGAAGCACTCAAACATTAAGCAACCACATCACCCATCCCTCCTTTTCTAGATCGTATTTCCTGCTCTTTTAGTCCATAACCCAGGAAGAGTGGCCAGAAGAACCTTGACCAGAAAGCCCAAGAGCGGGAAAAAGGTAAAGGGTTAATCGTATTGACTGGGGAACGACAGGCAGGATGAGTTGACTCCAGCATTTTATCTTCGGGACATTGCCAAGGCAAGGAAACAACATCAGTTAGCACAATAAAACTTCCTGGTTACTTAGCTCACCCAAAAAACCCTCTGAACTTGAAAACCAAGGGAGGTTTGAGATAGTTATTTAAGATCTGGCATTATGATTGCAGTCTAAGTTGATCCGACAGTCATCTTCAAGCACAAATAATTATGAAAAAGAAAAGGCACATTGTACAGAATGAACATCATTTATACAACTGGGGGTTGTTTTGCCCATTACCAAAAATTCCTCTGTGTAACATGACTTTTTATCCAAGGGAAAGGCATGAAGCAGACAAAAAGAACAAAGTTTTTGTGGATTAGTATTTAAAAACTGTGCTTTAGCTATAGAAGCACATGACAACAGAAATTAAAGAAAGGTTAGCCAAATTTGCCTAAGGCAACGGGAACTGATGTAATTTGCAGGTTAGTGGCATGCTAGCTGCCACTCCACAAGTGTGGCTTTCAAACAGGATTCAGTTCTTTCAACTCCAGCTTTTTTTTTTTTTTTCTGTTAGGAAACCAGCATTTCAGCTCTTTACTTCCTAACACACATGCCATAAATTTTTAATTTTATACAGTCACTGAGAGGATACCAAAAAGCATTGCAACATTTTAGGACAGACAAGTAATTGACTCCATAAAATGTCAGACACAAATCTTGTGCTATGATTTCACCTACCCCAGGTGCTTCAGAGCGTAAATATTTTATGACTAACAGGCATCGACACCAGCCACACAACTGCACCTGCCAGGCAAGTTTGAATTATGGAACTGCCACAGTAAAAAGCTTAATTGAAGCACCTCATATTTACGTCCACCTCTGCCATCCTCCTCTCTCCTAAGGGAGCTGGGCAGCGCTCGATGAGCACTGGAGGGTTTGAGATTGCTCCCAGTGGGACATGAATGACTCCTTACGGGAACTGTCAAAGATTGACAGTAAGTTGCTTCCAAAAGCCTTCTTGCAAGACCTGGCATAGAGATGCGAACTCAAGAGGGAGCAGAGTCACAGGACCACAGACATTTCAGCTGCCCAAGAGCCCAAAGCCAGGACAGAGGGCCTGAGGCCATCTCCACTCCCAGCTTGCCCTTGCCAAGCTTCTCATAGCTCAAGCACAACTACTCCTCTCCGTGCAGCCCAAGCAACATCAACACAAGATTTACCAGACCATTCTAACACAGTTCACTATCTACGTGAAAAAGTCACTTCTGAGAGGTAAAACCATTTGTCTGACTTTACCTTCCTCCTAAGGTTGCCAAGCACAGCGTCATGCAGTTCCACCTTTGACTTGCTGTCACATACTTAGAGCCTGAGCAAGACTATCGGTTACATTTCACAGGGGTTACTAATCCAGTCACCGTTCCAGGCCTCAGTAACCCCTGCTAGACCTGCACAAAGGGTTATTTCACTTCCAGGTCTCTGGTTCACTACAAAACTGCTGCAAAAACCGGTGTCTTAATGACTTCACTCAACTGCAGGGAAGAGGTGCAGAATACCACCCTTCAAAGGAGCGTCTCAACGGGCCAGACTACTACTTAAATCACATCAACCTTCATATGTGCAAAGCATTTAGACAGTCTGGGTGTATTTCTAGACCCCACACCTGCGACAGCACGCACTTTGCTATACAAAAGGAGGAATAGGAGTTTTTCCTCAAGTCCTGCAATGCCCTGATGGGGCACTTTCCACATGTGAGAAGAAATATCTTTCTCCACACCCAGTTCTACTCAGGTGCACATCACTGTGATGAGCACATCATCGGTCATTTGTCAAATGTGAAGAATACAAATGGGACTGGGTAAAAATACTGGCATCTTTCATAGAAAATGGACAAAGGAGAAAACAGTAATCAGTTTTATACAAGATGTTGAGTAAAATGTAACCAGAGCTAACCTTAAAACAGAGGAGAGACAGCATATAATGACTTTAAAATTAAAAAAAAAAATCCTAGAGACATGGAATTACCCACACAGAATGGGACCAGATGTTTGCTTGTCCAGACTTTAATAAATAAAATTCGAGAAGCTTCAAGACTCCACGCCAAAAGCAGATTTAATGCAGTAAATCTGCTTTGTCCCTTTATGGTCTTGTCTTAATGAGTGTCATGCAACATCAACTTTTCACAGTTGAACTTTAAGCTAAAACAGGTTATTTTGCCCAAACTATAAGTAAAAAGTATAAGAAAGGGGAAAAGCCCAAACTGTTACTTTCATAAATTTTAAAAACCTCAACCATTGGTCTCATTTGTCACTATGAGGTTTGTGAAAGATTGCTCAATTTTAGTGTATGAGACACAGTTTTGAACCAAGATAACTTCAAATGTTGACAAATATAATCTTCAGCTCTTTGAGACTAAGCAAGAAGTGAGTTTAAGTCTTTCAGATCCACACTAGCTTATGAGAAAGAATTGATGTTCAGAATATTGCCTGTGGGCTACTGAAGTATTTATTTACAAAACTCCACATTACAAAATTTCAACATTCAGCACTGAAACACAAGATAAGGAGAGAGATGTAGAGATGGCACTAGATCAGAATACATCAAACACCAAAAGCCACAAACAGTTGTATCTTTCTGTTTTTTAAATAAAAGCTATTTGTAAGCTGAAACACAGCTCTTGTAATATATTAAAGTGAATAAACTTCCCCACTTTGGAGGCACAGCGCACATCAGAAGGACATCATAGCACCATTTCGGTTGAAAGGGACCTTTAAAGGTCATCTAGTCCAGCATCTACATCTTGTTGCATACTCGCATAGAGACCTCTACACTTGTTGCATACTTGTCTAAAAACAATCTAGGTGAAAGACTGCTACACTCATTGCTCACATAAATGCATGGGGACTGCGAGGCTGGCAGCGTGCTCTCCAGTTCACTTACAAAGCACATATCAAGGGCATGCCACTAATCACAAACCCAAATGCAAAACCAGAAAACAACTACACCAAACCCAACCAGTGCCATGCAGTGCGTGCTGGAACGGCTTGGCCTGTGCATCTACTGAAAAGCCTTCCGCCTGAAACTGTTAAAGAAGCATCCAAAAATAAGAGTGAAAATAATTTCGAAAGCACCATTTATTTTAACAAGTCACTTGGCAACACAGTGGCTCCAGCACAAAGGACACTTGTTCTGGAACACGCCTGTTTTGAGGCTATCTGCCAAATACACAGTGCCATGAGAAGAAGTTAGCAAGAGAATGAAGATTTTGTTAATTCAAAACAGTTTTATGCTGCTAACATGCCCTGAGCTCCTACATGTCACAGTTAATAAAGAATTAGAAAGACTTAGCGGGATCTATAGCACTTTGCCTACAGTCGATGATGTTTCATGTCAGCCCCAATATGGAAGACTTGAATAAGCAGAAGAATAAAGCAGTCTAGATACATCCATTTTATTCATGGTCCTAATATGATCATTAGACACAGTCTAAAATAATAATAAATCGCTGACTTCATTTAAGTAAAGGAAATAAAAGCTGGCTTACCACCGAACCCCTTGATTTTTATCCTTCTGCTCAACGAGCTGTGATGTTATTTATGACTGTATTAAAACCTACTGAGTTGTAATAAAACAGTTTCGGTACCTCAGGGTGCTTGATCATCATGTTCTCTAATGTAAGATAATCCAAGTCACCTTCATGCAAACTCAACTGGCTACGATCTGAAGCATTCTGCTAAATACCAGAAATGGGATTTTTGGGGGTAACTTTGGCAAGCCACAAAAGTGGGTACACTCCTTGTACAGGAGAAGACTCTGGAGGAGAATTGACCCAGAGGGCCAAGCTGATGCCATAGAGCATCAAAATTGAAAGCCAATACTGTCAGGTTTATTCTTGAACAGTGGTGGCTCTTCCTAGGGAGTACAGGGCTAATGTCCAACACTTCCATTTAGCAACATTACATTTTCACCTCCTGACATCTCACTCACAAAGTAGGTACTGGAGCAGGTATCACAGTAGCCACAAAAGATTAAAAGTAACTGTAAGAAATTAAGTAAGTTTATTCCACTCTAAGTAGAACAAACAATGGACAGTGGAATAAACAATCCACAATGAAACTTAGTATTTTAGTTATTTCTTAGCTAAAGGAGTGCTGCCATAAAACTTCTGTAATACAGACATATTTAAGGCAAATAGCCATTAGGTTGTATGACCTCACCTCTACACCCCATGATCTTATTCCCACAACAGACAGTAGCTATCGTCTGGCTCCCAGGAAAAAAAAGGCCACCATCAGCTCATTTATTAAACAAGGATGCCAACATCTCATCCCTTTTAAGATGTCAGGTCTTACATACATAGAAACATAGCATCACCATCTATTTTATACTTAGAAAAACAACATCCAGCCGCCCGGCCATTTTTGTAACGTTCCCTACACCTGCTCCTCCATGTCTTCCAGAGATGAGCTGTTGAAAACCTTTCTTCTCCTGTTATTTCACATATAGTAGGCAAATAATTAGTTACACGGTGAAATAGGAAG
Organism: Pampusana beccarii; assembly: GCA_013399365.1. Lineage (NCBI taxonomy): Eukaryota > Metazoa > Chordata > Aves > Columbiformes > Columbidae > Pampusana > Pampusana beccarii. The sequence continues at coordinate 421,721 of VWYH01008138.1, read as the reverse complement.
CTCCTTGTCCACATAAATGACCCCTGATCAGGCCAGAGGATGGGGCACTTGCAGGACCACCACCTGAACAGGTGAAATCTTTGACAAAAAACAATTTAAGCTGTCAGTAAACCTGTTTATACTGCAGTTGTAACAAAAAACAGCAGTCAGGATTGTTATTTCAGTGGATGTCACACAAGCATGTTCCCTATCACAAAAGCTTAGACTGTGAAAAATAGGTTATATAAAATGATGATCTAAATTTCTGCCGTGATGCTCTTCCAGCACATACACATACCCTGGCACAGCAGCATTTTCAGCATTTGAGCCGAAAATATAAGACCTCCAGCCTGGAAGGGACTACAAGCTATTGATTCTCTACTGTGTGGAGTCCTACCAAGGTGGGAGGTAGGGCTCTTTCTGCAGGACTGGAATCACTTTTTATTATATGACAGCAGACAAATTCCACCTTCCCAAACAGCTTAAAGAAAACTCTTTTCAATGGTTTAATCTGAACTTCAAAAAAGCACAAGCCAACAACTCACCAGGAGAGGCACATTGACAAAACACAAAGAAGAGTGTGTGCCATCATTCCAGTTCTCTGAAGGTTAGTTGCAAATATGAATCAACAAGAAATTCAGAAGTAATAGTTTTGTCAGAAGATCAAAACATCTTTTGAGAAAGAAATTCAGGGCCTCCAGGCTTGGTCTCAGAAGAATCCTATTTTAAACCGCACTTGACCCACAGTAATGTAACCCTTCAAATGCTATTACAAGAACAGAACTATGTTCACAAGGGAAAATTGGCATAGCATCTCCCACTAAAGCCATGTTTATTTATGTAAAAAAATCATGCACCTCCTTTTAACACTGAAAAAATACAAACGACATGTATTTTACAACATACCTCTCATCACTGATTGATATTATACACAAAGTTCTAGTTACCCAAGAAACAGTATGGGAACGGAACACAGTTGAAGGCAACCAGATGCTAGCATTAGAAAGATGTAATCAGAGATTAGATGTGAATTAACTAGATCCTAACTTGGTCTTGCCCACTATCCTCATCCTTTTTACATCTCAAATATAAACACAATTTAGCATGTCACTACTTCACAGGACGGAATAAATATTTTTTAGATATCTTAATGTTTAAAAAAAAAAAAAAAGCAAATAAGCTCACACTGAACAGAGTTTATTTTAAATGAAGTTTAAACAGAGGAAAAGTAGAAGTGTGTTTTGTTTTGTTTGTAACATCTGCTAGGAGCCAGAGGAGATGCCAGTACATCCATGATCGCAACAGTTGGGTTTGGCAATGGCAGATGTAGTCACAGCCAGTCCCGAAGAACACCACAGGTAGCTGTGCATCCTCAAACAGCACAGTGCGAGACGTGGGACCCCGCAGGGGACCAGTTCAGGACACTATCTGCATTTCAAGCCACTGATGTCAGACAGGCTCTAGTCTTACCGAACTCCCAGTAGCGACGGGATGACACAAGGTCTTCTCATTTAATTTCATCTGACGAGAATCTAATTAGCACTCATCAACAGCACTGGGCAAAAATAAGCTGATGTGTGATGAGTAGGGGCAACCGGGAATTGGCTTCAAAACCGCACTGCCGCTCCACACGAGAGGTAGAGCTGGCCTGAGGGGGTGCGGGCGCTGATGTCCGCTGCCCGGGCCTACCCGGCCACACCGGCTGCTGCTCCCACCCTCGGAGCTGCAGGTGCAGCTGTCTGCAGGGCTACATGGACCCAGGCAACCAGAACCACAAAGCTGATTAAAAAAAAGCATCGCCTTTCCAAAACCAGGCCTTTGTTAAACTTCAAACTGCCTCAGTGGTCCCACATCATTTTTGGTGTGCCCCCACAAACGCGCATATTGGCACAGCCACGGCGGCAGCAGTTACCAGGGCTGCAAGAGACATTATCAGTCACCTTTGCTGCCACCGTCAATGTACCATGGAACTGCACCCAAAAAACAGAATTGGACACAAATGGACACCTCAAATACCGTGTTCAGTTTTGGGCCCCTCACTACAAGAAAGACATTGAGGTGCCGGAGTGAGTTCAGAGAAGGGCATGAAGCTGATGAAGGGTCTAGAGATCAGTTCTTATGAGGAGCAGCTGAGGGACCCGAGGCTGTTCAGCCTGGAGAAAGAGGCTGAGGGGAGACCTTATCACTCTCTACAATTACTTAAAGGGAGGTTGTAGCAAACAGGGTGTTGGTATCTTCTCACAAGTAGCAAGTGACAGGATGAAAGGAAATGGCCTCAAGTTGTGTCAAGGGAGGTTTAGATTGGATATTACAAAAAAATTTCTTCACTGAAACAGTTGTCAGGCACTGGAACAGGCTGCCCAGGGAAGTGGTTGAGTCACCATCCCTGGAAGTGTTTAAAAGATGTGTAGATGTGGTTCTTAGGGACATGGTTTAGTGGTGGACTTTACCATGTTACATTAACGGCTGGACTTGAGCTTAAAGTTCTTTTCCAACCAAAATGATTCTACGATTGAATAACAAAGTCCCTTCTGCCTTACTCCATCTGGTGGCCTACTCCTTACATACAGCTGCTAGCAACAGCCATTTAGGCATGATATCTGGAATTGCAGCTACTAGAGAAGAAAATGCAAAGTTGGATTAACCGTGGTCCTCTAATAGTTATCTGTGGTTATTCCCTGGGTCCTGTAGCAGCCAGCCCACTCCTCACTCTGCATCCAAAGCAGGGTGTCCAGACACGGTGTGCTCCGATCACACACAGCCATCAAGACCTGGCCCAGTCCCCACAGGCTATCTATCGCCTTTAACCATAGCAGATAAATTGAATTAATAAATTTTCTTGGGGAAAGTGCAAGTTCAGCAAGAAGGGATTTCTAAGGATAAGTCCCGTGAACAAGCAGAAGCCACGGCTGGAAGCCTTTTCCTCATTATTTAGATTGAGCACTGCAGGGAAAGGCAGAAGGCACTTCTGAACAGTGATCCACATAGGAAACGACACTTTGCATAGAGCAACCGATGATTCAATAAGCTGCACTCTAGAGCAGAAGGCACCACTTTTCTTCCCTCAAAAAGCCAATGTAAAGGACAAACTCTTTTGAAAAACCACAGTACTATGAGATTAAATACTATTTTTCCTTTTACATGGCAAACCATATACGGCTGAACCCTTAAGGAATATATGAACTTCCATGTGAATGAAGCCCATTAACTATCACACAATGAATGCAGCCTGTGGTCCAGAATCCATTTCCTTTTAGAAACCAAAGAGAAAAAAGAAAGCTTACGATTGCTACACACAAGTGCTGACTCACTCAAGGTCATTCTGCTCCTTCCCTGAACAAATTGTTTCTTTGAGACCCAGACTATCATGATATTTCAGAAAAGTATAGTTTTGGTGGGAGTCAGGAAGCAGAATTTTAAAATAGCCATGTAAATAGCATAGTAAAATAGTATCAGATTGCTCAAAGGAAGACTTTTCAATTACTAAGTTACGAGAATACAGATGATTGCCCTATTTTTTTAAACATGTCTCTCTCATAATTTTCTGTTTAACAAGACAAGAATTAACTTTAAAGTGCTGTAGAACAAGGCAGGAATTAACTTCAAAGCAGTTCCTGACGTGGTAGCAGAGCACCACACTGCTTCAGCAGAACAGCCCTACTTCGCAAGAGGCTGCAGCAGGACAAAGAGCAGCTCTGTCCCCATCTTTCCTGAGAATATCACGTCTTCTAGACAGGACTCCCCAAACCCACAAGGAACAAAAACCCTACACACCTAAATAAAAAACACAAGCAGAGAGAACTCACAGCCTTAGAAAGCTAACAGGAATCTTCAAGGCAAGGCTTAGTGTGCTGCCTATAGGTCCCTGACAGGACCTTTATCAAAACCTAGGATAGGCAGATAGGCTGTTTTCTACACCTCATTCTTGAAATGGGTTCCTTTGAAAGGAAGGAGTACTTTTTAAAAGAGAATCTCCGTTAGTTGCCTGTTTATATTTTCATCTGAAAAGAACAGAAAGTTTTAACTATATCCAACCTTTGAGTTCATAAACAGAATTTTGACGGTTTCAACCAGGAGGCTCCTGGTGATTTTTAGGAAGGAAGACTGAAATACAAGCTTTGATTAACCTTCCTTGACATGCAAACTTCCTCTCAAATTCATAAAATATTTCTGATTCCAAGTGAGAATAACTTCTGTTTTGATACCACTACCAGTACATTTTGATATAGCCATTTACTGGCAAGGCCTTTCATTGTAACTAGGAAAGAAACACCAGAGTTAGATAGGGAGAGAAATCTACTCTGAAACTCACTCCGGAGCTTGCAGCAATGAACCCTTAGAGCTTTTAAAGATGCTGAGGTGCCCGACTGCTGCCCAGGCTCCACACTCGGCCTCAGCAACAGCTCCCGGCACTGCTGGATACGCAGCACCCGCAGCACTCGCGGCCTGAGAGGGTTTCAGCAGGTGGATCTGCTGCTCTGCATGTTCAAAAGAAGGGGAGCAATGGATGGATAGACAGAAGTATAACACATTACTCTGAGACAGAAAAACAGCTCTTTCAAACACTGGTTTCTTTAAACACACAAGACACACTCCTGCTGATGCCAATGTGTGTATTCAGAGATACGACACAGATTCCAGCCAAGTCAGTAATAAAAATGCTGTTGTCAGAAGCCAGGGCTTCAAGCAGTTTGGTTGCCTGAAAACAGCTAATGGCTTCTCGGTTGTGTAAGACACATTAATTTAGAATTACAGTAATATCTACTACTTTTTTTGTGGAAAGCCATTACACATTTCAAACGATTTTTCTTTCACTAGCTCACAGTGTCTACAAAAATCAGGATTTGTAGCACACAAAGCAAGAAGGGGGATGTAATTTAACACAACACAGTTGTGCCTTACATTGCTTTGAAGACAGGGAATGTTCAATGGCAAACACACTCCAGTTTTATCACTTAAGCTTTCTTAGCACTCTAGTCGTACTTGCTGAACAGGTTTATTACTTCTACCGGATGCCAGTAGCAGATTTATTTAAAAGAGGCAGGCTGCCTTTCACAGACTTTCTAGCAGTAACTGTTCTTTGCGTGTAGTAACTATTACATACAGCATTTACCTGGTTAATGGCTTTAGGGCACCTCTGGGACATTAGTTGGTAAAAATAAAATACAATAACACAAGCAAACAACACAATCAGATTAATGTGTCAAAACAGTTTTTAGCACCTGTGTATAAGCCTTCATCAGAGAAAAGAACAGTCTGGAAAGACGACTTTCCCAGCAGCTGGGAGCTTTCCCAGTACACGCACACACTCTTGGAAACCCTCATGCCATCTGCTGAGAGATTAGGAAAGTGCAGCGCAACGAATGACAGAGCCGAACGAGTCCTCAATGCTGCCGAGCATTTCACATACTAGTTTAATTATTGTAATATTGATGTTGAAATGCCCGCTGTTCCTGATGAAGTTCAATAGGGAAAAATAATCTGCTTGAATTGTGTAAGCTACCCAAGAATTTTCAAAGAGCTATCTGGAACTTAAACTACCGATATTCAGCAAGTCGAGGGCACTAAGTCACAAAGATCTATAACCAAATATTGTTCAGTATGTTAAAAAGATAAGAATATGACATGGGAAACTTAAGCTATTGATCTGGTGAGGACACTCTAAATTTGCAAAAACACTGGTATTAAACTGTGTTTGTTAGGGTTTTTTTGTTTGATTGTTTGGTTTGGGTTTTTGTTTGTCTGGTTTGGGTTTTGTTTGTCCTAAAGATTTTCTGCTCCATGTCATTACAAGCTGGAAAAAACACATCTAGTTCTAAGTCAACGTAAACCCTAAAAGTTTATTAACTCATCACAATAAACAAGTGGGTAACTGGCATCCAGTGCAGGTGCTTCTTGCCTGCAGGGTTGAGCTGCTACCCCAACACTCCAGCACTCTCTCTACAAGTGTTTGGAGGCAGCAAGATACTTTTGTAGCTGGTAACAAAAGAATTGTTGAGAACTGAAGACTGGCAGAGTACTATTTCCACAAAAGCGATCACCTTTTTTTTTTTATTTTATTTTTTTAATTTACCAATCCGCCAAGCATATAACTGCCTATCTGCTTTTCTGCTGGGTCACAGCAGCAGGTGACAAACACAACCTCCCCCAGAATAAACGCTGTCCCAGGGGATCTAAAGGGGGTGTATGGAAGACTAGAGAGGGACACCTTTGTTCTTCTTTGCACTGCAACACTACATCCAATCTGGCCCCAAACAGTACTAAGAAGTTAGAAGAGGTTCAGAAAAAGCCTTGTAAAGGACTCAGGATCTGGCAAGCCTACCCTGAGCGGAAGGCCAGCACAGTCAGCTTTTCCTCTAGCCCACAACAGTTTCAGAAGTGTTGCAATCTCAGTCTGACATTAATTATTAAAAGAAGATTTACAGTAACAGTACCGTAATTCTTAAAGTCAGACAGACCAACCTACCTAGATCTGCTGGCCAGCAACTGTTGATGTAACAAATGCAAACTGGATGCTGCCATACAGAGATATTCTCCCAGAAAATTGCAAAAAGCAGCAGCATATTAATCCAGTTCTAGCCTGATCATCTAATTTAATTTCTGAGTAATGCTGTTCCTATGTATGAAGAAAAACAATGCTGCATGGATATTTTCCTAAACATATACAAGCCAAATGAGTTCTGTCCTCAGTTCAAGGACAATCTCCACTACAAGCACTAAAGAGATGTGTTACTAAAACGGATCATTTTGCTCAAAGAACAAGACATGAAGCTGGAACTCATTTCCGAGAGATAAGGGGTTAAAGCAGTTACTCATTTCCTCAACTGGACAACTACTACTATTGTAAAGTCCGTATTCAGTTGAATTCCATCAGGCCATGCTTTCTTAACACAATCTGACATGTACCTCTTCAAGATCTTGGATTTTTTTCCTCCTCTCTGACACTTAGTAGTAGGCACTAGAAATAAATAAACCCCAAAAGCCAAATAGTAATCCAAATGTAGAAGTAATATGTAACTATCAAGTTGGGGAGACTGATGATGGGACCGAATAATTTCTCTTTTTAAAAAACAAACTCAATACACACTTGCCAGGTCCTTTACAGACAACACAATACTAGTTTTTGTTTCAAGTTCATAACTTGGCTCTTAAAGTAGTTGATAATGAACCAGCAGGCATTATTTTAAATCAACCAGTTTTATTAAATGAGCCAGAAAGGAAAGAGGCAGGGCTAATTACCAACATTCCTTGATGAATTACCTAGCGGTGTGTGGTAAATCTCCAGGCGTCTTTGTCTTTATCCCCAAATTTATCCCTTACTTATTTCTCAAGAGGTTAAAGGACATGGGGCTAATTAAGGAACCAGTCCAATGACAGACACAATCATTCAAGGTAAGGCTGGTTTTTATTCTTTCAAGCTTTTGCATCTCTGCCTGGTACTTCTTAATCTAATTTAAAAAAAAAAAAATATTACTGCTGAGGAGGGGGAGGAAAAGTGCTAATCTTGTCACGGTCAGGCAGGTTGAAATTGCCATGCAGTGCTGGGCAAAATGCTACATATTTGTAATTTAGCCAATAAGAAATTCCTTAAGCCTCTCTTGAATGGCAGGAATGTCTCCAGCTTGTCACTTTGAATTCATTCATTACACAGGTTCAGTGTCTCAGAGAATAATGCTGCCAAACTAGCTGAAGAACTGAAATATTTGCGAGTATACATAATACCAAAAGATTAATTTAAGCAGATCTACATTTTCACATTTAAAATTTAACATCGATCAAAGGTGTCAGCAGAGGCCTCCCTCGACCTCCACCCGATTCCCCCGCTCTCCAGCACCGCGTGTGGCTCCGGGCTCCGTTGCATTCCAAATTAAGCCACAGACTCCACAATCACAACTGCAATGACCAGCACTCACCCTCTTCATCTGCCCTTGGCTCACCCAGGGAAGTGGAATAAGGTGGTTTTCAAATTAACATTCACCAAAAAAGGACTTAATACAAGCTGCTGAAATCTGTTACCCGGTGGGCTGCAGAGCCTCATCAATGCTTTTAATACCCACAACTATGGGCACCTACAAGTCTTTAGGAAGATTAACTCATCTTCTGCAGGTCTGAAACAGTCACTGACACGTGGTGAACCACCATTTTCCCAAGGTCTGGTAACTCAGCCATCAGATAATACGTCTAGACCACGAAGAAAAAAAAAAAAGTGCTTTCAAGCTGTAACAGAACAAACTTTACAAGCTCTCCTTAACTTTGTGGATGTTATCACGCCAGCAGAAAGACAGCAAATCCTCAAGACCACCAACTAGGGTACAAACCACCAAGAACCTTCTAAAAGGCGATCAGACCTTGGACCTCCAGATGCCTATATTGTTTTGTGTGAATATATCCTTAATTTCCTCCATGTCAACAATATTATTTCAAACTACCAGGTAACTACTGTGAACTTGCAGGGCAAGAGTTCTACGATAAGTAGCAGTTTTTCAGCTATCTTCCCACTCTGCTCAGGTACCTGGGTGTTCTGCTCACAGAAGCATTTGCCCAGAAAGCGTCCTGACCTCTCAGCAGCACAATCCAGCAGCAGCACAGTTTGTCCCACAAGCTTGAGAGCTGTATTTTGTGCCACAGTGACCACAGCCAAAGAGCCAAGATGGAAAGACCAGACGTGTACATCAGCGACAGCATTTCTCTCAAGAGCTAAACAACACACGTATTTGCATCCATAGGAAAGGACGCTTGGGACGAAGGCTGGAAGCAGTGTTTTGCACTAGCAGTCAAGCAGTCAGATACTTGTACACAGAACTATGTTGTCCCCTTTAATTCCATGCATTTTTAATGTCTAATAACTTAAGTGTTAAGCAAGAGTTTACATTTTACCTCTGTTACTAACCACAGCCATCAAGCACCAGTGCTTGTTTTGGAATAGCTTTCAACCCACTAAGCAAGCAAAAGATTTAAAGCCTGAGAAATAATGTTATACTTACGTGAAGGCTCAGGAGACAAGGTAGGCTTTAGTGGTTCTGTAGTTAAATGCAAGTTTTTCTTTATGAAGAAATTACTGTAGGCTTAAGTTGCGTATACCAGAGTCACTGAGTGTTAAGTAACCTTAGTTTAAATGTTCTATTTGTAGTTCACCAAGACTTGGTCTGGCAAATCACTTGTCTAAGTTCTCAATTGCAAATACACGCCATACTTAACATACAGGCACACACTATCTACTATTGTCAAGTTAGATTAAATTAACTTTTAATCAGATAAGTGTGTCCACAAACACACATTCCCTGTAGCAGATGCTACCACATGGTTATCTTGACATCCCATTGTTTCTGTTCTTCAGAACCATGAGATAAGTCCTCTGTACAATGAAGTTTCATGGTAATCATTACACCAAGAACGCTATCGCTAACTGCACAGCCTTCCCTGCTAGGCAGGTCTGCATTCCCACCTCAGGTCATGCTCTGCAATAAGCACACTGGAAAAGGACTAGGAGGAGATGTTTTTTTAATATATATGTCCATAATCATTAACACCACTCAGAAGGCATGCTTAGCATTTCAGAATTGAAGAAATAGGGGGTATCTGATGCAAAGAGCTTATCGTGGTGGTGCATTTAAAATCTGAATGAAAAACACCCGGACGGTGAAGGCGAGAGGCCAGCCTGGTCACCTGCACCCTCCCGAGCAGCACGGCTGCAGCGCTGCTCGCATCAACTGGGAGACAGGGAAAGATGAGCACGAACTACAGCGATGGGACGACATTAAGGAAGAGACAAACAGACTTGCTCTGGTATCAGTGGCGATTAGCACACAGTACTGCCATGAGATGGGCAAAAACTCTTGAAATAACAAAAACCAAGAGCAGAAATCCAGTAAAGAGTATCTGGTTCAAGGCCTTGAAAAGAAGAGGTTTCCGCCTGTTTAGGACCCCAGGTGAAATAAGAAAAGCCACAACGACAAGACAAAGCCATAAAGAACTGTATTTCTAGCACCAGAAAAGCAGTTAATATCTACTATGAAGATACCAACCTAGGCAGTGTGGCAGGGTGAATCCTAAGTGGGATACTTAGTGGCAGAGAAATTTTTAAATGTCCAGCATATTATAAACATTACTGTATGCAAACACACTATTAACAATTTGTTAATAACAAATATTAAAACTGTTTTTCTAGCCTATATTTCCATACATATGTTTTTCTATATACGTCACATTTTGGGGTGAACTGCCCTGTTAGCGGGAGCAGGCGCTATGAGGGAGCACAGAGAAGAGAGATCTCAAGCTGCAGATCAACGAAGCAGGACCCACCTTGTCCGCATCCCCTGGAGCATGGGAACAAGTTTGCTCACTTTCCAGAAACAAGGATGAAAGGGACGTTAGCATCCTGTAAGCAACCTCTTACACCATCTGCTGGTCAGGAGACCTGTTTTTATCTCATTGCCCGCAAAGCATTTGTGCAGTGTCTTAAAGACTTGTGCACCACTGCAGGAACACGCTGGTCCATGCTGCAGACGCCTGCTGCGGGTTCCCACCTCAGCCCTCAAGGCTGTACTTTGCAGTGGCATCCGACGTGGCTCTCCCATCTCAGCACCTGTGCCAAATGGAAGTTACATTCTTAAATCCCCAAGGACAGTGAAAGGAGGAGGAAGAGAGACATCAGAGGCCCAGTAGATTTCTTATTGTGGTATTCATTTGGTGTGACAACACTCAGGAGGAAGGGGAGGTGAACCAACCGCACCCTGGGGAGCGTTAGCACGCTGCATCAGGGACAGACTGGGACAGGGACCACACCATTTCACCACAACACGTCCAGCTTAGGCTTCCACCAACCTTTGTGTCATGGCCCACTGCATCACATTAAAAACATGACAGAACAAGCACCACATCCATGTGCCAAGGAACACCAGCAAATAACACGGGCGGACAGAAGGAAGAAGCATTCGCCCTCATTTTTCCACCTTCCATCTTAGTAAGACATGCAGAGGGCTGGATGTCAGCTGCCCACCAGTAATGTTTTAAATCCTGCAAAAACTGGTAATGTTTCCAAAGGAATTGATTTGCAGCTCTATGGGCGATGCAGGCCCTGAGCCTCCTTTCCTGACTCCTGAGGATGCTCCAGTGTATCTCCTCCCACGGAGGACATAAGACTGCTCATTCCAGTTGCAGTTTCTGCAATGTCACATTGTGTTTCGGGCAGGCAGGTCCAAGGTACTTAGGGGACTGTGCTATGCTTGTTCTGAACAGTAAACTTTATCCAGAACTCAGGCCAAACAATACAAACCACACAGCACAGCTTCAACCCAAGTTTTGTAATGTCTCTCAATGAGCAAACAGGTGAGTCTCCACCACTCCCCGAGCCCAGTTCTCTGAACTTCTGCAATATGTTTTCTTCCTGGAATACTGCAAATTCTGTAAACAAGACTACTTCGAGACAAATGGACTTATTAAAAAAAAATAGAAGTGAGCAACCTTCAAAGGCAAGCCTTAATCAACATATCGGGTCTGACTACTTCTATCAGCAGAACTTCTCAAAGACTAACCCAAAAACAAGCAGAGGATCTCGCAAGCTTTGCTTGCATGAATAAGGCACTATGGCTGGTAATTTCAGCCTTTAAAGTTGCTCCTTGTTTGGTTGTTTTTTTTTCTTTCTTTTAGATGTTTTAGATGAAGGAAAAACTTTTTCCTGCTATGTCTCTTAAAAGCACATAAAGAATGGTGAGCCCCATACCCGTACTGCTTCAGTGCAGCTCTGGTGAAAATGCCAGAGGGACCTTAGTAAAACTCCGGTCATATAAGTCAGCATTTCTGCGTGCTGAACAAAAAAATTCTAAAATCAGCTGCCCAGACAGAGGTAGAAGACTTAAAACTATCCTAAAGATGAGGATAGGGTGTCACTGTCTGTCAGAAAGGCAGGGAGTTGTCCTGCCGCTGCCAGGGGCTTGGCAGGAGAGATCACTCACTTGCAAGAGTCCTGCAAGTTGCTTGGTAGGAAAAGAGGCTGGGAGTGGGCAGGGGGGGTGCACGAAAGACATGAAAAACAGAACCCAGCAACTATATCACATCATCAGGAGATGCTCCCTCAGTAACTGACAACAGACAGCTGCTGGGACTACAGCAGAAAAGCTAATTCTGTGATATCAAGCAGGAAGACTGTAAGACAGGAAGCCGGAGACAGCTATGGGGAAGCTGATTAACGAACCAGCTTCACTACGAACCGAGAGCGTATTCTCTCGATTTCTGTTAATAACAGCAAAGGATTTCACCACCTTTAACACATTATCACCACAAGGTATGGGATTAATAGCAGTAATATTTTGCAAACGGATGACTGAGGAGCAAAAGCACTAGCCTGTCATCAGGTCCCAGTGACGACAGGCAGGGCCCTGAGGCACGACCTCCTCGGGCCTGAGCTAACCCTGCTGACACAAACAAACCCGTTCTCAGATCAGCTCTGGAATACCAAAGCTGAGATCCGCAGCAGTGCTTCTGCTCCAGCACATAAGGACTCCTACCAGGCAAGAGAATAACCGCAATCAACAATAACAAAAAGAACTGCTTCTTAATATCAATAAGTATATAAAACTAAAATACACCCGTATGGAAGAAGCTACTCCATAAAACAACCCACTGCCACTGAAGCCATCTCAAGACAAATTATTTGCAAAGAAGTTGACTCTTAAATGAAAATATAAACCTACTTTGTACCTCAGGAACGGATACTGATCCAACATTAATAGGGCTTGGAACTACTCCAACGATCAACATTTTAAGTTACATGCTCCTATTTCCAATGCAGAGCAAGAAGCTGAAGTGCAGCAGAAGCAAATAAAGTCTTGTGACACATCTCTGTAACGTTCGTCTTCAATTGCTAACAGGAGATGGATGAGAAGATGCTTAAAGATAAACCAGCCCGTACCTCTATGAAGCTAGTATCAGCTCTGCAGAAGGAATACTGAAAGCTGTAAGAAATCTTCCCGTTGCTACTAGACTCAAAGAGATACCATTTCAAATGTGTTAGACCTACTCCCACAGTCCATCTCTTAAGCAGGCTGTACAAAGCAACACAAAATTTGAATTCCAACAGGTAATTTCCTACCTTACCACGCTACATTACTTGGCAGAGAAGTGATGCAAGAAGAAGTCGTTACTCAAGAAAATGAAATCCTATTTATTCATATAGCCTTGAGCATACCACATTATGTTAATTGGAGATTCCTATGCAATGTGACATAGATATGTTATGTATTTCTCTCTCTTTCCGTATTGTTTCTAAATTAACATCTTGAAAACAAATATAAAATCCAAGCTCATTAACACCTTTGGCTTCTTTTTAAATCAGTCATTCCAAACTACCATCCTCAGGCATAGAATCATAGAACCATTTCAGTTGGAAGAGACCCTCAAGATCATTGAGTCCAACCTTTAACCTAACTCTGGCACTAAACCATGTCCCTAAGAACCTCATCTAAACGGCTTTTATGCACCTCCAGGGATGGTGACTCCACCACTTCCCTGGGCAGCCTGTTCCAGCTCCTGACAGCCTTTTCCATGAATAAATTTTTCCCAATATCCAATCTGAACCTTCCCTGGTGCAACTTGAGGCCATTTCCTTTTGTCCTGTCACTTGTTACTTGGGAGAAAAGAACAACCCCTTCACGCTACAACCTCCTTTCAGGTAGTAGTAGAGAGAGATAAAGCCTCCAGGCCGCTCACCAGCATCATTGCCCTTCTCTGAACTCTCTCCAGCAAGTAGTATTCTCCTTCTCACATTCTAAGATACCAGAGAAAGGGCAAGTCACGCAATGTAGTTAAAACCACAAAACATTGTCAAGTTCAAGAAGCTTGGGGTGGTTTTTTCAGATGCTAAGTTCCAAACCAAGCAAACAAAAACAGCTGCTACATTTGGTGGGATTTATTTGTGAAGTAGTATTCAAAAAGACCTCTTCTAAAGAAAGTTGCCTTGCAGATCAGCATTTCTGAAAGTGTAAAAATCCCCTGTTTGTCTATCTCATTCTTTAAGGTCACTAAATCCAGACCATCTGGATAATAAAGTTACCAACTTAGTTCCCTATTTATCTAATTAAAACTTCTGTACAGCTCATATGGAAAATCTGTCTACAGCTAAAAAACAACTGAACTGTAAAAAGCAGCTGCCGGGAAATGATGTCACTGGTCCAGCGTTACTGCAGGCAGAGCTGGCTGGCAGCGCATTGGCACCAGGAAGATCCCGATTTATTGTAAATCTCATCTTTTGGGCCAAACAATCTACTAAAAAACAACTACTACAACCAAAACAAAACAAGCAAAAAAGCAACACCAAAATTATATGAACCTTTGAGCCAAACCCTACTCTTCCTGAAGCATCACTGGTAAATTTTCAGCAAGACCATGACTTCAAGCCTGGTATTTAGTACTAATTTTTGTTTTAAAGAACTGGTACAATTTTATAAGTAAAGATAAAAGGCTGAATCTGCTTTCCCCCACCAAAACCACAAGCAGCAAAACTATACAAAGCAGTCTCTTTTCTCTCATGGGCAGAGACCAAAAGGACTTGTTTTTACTAATTTTGACTGTTACTTATGAAAATGCAGGTGATGAGAAGACAGGCATCATTTTGTTCCAGCAAGTAGCTCAAGTTTCCACAACCATCACCTTCAATGCATAATTCTCTTGTCATCAAAAGGTTGTCGTTGCCAGTTACTACTTTTAATTTACAAGCCAGTTAAGGATACATTATCTTAATTTTTTGCTCTACAGGGTCGTGCACGCTGCCATTTGGGCCAAAGACACGTGCAGGGGAGGCATCTTCCCTCTTTCCAGAAGACTCTCCTCCATCAGGAGGGAATGGGGGACACATAATTCTTTTGCAGTCCTGAAGGACTAGGATTCAAGTTCTTCGTGTGAAGCTCCCTAGCAATGCTCTAGCAGGTTACAGATTTCCGTACAAATCCAACGACAAGCCAGTTCCTAGTAACCTCGCTTGTAATAACTAAGCATCACCTTTCGGCTGCAGTATCTTCTGTAGTTTGTCCCTCCGAAATAAAGGGCTGCCTCCCCTCCTCTCTCATAGAAAGAGGTAATTGTAAAATGAACAATATAGACAACCGCTAATGCTTCTTCAAGACATTACACTCATTCCTTAACAATATAATCGGAAAATAAACATTTTCCTACAAGTTTTCAGAGAGTTTCAAAAAACTCCTAAAATTCACATCATGACATGTTAGGATGAAAGGATATAAAAACGTTACATATTTAACTAAGTGCATTACAGACAAAAAAACTGTTTCATAGCACCTACACATCTGCTGGATCTGAATTATAACTATGGGGCCATAACCTGGAAACAAGTTTAAGGAGTTGTTATACACAAGCATTATGTGTAATGCACAAACGCGGTGTGTAATACACAAACATTAGAAAAAATAGCTCTTCCTAGTCAATTTCGGACTCTTTACTATATGCACACCTGCTCAATGTACATCATATTTAATTTTTAATGAAAATCTGTATGTGTGTATCTATCTATCTATCTATATATATATAAAATTCAAAATTCAACTGTCTCCTTTTTGCTCCCAGATTACAGACACTTCTTAAGTACGACTCTAGTGTCCGCATTAAGTATTAGTTTTGGCACTGTCAGCACAATACCATAATGCAGATTCAATAAATAAAAGCATCCTACATTTCCTCCATAAACCCATCACATGGACTGCCTGAAAATCCTGAGCCCGTAAGTCTATTTTAAAACTAGATCTTTGAATACGTATCGTCGGTATATAACAGCGATGAGCAAACTACAAGCGGATTGTAACCAAGCTCAATTAATTTATCTGGTAAGAATACGCTTACCGACTGCAGGCGGTTACTAAACATCAGCTGTAATAAAAAGATTTAGCAGTAACGCAGAGCATATAGATAACTCTTCAAAACTCAAGAAAATTTTATTTTATTTTCATGAAATACGTTAGCAAATTTCTCAAAAATATTTTGTATTCTTTCACTCACACATCTCATACTACTTTACTCTACTTGGACTTAGCCAGTGCCTGAAATTATCTCTTTTCTAGCTGTTCATGTTTTTCCCCAGTAATTAGCAAGCTACATCCCCCTTCGACAGAGGGGTACTAACAAGCTCCTACAGTTTCCAGTAGGACAAGGAATCCAAAGCTACTAATGGCAAACAAGTCATTTAAGCAAAAAAGGATTACGAAGGCTTGTTGCAAGAGGCTGGAAACTGACCCGTATTTCAGATTAAGGCTTTCTGAGGAGCTCTTTTGTAATGAGTTTTGACACCATTTCACAAAAATATTTCATTGTTTGCTTTTAAAAGCCAAAATATTGATTTAAATATCTATTAATAATTTCTTCTTTTTGAAAATAACTAAGTACAGGAAAGGCGGAGAAGCGTCTTCCAAAGGGAAAATGACGGACACATTAGTTTTGTAACAAAACCTCCCTCCCAAGATCTCAAAGTTTAAAGAAAATGAAAGTCACACAAACTTTTAAAAACAACCACGTTTTCCATTCTTCACTACCGGGACACCAAAACAAGCTGCAAATAAAGCCAGAGCGCAGCTTATTTACAAAATTTCACTGCCAAAAATCTCTATGACCATGTCCCTATTGAAAAAATAAAAGTACGTTTAAATGAGCGAGAGCTCCTGAAGAGAAAGGCACAGAGACCGGCGTACCTTGAGCACCTCCATGGGCACCTGGGTGGCGGGGGGCAGGCTGGTGGGGACGCTGACGTTGATGGCAGGTGTCTGGCTGACGGGTACTCGCTGCTGCATGAACTGGGCTGCTTGCTGCTTCTGCTGCTGCTCCCGACGCTCCTGCTCCTGCATCTGCTCACGCATGAGCTGCTGCCGTAGCAGGATTCGTGAGGTCATGCTGGAGGAGCTTAAGGGAGGCTTGGAAGCGCCAGGATGCTCGGAATTGCTGTGGGAAGACCAGAAAGAGACAGGATCAGCTTCCACAAGCGGGATCACGGCTGCAGCGGTCGGAACTCGCAGAATTGCACCCGAACGCGGGGTGGGATGGGTGAGGATACGCCGCACCACGCGAGAGGGAATTTGGAGCCGACCTACTTCAGGTACTTAGCGGCCACATTAGGCTGCCTTAACTCGACTGCAGCTCGCCATTGCCAAATGCCAATATCCAACTGTAAAGAGTATTTGTTGTTTCAATTTTGCAGCAACCAACCATAGCAGCAGGTACTCATATTCCTTTTTTAAAAGGTAAAGGGCTGCATCAAGTCTAATAACAGGTATAGATAATACTCCAGGTCTAATGAAAAAAATAAACAGATAAAATAAATCTACCTCTCCCGTGAAAGCACAACATAACAAAGTTCAGTTATTTTCTGCAAAATGCTACCTTGGAGTTGGATTTGCTGGTGGTGACACACTTCGTAGCTAGAAAGCAGGTCCGAAAAAAAACGAACCCAGTTCCCGCTTCAGGCCTATCAGTATCTTCTGAGTGCAGTGAGATACAAGAACAGGCAGAAGAAACAACCCTAACAGCTTTATTTCAGCCACACGTTATAAAGTGTATTGAGCTGGCACTGCACTGCTTCACCAGCCAAGAGCCATTGCTAAGCCACTGGCGACAGAGCCTCCTTCCAGACGGTGTGCGACAGAAGTAAAATCCATTCATAAGACATTTCTGTTGCATAAGGCACAACAATTACTGTATGCAAATACCAATCTGCCCGTCTTTTGAGGGAAGGATGTTGGAAGTGGGTAAGAATAAATGAGTCCATACAAGAAAGAGCTACAGTGTGTACAATTCAGGATATTTGGTTTCTGACTCTGCTGCAGCTGATGTTGGCCCACGGCAGAAAGGGCTCGTTAGGCTATAACGATGCAGGGCCATACAGGAGAAGGCAGCAGAGACTCTCCCGCTCTAGGAGGAGGCTGCTCCTGTGAAACCCACCTCTGGTTCCAGCATTTCGGTCCGACCTGAACGATGGTGACCAGACTGGTGGCACAGGGGCCAGCATCCCTTCCAGGGCTCACCTGGGGGCTGTGGGCACCCACAACTACTTGTGCTTGGGCAACCAGAGCCAGAGCTGCTGGAAGTTTGCCGGCTTTGTTTAGGGCCAGCGTTGACAAAACCAGTTCAGAGTAGAAACAAAAAAGGAGAAGCCACACTTAACTCCCTCAAGGGATCAAACTCCGCTTTTCCGGAGCACACATGTTGGAGGCAGGGAGGGAGGGAGGGAATCATCTTGCTATTTAAGACCTGTCAGGTTGAAACATTCGGAGAGACACTGATCCTTTTGATAAAACAAGAGAAAACCTTTGTGGTGAAACTAATGCAGCTGTGGAATAATCGCACTAATTAGCTGCTCAAGACAAGTCATTGACTGTGATACTTGTAAAAAAACACCACCCTTTCAATTAAGGGTGAAGCATTCTCACATCTAAACCCAGCAACGTTTTTCCTGGCTGCACATCTGAACCACTTGAACATTTCCAAATCAAGGACGTGTTTTATTTCCATGACCAAGATAGTTATAAATCAATGGTCTCCCAATTTTTGTGATCACTTACTGCTACCAGGAAAAAAATGTTTGAGTATGCACCCCCGATATATGTTTATTTATTGTTTATATACATGTGTTACTGAAGTGCTAACATTTTCTTCCTGGCCACTAAAAATATTGCTTGCCCCACTTTGGAGACCACTGTAATAGATGAGAAAAAACCGCACTGAAATGTTGCTTTTAAGGGAAGGCTTCATTTTCCCCATGTTGAGGAAAAGCTTATTTTGTATCGCACTAAGTAGGATTCTCACTTGCATGCTAATGACATTTTTTTATAGATACCTAATGCTGCAAAATTGGTAACCCAGCAGTTCCTCCCACCTTCTTCCATTTTGAACTGTTTCTCCGCCTACCAAAGCCAAGTGAGCTGAAAACCATCTCAGGAGAACCTTCCCATACACTAAAATTCTGGGGAATGCAAAGGAGAAAGAAGGAAAAGTTATTTCCGTGGCATTTCAAAGAGCCCCTGCCAGGAACCTCATCTCGCCCATGCAATTACTGTACCTACTCACACCAACACCACAACTGTCCTTGCAATGCCTGCAGGTGGTTCAGGGCTCTACCATCAATTGAAAATTGTCAACAAGAAGCTTCAAATATTTCGTCTCTGAAAGAAACAACAATCCCAGAAAGTGCCCTTCTGCCAAATTCTTTCCCAAAGGGCAGAGAATCTTCCAAGTTTTATTTCTTTTGTAATTCTGCTCAGTATTCTGGTTACTCACTGGAAAAATGGCTTAGATGCAATTAGGTACGTACTGCAAGGTCAGGCAATGTACTTTTTAAACAAGTATCAAAAGAAGACCAGAATCGGCAAGGGGAAGAAGAGTCTTATCTCATCCACATCCAGAACACGAGATTCTGGTGGCCAGATGAGAGGGAAGAAAAAGCCTGAGAAAAGATTATTGTACGTTTAGTTCACCCCTATTTCAAAGGAGAAGCCAGAAACCAGCGCAGCTACAACAGAGCCACAAGCTCAGCAGACACATCATTCTCTTACTCGCACATGTTACAATTTTATGCAATATAGAGGCAGACGGGCACTGGACACAGGCAGCACCAAGCTGCCAGACTGCAGTTACTGCCATTAATGCACTGGAGTTCAAATAACATCTTTATCTTGAATAAAAGCTACTTCACAGCACCTGTCTGAGCGGAAATTCCTGCCACAAGCACTGAGAAGGAACTGGACAAACACAAGCCAGCCCCAGCCAGCCCCGGTACTTACCTCTGAGGGGCTGTAAATCTCCTCCCGTGGGCAGGGTGGTCTCACCACACCAGCACTGCTTCCACTCACCACAAGTGGCACTGATGGACAACTGGTACAAACGCTGGTGGCTCATCCTCTAAGCCTGTCCCACACACAACACAGAGCATTCTCCCACCCAGCTTTCCATCCCCACCACGTCCGCTCCTCCTCTCAACTGCAGGATGCTCCACAAAAAGCTCCAAGGTAGAATGGAAGAAGGTTGGGGCTTCACCGCCACAAACCCTCCAGAAAGCAAACAGGAGTAGCTTTGTCAGAAAGTCATTTTTCCAATCAAAAATACAATTAAAAACTTGTTACGTCAAACGCTTCATCAAAAGAGTTTTGAAAATTCATCTGTTTAAAGCTTCTTGACCTTTCCATGCTGCTGCACAGGCAGATCTTCTCCCATGATCAAGCACGGAGCCGTGTGCTGCACTACGACCCAGAACCTGGACACGTGCACTCAAAACTCTCATACGTGAACTGATTCACCCCCAGATTATGTAGAGCTGGTAACAGAGCCCACACACACAACTGATACATGATGTGATTTAGATACTTCCTGCAAACAGGGTTTATGGGTACCATTTAATCGCAATAAATGAAACCAACTCATCCTTTTAATTGACGTATGATTAAACCAGTTATCCATTAGCAGTCTAATAAGCATAGTGTAATACAGAGTTATTAGTTGTGAGTGTCATGTGCCAATCAAATTAATCATGAAGTGATAATGTTTTATTAAAGAAGCTTAAATTACATATCCTTTGCACAGATGCCTGGGAAATGTTAGTTACTGTATACATAAATTATAATGCAAATAGTTGTTGCATAATAAAAGGCAACTGATCAGATTAAAAACAAGTTTGAATTTGTTGCCATCAACTCAAGAGATTACAAAGATCATACCTTTTAAAGCACAATCTACCTTCCCAAATGTGTACTGATTATTTTACCTTTGTCTCCTTGGGCAAAAAGACAAACTGGTCTTTTGCTGGTTAGTTTTGTTTTCAGAGCCTTATAAATTGATCAAACTATCTCTCTAGTTAACATGTATACCAGACAACTAATGTAAATAATGCACACATTATTTCGCATTAGCTATGTATTTGTTAAGAAACTTCTCTGGAGATTTTGAACTGGAAAATATTGTTTAACTCAGCTTTGCTGTTTAATTACTGTTTTAATATTTATGATTTTTATTTTTTTTTTTTTTTTTTTAGGAAAAAAGAAAAGCCTCTAATGTAACGTTTCTTAGACAAATTACAATAACTAAAATACAGACCAACTCCTCAAACCCAAAGTTTCCTCAAGCAGAGATTAACAAGAATCAAATAAAATGTATTAATAAAAAAAAAAAGGTTTCAAAACCAGTTGCTCTGGGCAGGATCAACCACCCTCCTCTAAGCAGGGAAATGGCACACAAGGGGGAGGCTGTTGGTCTCTTCCATTCATTCCGACTGTTTGTTAATGGGTTAGTCCACAGAGAAATCAGCCAAGAAAAGCAGATTTAGCACCTCAAGAAATCCACTGAGCTGCACCAGATCTCAGAGGTAAGAAATAACACGAGATTTAAATGCTTGTGTTTCATGTCTTACCCTTATCCCATTCATAATTATTTATAGAGAAAAGGCATGCACGTTTAAGTATCTGACATTAGCATAAAACTATCTTGATCTTTAAAGCAAGCAGACGAGCAGTTGCCAGCGTTACAACTCAAATACTTGGCCTGACCTCTGGAAGGCCTTACCAGAAGAGACCACCACACGGCTCCCCTTCCAACACCCCTCCTGTTCAATGACCGCTGGTTTCCTCAAAACTAAGTTTATTTGTACAGATTCTGTTTTCAGTCTCTCTACCAAGCAGTGAAACCTCAAGACACTTCTTGTTGCCCGTATTACGTATGTGGCTGGTGTAACAACATTTCCAGCAGCGTCTAACCTGCCAGTCAGCATTGCTGCTTGCCACAGAGAGGGGTGACAGAAAAGGGAAGAATACCCAAAGAAAAGAAAAAAAAGGCGAGAAGGAGTCAGATTGTCCCCTCAAAAAAATAAAATCAAATCCAAAACTCCAAAAATCCACAAACAAAAAACGCCCTACACAATCTCTTCTCCCTCATCTTCAGCTGAGCCAAGGGGTTCTAACTACTACAGCATTTTCCCTGCAGCACTTTGTATTTCATTCCTAAAATTTAGGAACTGATTGTGGGTTACAGTGACTACCTGCTCACCACACCAACTGCCTGGTGCTGCTTGAAGTGTCAATGTAAAAAAACAAACCCTTCAACAGCTGGCACCCTCATACGTCCCCACTTGCCAAGGACAGAGCAATTACATAAACGGTGTAGAGACCTTTATCGGCCTTTATAATAAAGCAAGGACTACGTTTCAGGCCTCTAGATGAAAGAAGGTTTTCATGTTTGAAGGTTATATATTTAAGGAGACATGCTGCATGCTGCTGCATCTGCTCCATCATCCAGATTAACAATTTTTCTGTCCCTCCAGTGTTTTATTCTCAGCTGTTCCAGCTTGGAGCTGCTGTCCTGCAGCAGAACCGCTTACCCGACACCAGGGCTGCACCCACAGAACAACCTGCAGCCCAGTGGGCATCCATCCATCTACCCGAATGCATTGAGGGCACCTGGTCAGCAGGGGAAAGAAGAAAAAACCTGAAACATCCACCATGCATATCTACTAACCAGGAAAGGCTGAATTACAAATCAAGTTAATTCACTTGTCCTTGATGGAAAAAAAAAAATAAAATCCAACAACACACACACCCCAACAAAAAAAACAATCACAGAAGGAAAAACATTCAATCCTCAGCTAAGATGTTTTTTAAGTAGCTGTACACCATTTAGTAGTTTTCCATTTTTCTTCCTGTCTTTAAAACACACCTTCACAAGCTGCTGAACATAACGCTTTCTGAACTTAATGAAAGCCTCTCTCATGACCCAGAAGCACTCAGTAAATAATTATTAAGCTCTGGAGGTGGCTTTTGCATGAGTGTTGACTTAATAAAATGCCTTAAGTTGATCTGCTTGAATGCCCATTTACTTGGGGACACAGCTTGCAGTATAGCTTGGAAAGCCTGATCACAACCAGATTAAGGAACAAGGTAAAACTAAAGAGGTTCAATCTAAAAGCTGCAAAGGTCACATTTTACAATCCTTTACTACGGTTCTTGTTAAGCGGGTGATGAATAATTGCAAATGTACGATATCCTCAAAGATTTCTATATATAAATCACTACAATGCACCTAAATTGAACCTCCCTTAGCCCAAAAGTGTGTGTTTGCCATGAAGTTTCAGAAGGCTATATTTGTATGCATACATATTAATAATTTTCTTTAAACATGGAGTATTTTATAAGTTTTCCCCTCCTGAAAGTCACCAGCCGGTCAGCCACAGCTCCTGTGGCTCTGCAGAAGACAGTGGCCAGCTCCCAAGCACAGTATTTTTAACTCCCAGAACACAACCTCCATCACAACACATCAATCACACAATCTGCTCACGGTGCCGCCGCTCTGGGAAAGCGCCACTTACAGACAGATGCTGTCAAAGGAGCTGGGCACGAACATCTCAACTCTAACAGCTTCCATCTTCCCCCCCACCTCGTGTCCAAGGGCTTTTGTGGAGCACCCTCGGGTGAAAGTCAAGCGGCGTCCAGGCCGGCCGTGTCTCTAGGGGTGGCTCCAGATAAGGCCCTGGCAACTCCAATCCCCACAGAGCAGAACGCGGGCAGCGGTGCCCAGCGCCTGCCAGCACTGCAGACCTGTGCAATCCAGCACCTACCGAGGAGAAAAGAAGGGGAGGGTTGAGGCAGCCACGCACGAGGTCTTGAGGTATCACGAAAAGGACTCCAAAACAGGCCGGGAGTTTGGAGTCAGCATCTCACTGCATCTTGCCTCACCCAGTTGGCTGTACCCCCCTCGCCGTCCCGCAGAGGGACACCCCGCTGCAGGACTGCGAGGAATGGGAAACGCAGGGTGGCGATGAAAGCACTTCTCCCATTCATTAATTAAAAGGGGTGTGATCAGGCCATTAACACCATCAGAGGAGTGGATAAGGACTTTCTGTAACGGCGTCTTCGTTTTCTCACGATCTTTATCGCCAAAAAGATGAAGGGAAAGGGTGAGCGCAAGACAAATTTGTTTTCTGGGACATAACTCCTTCACATCCAAGGTTCAGCTGGGTGAACCCCCACCGAGGAACCACTGGGGATGCATCTCTCAAGAACCAGACGTGCATGTGTAACAGTACGGAGACTCAATGTGACGGTGCACACGCTGCGTCCCTAGTGCCACCCCTGCTCCAACAGGCCAAATCCCCCAGGCAGAAAAGGAGCAGATACCTACACACATAAACAACTCAAGCTCCCAAAAAGTTTCCATAAAGGGTTAAAGGAATTTAAAAGGTAGCTGACTGCATTACCCAATACTGGCTTGGTGCTCTTCCTCAAATTTTCAAAGCCATCACAAACTTAGAGAAGATACTACTCCTACACACAAACAAACAAACAAAAAAAATATTTAAAAAAAAAAAAAAAGAAAAAAAAAAAAAGGCACAAGGCAGATTTGTCTTTCACTTGAAAGCCTGACCAGTCACCTTGTCAAAGGCGTTTTGAGCCATTTTTCAGACACCACATCTATGGGTACTTCCCTCTCTGAAGAGCTCTATACACATTTGCAAAACAAAAAGCCAGATAGCTAAAACAAGCAAGGGGTGATAAAAGAAAAAGCGAGGAGATAAGAGTCCACTAACAACTTCTGTAGTTCTTGATTTTGTAATATAGAATTTACCTTCTTTTATCTGGGTAAATAGAGAAGATAACACTGTCGCCGAGGGTGAAGATGAAGTGCGATCACCACACTTTTTGTTACTTTGCAGCTACACATTGCCCAGATCTGCCTCCACAACACCTTTCCACCGTGTCTTGGTTTAGAAATTATCCATCACTTACACAGTCAGACAGCAAGTTCATTCACAGAGGCAGCCCTGCAGAAAACAAGACCCAACCCTGTTGTGTTCACAGCTTGTACCTGTCATTCACACGCTCAGATTCCCTCCCAGCCAAAAAGCCACCACGTTCCCCGAGGCTCACAGTGACCCAGCAATTCCCAGCCTAAACCCCCTGTTCATCCGAGGTTTTCTGCTCTGCCTCCACTGTTACAGAGGTATTCAGTGCTTTCCAAAGACGAGGAGGCAGCTCGAAGCCTCATCTCACGCAGATGACATCCTTGCTCTGGTATGCTGAGCAAACAGGATCTTAAGAAGCAAAAGGGAAAGTGTTTATGGAAGATTTGCTTTAAATGATTAAGAACCCCAAACAGTCATAATGAAAACCACAAAGTGAATTCAGTGCTCGGTATGCGATAGGCTGGTGTTACCAATGTATAGGACTTGCTCCTCACAGCAAATCCTACATGCAAGGGAATAAACAATCCCTAACACATTATTGCAACAACTCTAGCATTAATACAATCTCGGACAGATATTAGGCAAACTCTCAGTTCAATCTCTAGCCACAACACTAGCTGTTCACTACAAGACCTGATCAGATGAGAGAGTGTCTTTAGCAACTTTTCTTTCTAACAAAGCAACTCTCCAGACTGCAGAAACCAATTCCTCATCGTCCACACATTTTAAACAAACTTCAATTTTAGAGTCCTTAAGCATTGCTCATAGTTCTCCGACATTTTTGGCTATTTATGGAAGAGTTATTGGGGCAAAGAGAATTCTTTTACTGTGCAGGCTGAATGGTTGGCGGGGAGGCGGGGGGGGAAGCATTTATTCAGCAACAAATTACTTTACCAACCAATGGGATATTTACACTGCAATTGCGATTTGCAATCGCAGGACAGATGTACCAGTCCTGCTGCCTTGGGTACTCACGGCAGAGACAGGAGGGTGCGATAAGCTCCAGCTCTGCATGTAACAAAGCATCAGTGATGTTTACAAACTTGGCTAACTGAGGCCAAGCGAAATGACAGTCATCACTGGAGGAATTGCCCAACCACAAACAACTACAGCAGAGATGGCCTTCCATTCCCTTGCTCGGGCTATTATTCAATGTGACCTACAGCACCTCTGACATGAGGTAATCCCAAACCAAGGCTCCTGGAGAAAACAAACCCCAGCAGTCCATCAGGATGCTCTGCTATGCTACCACGGGATCCAGCAGCGTGCTCAGCACAGCCACACCCAGCAACAAGGTCCCTCTGTCCCCAAGTACCTCTCTGAAATCCCAGCCACTCCCAGGTCAGGGATTTCCCAAGGTGGGTACATGGTTTTTCTGTGCTTACAACATTTGGGTGTTTGCTGTGGGTCATGTCCGAGCACCTCAGGGTCTGCAGCTGCACAGTACGGCTGGGTAGGTCAGTGCAAGTGCTGATCAGAGGATCTCTTCACCCACCATCCAACAGCTGTAAATTCTATTTTAAGTTCATGACATCTATATGAACTGCAGTCTTTCACAGAAATATTTAGTATTGATTTAAAGGCTGGAGTATGGGGGAACTGGCATCTCCCAGAACTGTTTTAGCAAGGCCCCCTCCACTCCCCTAAAAATATTCTGCACCTCATTTCTAGCCAGAAACTGTTCATGAACACCAGGGAGAGGGAAAGAGGAAAATAATTAAACTTGGGGTCATATGTAAATAAAATAACAAATCAAACACATGATACAGAATGAAGCCTCATTCAAAATAAGAACATGCAAGCAACATTATAATTATACTTTCTGATTTCAAAGTGTCCAAATATATACAAAAAGATCCTCCTCGATTTATTTATAAATATTTTCTTAAAAACTCAAATACAGGCCTGCTTCATTTCATTTTGCCATTACTTCGTTGTTCTGCATCTGTCTCGTGTTGTATCCAAAAAATGTAAGCTCTTCTTAAAGAAGACACATCAGTAAAAATCCTCATAAACAATTCTGTGCAACCAACTAAATTTTTAGAAATTAATACAGCTGCTGCAATTCTAGGGAAAAAAACTCTTTTAAAGTAGAACTATTCAGCATGCACCATGTTTTGCACTGTTTCATGACAACTGAGGCATGCTGTCCATGTAACTTGCTGCAGGAATACCACTCCTTTTCAAAATACATTACAGCTATTGGTTTATTTGGAGAAGAAAAAAAAAAAGGGGGGGTGGGCAGGCAGTCAACTCAAAACTATTTACAAGCCTTTTTGTTAGACCCTCTTAATCTCCTCTGCAGTGCCAGAAGCATAGCACTTGAATGGCTATTTCTGTTCAAAGCTATATTTGTTATGGAACTACTGCAAACTCCTGAATCATGTAAACAGAGACAAGAGCCAAAAAATGTTTCACTGGACTTGAAGTTGACATGTGCCTTAGTTACTAGGACAAAAAAAATAAAGGCAGGAGCTTAGTTTATAACCAATAAATCCTGCAAAGACTACAGTTAATCATGAATTCTTGCAACAGGGTTTTGTTTAATCTGGTTTATTTAGCATTTGTGACCTTGGCAAAGTACCTGTGGGAGCACCCCCCACTACTGTGGAGCAGAAATTCGCACCTTCTGTTATTTTAGGCTACAGCAGCCGATTATACAGCGCTAAATTAGTCACCCAGGTTCATAAACTTGCAGCAAAGTCACCTGGAAATGATGTCCAGTTCCAGACTCGCTGGAGCCCAGCGGCCAACAGTACTGCTGACCCTAAAAAGCCGTTTTGTAAAAGCTCTCAGCCTGGACTTGGTAGCAGCTGCGTGTTTCTGCAAAACAAGCGCTTGGGAAACACGCTGCTGGGAGCAAAATGACCCTCCCATTCCTTTAGCTTCCAGGCTGAGAAAGGTCAGCACTAGAAACCATCCCCTCACCTTCACCAACCACTTTGGATGCAAACTTCACTTTCTCTTCACTCACCTTCTGTTCCTCGGGCAGGAAGAATCCCCAATATGCTGCCAACGATGAAAAGCCCCAAAACGACAACAAAAGCCCATGCAAGTGCTTGATCCCAACTTCCCACATATTTCAAAGAGCCAGCGCTGCAGGCAGGGACAAATTCTACCGAGTGGTCTTCAGCACTGCACTGCAGAAAAGGTACTACAGGTACGAGGACAACCAGCATATTTTTTGGATAAGAATGAACCATCATAGGTGGATTAAGGAAAAATTAAAAAACATTTCCCTCATCATCCACAGAAAAAATCTGGACTAAATTGTAGTAGCCTGTTTGTGCCATACAACTATTTGCTGAATTCAGAAACTTAGTAGCTGCCTCATATTGAGTCGCCAATACGGGTCTAATACACTGAAAATACTTTTTACATCCTTTCAGGGAGGCTGCTGCAAAGCCACATTCAGGAACTACATTTTGCTTTCTAAGTACTCGGGGGGGGGAAGAATCTATTTTTAGCAACTTCCAGAACAAACACGATGATTTGTTAGTCTTGATTTTGTTTTTAAAAGTAGATAATAAAATGTCTTTTCCATTTATACTTGTAATAACTATCACTTACTGTAAGTTTAAGACTGTACAAATCAATCAGGAATGGTCAAAAGATACTTGACCTTAGAAGTGTTAACCTTACACATCTTTAAACTTTTTTGTCCCCTCTCTTCACAGAGCTATAACCTGGCTGTACAATTCCTAATCTAAATAGAAGGACATATATTTGTTTTTGCCTAGAACTGATACTATAGACTACTTAAAATTGTATTAAAGCCGGTATTAACCTCTACACACTCCTCAGTACAGAAAATTAGCATCACCTGTCCGAATGTCGTTATTCAATTAACACTTGCACAGCCAAAGCATTTACAATCCTATTTACAAGTTACAAAACAAAAAAAATCCCCGAACCCCCATGCCTGGACTAGGGAAAGCCATTTTCTGCAGGATTTCTTGTTTTGCAGCTCCCAGACATCTCCCTTTCTACACTAGATGGAGCTTTGTCCCTGCTTCCTCAGCCCATGGGCTGCATGGCGCCGGAGAAACAGGGGCAAGAGGCGAAGGGTGAAAGGACATGCAGGGAGCAGACACGGGGGTCTCGTGATACCACGAGTATCTGGGCTCTCGCTGTGCCCTCCCTGCTCCTGCTCCCCTTCCACCCCCATTCATCTCTCCTTCGAGCACTGTTTTGTCAAAGAATCGAAGATTTCAACCACTCCGAATCCCAAACCATCCTGCAACTTCTACCAGCCTCTCCTATGGCCATGAGGCACTGCCTCGAGTTCCCACCACATTACAGTTACGTTGCTTTTTCTCCCTTTACAAAGAGACAGCATTTATGAGTATTACCAGATCACACACCTGACTTGCCTGTTTGCTTTCCTGGATCCCTCTTTACATTCCCATTTATTTTCAATGTCCTCTGCAGTAACCTGAAACATCTGTACCTAATACCTCTGCTAAGGCTCCAGACTTGAATCCATTGACACTCCTGGGAAACAACTCATTGATTAGAGTAAAACTCCCCTTGACTTGTATCTGATGGATTCGGTCTCTATTATTTCAGAACATAGTTCAAGAGAAACAGCTCATCCTTTCTGGTGAGCTGCCACAACCCCATTAGGATCTTTCAAAGCACAACAGGATATGGTCCATCATCAGTATTTCTATGATGAATTTAAACTGAATGGGACAGAGAAGAGCCCAGGGGAATGAGTCACTCCTAATGTCACAAATGGCCAGCACTGCAACACAAGCATGAAAAGCAGCAGCCTCAGGCTGTATCAGGCAAGGTAATCCCAGAGAGGATGGAGAAGCACTAATGTCTGTAGTATAAGACATCCGTGTAAGACCCTGTGGGCAAGGGCTCCTGCCTGGTCACCTCTGCCCGAGAACAAGGATCTGAAATTGAAGTGATGAGAGAAACAAGAGCCCACATTATAGTGGGAAGTTAAAGTAAAGTTTGGCATTTCAATATCACAAAATGGAGGTTGATGGGGATGAGTGTTGCTGTCTATAAATACAGCAGAGAAACAAACACCCAGGAGAGAACGCTGGCATTTCACCGAGCAATATGAACCGGCTATGAACAAGATTAAATTGGTACCAGTCTCATTCTGAGAAGTCCAGTTCCGAAACTGCTTCCAACTGGAGGACTGGCAAAGAAACAACTTGCCTTTTTTCAGATAACGACTCATTGCCTAATCAAAGTAGGTCACTGTGGAACAAAGCAGCCAGTAATGAATTATGGGCCACAGAAGATGCCCTCCAGCCAAAAGCTCCAAGAGGACAGATGCAGCACAAGGCAAACTCTTTAGCAGAGCACACAGATCTGAAGTAGCGCTGGAATATAGTGCTGCACACAACAGGAGCTGTCGCCTTCACAGAGCTCAGCACGGCCAAATGCAATCCTTGTGGAAGGTGAGCAGCCTGGCTTGAACAGGCTTCTCAGTGGGTCCCACTAAAACAAAGACGCTCTCCTAGAGGTACCAGGCTATCTGGACTCTAACAAAACATTCCCCATCATCTGGCACGCTGGGTCAACTAGAAAGCGAGTGTCAGCAGTCACCGTGCTGCAATCTCTTGGAAGTCCTCCCCCTCTCCCCCACCTTCGAGGACCCCCTTGCCGTGTCCTCTCCCACGTCAGCCCAGCTGAGTGAGCTAGAGTTCAGAAGTGTTGAACTGAAGTAGTAAATAACAGCTCAAAAATGCAACCCCTCCTTTCTAACTAATTCAGAAATAACTTGGATGCCTATGTCACCACTTCGCAAGTAAGTGACTGCAGTTTAGCCAATTCCACCTTTTATGTCTGGCTACTACACTATTCCCCAGATTTGTGCACTGAACCATGCAGAGACCGGAGGGGTCCAGTGCTTCCTTAATTTGGGGCAGTCACACGTTCAAATGGAATAAGTCAAAAGATACGACTAACTTCCGAGCACTAACATCAGGAAGAAGTCTGAAAAACAGGCTCCAAATAAAGGTCATTTTTGTCATGCAAAAGTTCTTCCAAGTCACTGTTTCTTAAATAGGCCAAAACTCCCATCAAGCAGTACAAATAACTGACATAATAGCGCAAAAGAAAGCTAGAGTTAGAAAACCGTGGGAGCAGGTGATGAAAAGGAGAAGCTGTTATTTGTTCACATTGGAACGATCAGCCTCCCCCTTCTCTTTCTGTTGACCACACCAAGTTATTCAGTTTAACTGGCCCACAGTCAGCATCAAGACGTTTCGCCTATATGTTCAAGTAGGTCACCAGTTTTGAGCAAAAAAAGAAAAAAATTCTTTATTCAGTCAAGGAACTAAAAAAATAGGAAAATAAAAAGCACACCTACTATACATTCTTCTCCTGGTTTCCAGGCAATGGCTTCCTGACCAGCCTGGGGGCATGTCTAGCAGGTCCAGACTGGGCAGCCAAAACTGGTCAGTTGATTTGTGTGTTTTTTCAGGTCATGGTGTTTATAACATGCATATAACCTACAGCAGACTTTGACAGAGGAAGAAAAGTCACACTCCCTTCCAGAGAGTTTGCTCTGCAAGGAGAGCTAAGCCAAGTTACTTTCAAGAGTCTTAACACCACACCTTCGTTTGCCATCCTGGAAAGCTGGAGCTCTCATGCTTTAAACTACTAAATCATATGGGCTAATCTATAGAAGCTCACCTGCCGTCCTCTCCCAGTCAAAAACAAACAATGCAAAGATTAGGGGTCCTCCACAACACAAACGTAAAACCAATAAATATTTACTACAAAAAGAGACAACTTAAAGTAGACACAAGGCATGCAGAGAAAGAGATTTAATCCAGAGCAGAGGTAAGAGGGACACCTTTCCAAAACGTGACAGCAGCTGAAGGGTCCAACAGCCACACATCATCTAACAAAGATGCCATCACCTGTCATGACTTTCAACACAAGGATTTTGAGCAGAAGCTCTGAGGGGACTCACTTGGGGACACACAGGCTGGGCAGTAAAGACAGGTCTTGAAACCCCATCTCTAGATCCCAGCATCGTCCATCCTCTGCAGCCAACAGTCACTTGTCTTTCATTATCCTACCAAGTATTGACAGACAGCACAAGACAACTGAAGGTGAAATTGCCAGTCTCTTGCAACACCTATTCACAAGTTTAGCAGAGAAGAATGCAGCATAAAAAAACTCAAACCGTTGGCATCCCATCACCATTCAACACCCTGGACTCGCCATCTAAAATTTCCACCGAAGTTCAAAAGTGGAGCAAAGTAAAAACACCTTCACTGGCCACGTTATTTCCAGCCTGGGAACAAAGTACTTCATCCTCCGGTGCTCTTTGAATACAGTCTAATTTATTCTGAAAAAAGTAATAATTAAGAAGGACACAAACTCAAAGTATGCAACCTGAAAACCATCCCCCTGTCTGGCAGAGCAAGCACTTTCTAAAGACACTTACATTAGTTCACGCTGCTAAAATTGTTTTTTAAAAATAATTGAGGGAAAGTAGAGACTACCTACAAAACACACAACTATGTGAAGCTGAAAATGTTAACATTGGAAAAAAAAAATAGCGCACACTAAATGCATTAGGTAGTGTGTTCTAATGTTTAAATCCATATGCAAGTTGTTTGAAACTGAAGTCTTTATCTTAATGCTTATATACGAGTTTTTAAAAATGCAACAAATGTTTAGTACTACTAAAAAGCCAGCATATTAAATCTTTCATGGGATTCAAAAACTCCCTGAAATGAGAGTAAAAAAGCCCTGGGCAAAAAAAGAAAGAAAGAAAAAAAGAAAATCGAATTTCACCACCCATCCTACCACACACCTACACAGAACCACCACCAGGTAAATTAGGGATTGCAAAATCAGCCAGAATAATGCAGTTCCCAGGGTTAAGGCGTTTGGTTTTCAAATAGGTCCAAGACCTTGGTACTGTAGTGGCCTGGAAAAGGATTGCAGGAGAAACACAGCAAGTGCCAGCAAGGGAGGCATTTTGATACCAGTGGTCTTACAAGTAATTAAAATGTATTATTGTTACTAGTTCGGTTAAGTTGTATCTTTCCTTATTTAAGGAAAATGTCAATATACTGCCATTAAAAAAAAAAAAAAAAGGCAATTAAAAAAACAAAACTAAACACCAATTCCAGTGAATGCCGAAGACTAACGTTCGAGAGGGTGAAAAACCCTCTCCATGTTCACAGGCAAAGAACAGGCTGAAGTTGGTAGGAACGGTCTGAGTCACCTCTAGGAGACCGTGGCACTTCCAACACAGCTTAAGGAAATTAAGATGAGAGTAGCGTCCTCAAAACAAAACCATGCCACAAAATGCCCCAAACCGCTCACGGAATCACAACAACTCCTAATCTATCACTGTAAGGACATATTACTACAGGGATAACTCATGGATAAAACCTATTTTCCAACACGATTCTCCTGTGCTGATTGTCTCCCACCCTGAACAAGACACAACCCACAATCTTGCTTCCCTGGGGTAACATGCTCCACAAAACCTGAAGTAGTTGGATTTGTTAGAAATTGGCCAGAATGTTCTAGATTTAGCTGCAACAACTTAAAAACCCAGTTTCTAACTGATTTACCATTTTCTCACTGCATTATTCAACAGCAGCATCGTTTTATCAACAATCCAAGTATTACCCTCCAAGAAGCAACATCCAAGCATTTTTTCTGTAATAACGTTTTCTGTAATAATGTTTTCCACCATAGCAGCAAAACAAAAATCTATATTGTCAGGAAAATGCTGGTTTTCTACACCAAAGTTCATTTTTGTAATTTTTCATTTGAGATTAAATGATGTGTAGTTCTTTGGAACTAATAAATCAAATATGCAAATACAAGGTAGGACCCACCTTGTATTTTTGTATTGCATGCATTTTTGTATTGGTTAACATTTCACATGCATAGAAATATAAGTGAACTTCAAGCCAGAATTTTCAAATCATATACTTCCCTCATTCCAATTAAAAAGGTGAATACAACAATTTCCAATGTGGTTGGGAGCCTACAGATGCATGGGAAGAAGACAAGGAAATAAAACCAAAGTACTTACAGAAAATAGATTTTAAACTGCATTTCCGCATAGCAATAAAACAACACGCCACTTGGAAACATCCTTCCATTCCTATTTAACATAATGGTGGTATGAATTACTGCCAGAGTAAACTTCAAAAATTTGTTTGCCATGGAGGAAAACCAAGCAAACTTAAGTTCTATGCGCAGAATCCTGTTTCAAGAATGTGAAGGTTTCTTTGTTCACTTTAGTGTCAGGTCATTGCAGACTTTTACGTCTACGTATTTTATTGTGCTTGCAAAACTTTCAGTTAAAAAAACCCTGCAAGATTACAAATTAAAAACAAAAAACCAAAAAACAACAACAAAAAACCCAAACAAACAAAACAAAACAAACAAAACCCACAAACAAACAGAACCAACACACTCCTAAAAGTCAAAAGAGCCTTGCCAAATGTCCTGTATAAATATATCACCAAGTGCAACATTTTTCCTATTCTATCAGTCTACTCCCAAAAGCTTGGCATCCGAAAGCAAAATATTATTTCATGCAGTGAAGAGAGAAGGTATGTTTTTTTTGGAAAAATGTTGTATAAAATCCAAGAAAAATATATTTACAATTTTAATAAAAGTAAAACACAATCTATACTCTTAAATGGCAGCTTCTGACCATTAACAGCCATAAATACAGATAAGAACTTTTATTCAACTATCATGCTAAATTTCAAGTTTCTGGAAGCAACCTGATAAAGCAGCCCAATTATTCCTCCTTTGCTTATCTGTTATCTAAAAACCACAGACAATATCATTTTAGACACTAGAAAAATACTTGGAACTTTCTGCATAGTGGTTCAACTGCCCCAACAGATCTCTATGCACAAACAAGAGTTCTCCTTCTCCATCCTTGCGATCCATTTAGGTCTTTCCATGGTTTTATGTTCTTCAGCACACAGACATCTAAGCATACAACAAATTCTGAAAACACTTCAGAAAGCTTATGTTACTCATTCAAGACATTCTTCGTGGTATTTGTCCCAGTAGCCTTAGGATTTAAACTCAAATTGTAAGGTCAGACTTTTAACTGCTATAGCACTGGGGAGAAAAAGAGGCTGATTTTAATGAGATTATTAGATAGAAAACTTTCACTAAGGATTTAATTACAACATTAAATTCCAGTATATCTTCAGCACATCGTAACCAAATTTAGCTGGGATATGGTCCCAAACTCAAGAAAATTAATAGGGGTATTTCATTCTCCCCACGGACCAAAGCTCTTTAGGCACAGACAGTATTTCACTACAGTATTTTCAGCTAAAAACTCAGCTGCCCTTACTGCATCTGAGGAAATTGCAAAACAGCAATCTCAAGGCAGCACGGACCCCACCACGTACCGCATCAGCTCCGCAGTCCACGGTGTTTGCAACAGAGTGAACCATGGACGAGCTGGCTGGACATTAAAGCGCATACAGAGGTCTTGTGCACGCTTGTTAGGCTGCTTCGGAGAAAAAGAAGAGCAAAGAAGTATTTACCACCCTGTGTGGGTTTGGGTTTTTTGTTGTTGTAAATCAGATCATTCCTGAATTTTATTCCTACCTGAACCAGGAGGGGAGGGAGCAGGAAAAAAAAAAAAAAAAGCCTACAACACCGCTTGTTCTCCAGCTCCTGCAAGGCAGCTGCAGCAGCTGACGTGCGAACACAACCCCATGCTGGCACCAGGAGGGACGATTGCTCTGTACAGCTCTGCTGCAGCTTAGAGAAAAAGCAGCGAGAACTTACCCCGGGAACTCATCCTTCCACGTTTCGATCCAGCAACGCAGCAGCTCACAGAGAACTGCACTCCTGATGGCCACAAAGCCAAGACTAGACAGAAAGGTCTTAGTAAGCACCGGCTTCCAGAAACTGCACTTCCACTCCTACCATCCACCTCCTAACCCTGCCGCTGCATTTGTGGCTGCCTTTGTTAGAATACTTCTGCAAATGAAAACAGATGAGTAACTATTGCTGCTTTAGCAAACTCCCAAGCCCATGGTCACTAATAATAGCTTTGTTCCTTTTATTACTAAACAAAACCAAAAAAAAAAAAAGTTTAAATGCTTGTATAAAATGCACACTGTTGAATGTTTTCTTTCATTGATTCAGAGCCATTTCCCATGCAAGCTTAGGCCCAGGTCTCTCGAACAATTCATGTGGATCAAAACAACGCGGAGCAACCTCAGGGTTGCTGAAGGGTATCCCTCGCAAAAAAAAAATAAATAAATAAAAGTATTCAGGTTTTGTGCTCCTTCACTTTAGCTATTAAGAGTTCAATTTAAAAACAAGTCTAAACAGAGACATTCCCACTTTTTACACAAACTTAAACCCAAACGCAGCTCTGAGCTCTCTGGTATGCGACATCCCAGAGCTTATGAATTTACAACAGCAAAGGTGCTTTGGCAGCCGAGCTCCTGACTCCCCTCTGGCACAGCAGCACGTGTGGAGGAGAAAGTGGAGAAGGGCAACACGGAAGAAAACGGAGAGGGTATGAGGCCACTGGTGTAAAATGACAGTAGGAAAACAATGAGAAGAAAGCCTTCCCTTGCACAAACCCTGATCTGGCTCACCACTGGTAAGAAAAAAAAAAAAGAAAAAAAAATAGAAAAATCACTACAAATAGTAATTTTGTTTGAAAAAAAAAAAAAATCTGATTTTTCTCCCCAGAATGAAATAAACTGCAGGAACTAAAAGCAACAAAAATAACTAGCTTGCAAATCACCCCTTTTTATCAGAGAGTCTGCCAGGCTTCTCCCTGGTGGAGCCTGACACCACATACCCCTTTGGCCCAGGATCCGCTGTAGCCTCCCACTCCTCCTGCCTGTGGCCTCTCAGCTGCTCCGGCCTGGCCTGTGGGTTTTCACACCGACCTTGGACTTAAGCACAGCACCAGCAAGGCCAGGCCCTCCGTTAGCCCGCACCGTGCTCCTGGGAAACGACTCGGAGCCGCTGGGCTTTGGCCACCCATGCTGGAAGGTGAGCAGACATCAAAAAAAAGATTAAAAATGGAATGTTTAAAAGTCAGGCCACAGCATTTTCATACGGTTAACATCCTGAAGGTTCCAGCAGGCTTTAACTTATTAATTTGTACTATTGGGTTGACTGTTGCTGAATAATCCCAAGCACTGCATGGCGAGTGTTGGGTTTTTTTTTCAGGAAGTAACCAAGCCAGAAGCGGGGAAAGCATCCTCTTGTTCTTGTGCGAGCCCTTTTTTTTTGAGTTTATTTGAACAATGGCACCATGAAACAGCTTACAATAATGACTGTTACAAAATAGGAAGCTGAATTATTAGGCAAGCTTCATCTGCGTAACTCAATCAGGCTAGGGAGGATATGACAGGCACGACGAAGACAAAGGACTGGACTCGGTGACCCCTGGCATCGCTTTCAGAACTCTGTTTCTGCAACTGAGTTACTTGAGAGTTGAAATTTGCTTTTGCCCCTTCATTACACGTGCTATTCCTATAACTGCAGCAGCAAAGCACATGCACTTTGCAAGAAAACAGATCACCAACGTGCATACAGACAGCAAGCGCTTTGGAGAGGCTGTGATGAGGACTTCACCTGAAGATAAGTTTCAAAATGGAAAAGCAAAGTTTAGTATTTAATCTTTTTAGTGTACAAGAGGTACACACAGTGGGATGGGTAAATCATGTCTTAAGTCTTTAAGCAAACCGGCAAGCATAGCTTTTGCAAACCAAAAAAAAAAAAACAAAAAACCAAACCTGTTAAAAGTGGTTTTTAAGTAGCACGAACATTATTTTGATTGCAAGGGTCAAAGGCACAGAATTTCCACCAGCCTGCTGAAAGCATCACTGGGACGAGCTCTGGGGTGATATACTTTGGACCAGATGATCAGTAACCAAAGGCAGACACCCACCATCCTGTCATTAACATAACCCTACTGAAACTATGAAAATCAGGCCTAAGTGCTCATCTGAGCAACCCTGCCGAAGACAACAGCAACACAAGTGACTGAGCAACAGCAATACAGGAACCTGTACGTGAATCATTAACGAGCAATGATTTCTCCATTACTCACCGTGGATATAGAGTTACCGCGGGTAAGATTTATTTCTAAAAAAAGGGAACAGCCAACAACATGAGTACTAACACATTCATCAAAGCTCAACACAACGTAGAAAAGGAAGAGGAAGGCATGGCTATGGGTCAGTCTTTGCCCAAAAGAGCGGTTCATTGAGGAAGGCTCTATGGAGCAGAGCAGCAGCACTGGGAACGCCATCCACCATCCACTCCTTCCATGGGGTTTGTGCTCAGGGGCTCAAGTCAATGGGGTGTTGATTTTGCATAACACCAAGAAATTATTAACTCATTCTACAAAAGCTACACATCTGTCAGACTAGTGATACAGATCAATAGCCAACAATCTAACGACAGCAATTTGACCTCTAGACAAGGGTTTCCATACACCTTTACCCACATTCTATGTGCTAAATGCTCCATTTTTTTCCAAGCATTTGCTGTCTATGCTACTGAAAATAATCAACAGGAGAACCAAGCTGACATTCTCAGCAATCTTTAGGCAAGATTAGCAAGCAATTAAAGCTGTTGTATGAGGAATTTTAAGTGCTCCATGACTTCATGCCAAACAAGAGCTAGTCAAGTACTGGAATTTACTTTATACAATTCTGTTCTATACAGATACAGAAGACAAATCTAAAGAAAAAATTTTTGAAGCAAAGATTAAACTACTTACCAACACATCTGTTACAGTTTAAACACTAATAGATGCTGAAAGAAATTCTGCGTCAAAAAATGACACACAAAGCATTCTGACTGCTTCCTATCAAAAATGTCAAGGCTGACGTATTCATATGAAACAATTCAATTTCAATCAACCTGGGGGGGAGGTAGGGGTTAATAATTTTCTATTATTTTACTGGCAAAACGTAATTAACAGTTATGTTAACTGCACCCCAGCCTGTTTGGGTGCAGGAAACCCTGGGAACACTTTTAAAGCCCAGAAGCAAATCTCAGCCCCAAAGCAAACAAGTGCTTGCCAGCAATTGCCTACGACCAGATCTACCAGGACAGGTAGCAGAGAACACGGCTTTTGTCCCAAGAGTTGATCATTTAGTCATTAAGCTGCTAGGAAAATGGGACAATAAGAGAGAAAGCCATGTATTTCATAAGGCTAAGAGTTACAACACTATGAGAAGCTTGTTTTTAAGTACATCAGGAAATAAAGTAGATTTTGTAAACTGTCAGCCACAGCAACAATTGCACAGCTTGCACGGGTTTGATAATATGGGCTGAAATTAATTATTTTCATAAACACACCAACTGGAGCAGAAAAAACACCACAATTAAGAAAGCAAGTAAAAGAAGTTAAATAAGGCAACTGAAGCCTGAGCTACAGTTTCAGACTGATCTGCTGTTTGTATAAAGAATGCTCTGGTTGGAGATTAGGGGTAAGAAATAAGAACTCATTAGCTCTTCTTCAGGGTTCATGATTCAAATCTGACAAAACACACACTTCAGTGTTTCCAAGCTTAAAGAAAATTCCAGCAGGGTCACGGAAGATGCTATTTATAGCTGGCTTAATCTCTGTGCACTCAGACACAGCTTTTCTACACACACGTTTCGTTAGCATGTAAAGAAATAAAAATAAAAATCTCTGTTGTTGAAAACTTAATCATACAAAAGTTCTGAAAATGCAAACGAGTTTTTCCTCGTAATATTAGCTGCTTCTGACTGAACTCCACCGAAAAACAGCCTACAGTTTTTCCACCCAAAACTGTCACCAGAAAAAAAAAACAGCTCCTGGAAAATATTCAGTGACAAAACTGAGAAAGAATAATGTGGAAAGTTACCAGAAATTGATCTGTTCAATGGGAAACAAACTCTTCGCACCCTCAATGTACATCTCAGTACATTGTTCTGAAACCTGGAACATTCAGGCAGTGAAAGGCGTTGGGAAGTGCCCGGCACTGGCAGCTGGAAGGAAAGACAACAGCCCTGCAACCCTGGTAAAGGTCATTCTGCAAACACAGACATAGGCAAGCCCTCTGACCTAAAGAAAAGAGATTAGAAAGCAATGGTCCTCCGCTCCGCCTTGGTTCTTGATCGGTTGTTCTCTGCAAAGACTGATTTATGTCTGTGGCTGGTAGTAAGAGGGCGAAGCAAAGGGGTCAGACGCTTGTGCCATCTACACTGGGATCGGGGAGAGGCGGTGGGACGGCTCCTGTGCCAGGGACACGGTGCATCGCCAAACCAACTGCCTCCTGTGGCGAGACGGCCAGCCTGGAGGACAGAACCTGACAGCAGCCATCGCTGCTTGCCTGACAAGGTGGGAGGAAACGCGAACAGACTGCCCGGCTCTACAGGCAGCGGTCGGCAGGTCAGCCCACACGTGGAGGGTGGTGAACAGCAACAGTTCTCAGGGGGTTCAACATCGGTATCAACATTGTTCAACATTTTCATCAGTGATCCTTGGGAGATAAGCAAAGCTTGACTAGACAAGGCTGCTCAGAGCCTTGTCCAACTTTGAACTTGGACACTGAGCCGTGGGGTTGGACCAGATGACCCACAGGGATCCCCTCCAACCCAAATTATTTTTGGTCCAGAAACATTTAGTCTTTGTCTTTTAAATTACTGATCATATACTTAAAAGCATGGAAAAACACAAGTTAGAAAGGTTTCAGTCATGACAGATGGTATCAAGGAACTGATGTTGCCCAGGCACTGCATCACCCACTGGAAAGATATACAAGGATATTTATAGTTGCAACAAGACCCTTGTAACTCTTCAATAACTCTGTGCGTGTATTGCTACACAGGCTCTACACAAGTCATTTACTCACAGGGCCTCTGTTATTAAATTCTTTATTAATCCATAGAAGTAAGTTTGTTGAACTACTGTAGTTTTCAGACATTTAGAGGTTGAATGTTCCTACCAGCCAAATCCTTTTAATAGAACTAAAGAGATTCCATGTAAGGTTTTTAATAATGTTGAGAACTACTAAAATGCAGTTAGCTGAGTCAACAAGAAGCCACTGAACCCTTAAATATGTTCTCCTTTCCCCAGCAAGCATGTCCAGTGCAGAACTCCATGTGAAGACAGCAAATTTCCCTATGTGCCTCCTTAAAATATTAACATATCAAATCTGACTTTGAGGGAATAGTGAGCAGCTGAACCTCGCTCTCGCCTCTCAGCATCACTCACACACAGAGGTTGTTTAGCACACGGTTCTGCAACAGTGCCAAGATCAGTTTTATCAGCTTTAAGAAAGTTTAGGAAAAGATGATAGGTTGGAGGAGCACGGCAGAGCATCTTTACCAAACACTAATGTCAGTGACAACTTCATCTTATGGACACGCTGCATTTGAGGCTTTGAGTTAAAAGCTACTTAGCACTGAAAACAGAAGTACTTTACCAGTGTACATGTACTCGAAAAAATTAAGCAGAATCAGTCAGAATCTCTCCTCGTTAGTTTTCTTTAAGTGACAGAAATCTTCCAGCAGTCATAATTCATAACCAGCTGTCATTTCTCTTAAGATACGCCCCAAGGAAACTTGATGTACATCCAAACTCCTGCAAGCTTGCTGCTTTCTGTTGGATGCACCTTTCATTTTCCCTAATAGTGTAAATCATGTTGTGGAAAGGCTACAGCATGCCGGGGATACTTAAAATAGAAAGGCCTGTAGCTGGTGATACTGAAAATATAAATACAGCTACTGGTATAGCGGTGGGAGTAACAGCAGTGACATGGAACCAGAGCAGCCCTGTGGTCAAACTCTGCTGGGAGCTCCCGACTGCTCCCTAAACCCAAGGAGCAGAAAGGGAACAGCTGCTAAATAGTCTGAATGGGCATAATGCAAACAAAATGAGCTGTGGCAAATTCACAGCACAATTCTAACCCTTGGGCTTCAGAGTTACTAAATTTAGGAGTTTCAGTGCAGGAAGGGAGGTAAGAGAGCTACAAAAGTGCTTTAGTAAGGTAACAGAGAGCTAGCTGATTGCAAATCCCTGTAATTTTGACCTTGATGTACAAAATAAAAAAAAAAAAGGCATTTGCAGTTGGCAGCTAGGTCATCATGTCCAACTGCCACTTCTGTATGACCAGGGAAAAAACACACCCATGGCTTTCTGTAATAGCAGCCTTTAGAGAAGGATACAAACACCAAACCAAGAACCTCAGAGAAAAAAGCTGGACCGAGAAAGGCTCAGGCACCAACGTAAAAAGCCTACAAACCTTAAAGTCTGCTTAGAAATATTAGATGTCAAAGTTATCAAAGCACAACACCAGTTAGAACTGTGTCCAAGTCTAATATAATAATGTCAGGTTTATTTTCGTCCATGACTCCAGACAAGGTGCTGCAGCTATATTTGCGCTTCTTGCAGCGTTTTAAAGGTAGCAAACACACTGACTGAGCAGGGTCGAGGGTGCATTAGATTATCTATGTCAGATAGCAGCCCTGGCGCATCACCCAGTTAATAAGCAATTTCAGGTCAACAGACAGATCAAAGCATAAACTGAGAAATGCTTTTTCCAAGTATTTTTAAGTAACCTACTATTGGACTAAGAACAAGCCACATTTCATAGATTTTAGAATAATTTACTGAGCCTTCTTCAACAAACTTAAAGAAAAAATATTTCGAAAACTTCATCTAAAAGATGACTAAGCCTCTAGACATGTGATGACCCAGGCAGTGGTCAGAGCCACTTGAGCACAGGGTCCATCTGGCAGTGTCATTCACGCCATCGGGCACTGCAGCACATAGATCTTGACAGCAAGTCCTCCCAAAGCTTCTGGAGAAGTGTCCCAGCATATGCCTCTGATTTCAGTTGCACTGCTACTGACTAGAATGCAAGGATCGATTCCTATGTAAAAAGCAGATACAAGACAGCAAGGCTTAATAAATAAAGTCTAAATGTTGGAAAAATAAAGAATGGATTACTTCAGTTTAGCTGTTTGATCTCCACTGAGGGTGCACTGTCACACAAAATACTTCCAGCATCTGTCCTGCAACCAACATACAGTTAAAAAGAGGTTCACGAGGTCATTTCAAATAGACCAAAAACTGTCAGAGTATTCAAAAAAATAGCTTCACATTTGGGGAAATAACACTATATCTGGGAGATATGAGAGAAGAGGGCTGCCCCTGGCAGGAGCCACCAGAAGTTGCTGAAGGAGAGGTCCCACTGCACTTGTTTTCAAAGATGCTAGAAACGCAGAAACCATCCCTTTCTAGTTTCTGTGTCTACCCTGTCCTCCAATGTAAGACAGGACATGCCCTTCCAGGTCCAGCACTCCCTCCGGTGCTCAACCTAGATGCCACAAACACTTTGTGCTTCTAGAGGCCTTCAAAAAAGCCACCACCAGCACATGCAGACAGCAGGCTGGCTACATCTACAGGTTCAGCAAACACACCTTGGTCACCATCTTCCTCCGTTCCAGAAAGGTCAGCACGACCGGTCTCTGAAAATCAAACAGAAGCCCCCACTTCTCTCAACACCCCCTTAATTCAGGTTACAAGTTTCAAGACAGGAGGTTGCCTGCCCTTCTCGCTCCTTCCCGTTTCTTCTTCCAGCTTGATCTTTCTTAGCCCTCACCCCAAGCTTAGGATGACAAGCTGTAGATAACATGAGCTGGACTCAGGTGTCCACATAGTAAAGCCATTGTTTAAAGGTCTTGGGCCAGAACTCAGTGAGTCCAAGCTGATGGCCCAGACCACCCTTGGTCAATGTTAAGAGTACTCAGCACAGCTCCTTTGCCTTCCTTAAGTATAAAAGAAACCAGGACAGATGACTGTGGGATGCATCCACAAAGAGCTTGCTAAGAGCAGCTGGTGAACAAACCCATTCTCCTAAAACATCAAAAGTTATATTCTTGTAATAACACAAAGTGATGTTCTTACAGCCATGATGATGACAGGATATGAGCAATTCAAGAGTTTAGATGGAGTC
Organism: Pampusana beccarii; assembly: GCA_013399365.1. Classification (NCBI taxonomy): domain Eukaryota; kingdom Metazoa; phylum Chordata; class Aves; order Columbiformes; family Columbidae; genus Pampusana; species Pampusana beccarii. The sequence continues at coordinate 378,068 of VWYH01008138.1, read as the reverse complement.
TACTTCATTAGATCAGCAGAAACACTTGAGGTGGAAAACGTAAACTTTTAGTAGATAAATTCTTCATCAGGCTTCCAGGTGCTCACACCTAACAAGGCTCTGACCACCACCAAGCTGCAAAATAAACCCTTTTTGGTTTGCTATTTCTCGTACTAGACAGAAGCAGGGCAAGAAGAAAACCAAGACACTGGACAAAGTCATTTTTCTCCTTTAAGGTCAGCACAGATATATTCCAGGTCTATCAGTTCTGGCATCTGCTCTCCCACATAATTAAAGAAAAATACCAAACTAGAAGAAAACGCTTGCTCAATGGTTGACCAAGTCTAAAATACCATTAATTGCACTACCGTTCCAATAGCACGTCAACAGATGGATCATCATTAGCAACGCAGAGATTTTTCACATGCCATTGGTCGCATAAACCAAGAAAAAACACTGCTGTTGTGGAACAACTGAGATTTCTTATGAAGTAATAATTTAACTATAAAAACAAATTGATTCCTTTTTGCTACATGTTGCAGAAGCCCAGTTTGTAGGTACAAAGCCAACTCTGCTTATATTTTATTCATTTTGAGGAGGAGGGGGTTGCAGAGACAGGAAATAATTAATCATTTATGAACAGAAAAATAAAACCCTAACACAATCAAGCCATCACTTCCAATTCAGTTGGCAAGTTTTCCTTTATTGCATGATGGGAACATGCTAAATCAAGTCGCCGCATCTCAATTCTTCCCCCTTTATGACAGAGGCATGGTGAAGCTTCATGCTAAATCCTGGTTATCCCACTACTAGCCACAGAATCAAACAACTCCGAGTAAACGGGTAAAAAATAAATCACAGTGAGATGTAAGCTACAAAGCACACATTATGGCTAGCTTGGGTCATGGATACAGGGATTAATGGATAGTCAAACAGAGAACGATGGAAAAAAAATTGGCAGAGAGGTCAGACCCACTCCTTACCCCCTCCTGAATGCAAAGCAAACTCATATCCTGCCCCAAGTACATGCCCTCCCATCCTAGACTGGTCTCAGACATTGTCAGTTAGCAAAATCCTTACACTTTCCACTTGGGATATCAACAAAAAGTCCTCAATAGAGAAAGTAGCCTCTCCTTGACCTGCAATCTGAATTTGTAACTATTACTACCACTCTTTATTTCTGTATTACTTATAATATTTTCCTACTTGTTGCACCCCAAATTAAGTAAGTTCACAAAACAAGAGTTCTGGGGATCATCTTAGTGTTTTGTACAGCACAAACCAAAATGAAACACAGGGGTATAGCTGGGATTCCTTTACACTGTGAAAAGACAAAAATCAAGATCTGGCTATTAGGCCTGAAGCTAAAGAAATTTCATTTAGTCCTCAATAGTACAGGGAGAAGACAGAGGGGAGAATAAAGTGGAAAATTTCACATCAAAAGAAAGGATGTGGTACACCAGGCCTCCTCCTTCAGGAGATAGAGGCACAGGAAAATGCAAGAAAAAACACAGAGATGCAGAGAAGCGTCCAGGACAACAGTCAGTGAATCAGTGTGCAGGGAACAGCCCTGAGGGATATGGCACAGGTGGATACCACAGCACGAAGGTAGGAGCCAGATATTCAGGCCAGGTAAAGTCAGTGACAAGGAAAGACAGGGCCAGAAAACAGAGTGGAGCGTAACACTGAGCATCATCCTAGTAAGGATGGAGGAACGCTTCATCTGGCTGTACGTAGAGAAAGGTAGGGCAAGAGATGCATATTTACGGGTCCAAGAAGAACAGCATCAGCTCTTAAAAAAAGAAAGTAAGAAAAAAAAAGATTATGGAAAAATTGAAGCAATAAGAACAAGAAACCCCCGAAGGCTTTTGGTTTTATTCTCTTTAAGGAAAGGTCAAAGCTACAAGTGCTGTGTAACAAAAACTAGGTGACAGCTTCAAGAAATGAGCTGGTCAGTACATGGGACCAAAAGGGACAACACTGCCTGGACTCGGCCATGAGCAGACAGTGCAGGACCTTCCTTTTCCAGTAACCTGAAGGATGAGAAGTAGCCTGTTGTGTGTCTTATCATTGCCTGCCATGTCTCTCCAACACTGATTATTGAGCTATTCCTACCTGGAAAAGAATTTCATTGCCAGTAGCATAAGGCCACGATCATTGGTAACTGCATCCAAGCTAGCTCTGTCTGCACAGAGGGTAGGGTCGTTTATGTTCCACAATATTTTTTAATAAATTCTTATTTTCATAAGCTCATAGGAGAGCTTTGCTTGGTGGCATTAGCATCAGGTGAAATAACTACAGGAATTGGCAAGGACAAGGGCTCTGGTTCCTGAGTCCTGCTCATCTACATCACCTGAGAGGAAGTTGCTCTGTTTTCTGTTTCTATTTCCACATTTGCAAGGCAGGAATGATGACAAAGGCCTCTTCTATACAGCACTTTTTGAATTAGAAAACACAGCTACTGTTGTCCAGGCACAAACAATGGACCCTCTTCTAAAGAAAACGGAGAGAGGCCAAATACTGAGATGTACAACCCAAGCAGAGCTGCACTGAGGGTATGAAGTCTGGTAGAAGGTCCGTGGCAGGCTTAGAGATCTCCGGCAGCATTGGCTTTAAGATGATGGGGGGAAGCACACACACATACACACTCACACCCCCCAACTTCTCTCTCTCTCCCTCCCACCCACAACACTCCATATATTAATACTTAACGTTTCACTGCACAAGCAGCTAAGCATTGACTGTGCTTAAGCTCAGACAACAAGGAAAAATAATTATGAAAAGTATCTGGAATGCTGCAAGATCTGCTTTTTTATTCAGCGTGTTGTATTTGCCTCTGCAGTTTTTCCTTACGTCTCAGCCCACATGCGAACCGAAACTAGTTAAGTAACAATACAGTTCACCCTTGATGATGCAGAGTTTCTAATGAGGGACTTCCCAAGAAAATAATACTCAGACTTTGAGTAATAATTATTCATACATGCTATAAATAAACACAGATCCTAATGCTTTTAATTAGACAGTTTCCACCAAGAAGTTATGTTCCCCTTAAGTATTTACATTGTAAAAAGAAACGATACAACAATTCTCCTAGTGATAGAGGAGTTGAAAAGTGACCTAAGTCAAAATGGGCTTATTGGAGACCTTTAGTACCTTAGTTACCTTTTATTTCAGACTAGGTAAAAAAAGCAATGAAGACCAAAAGCATTCATTTAATCTACTACACACATTTGAAAAAAAATCATTTAACTGGGTGAAGGTTTTGCCCATTCTGCATTCAAAGTTAAAACTACATTTGAAAGTATTAAACAGACCAGCTGTTGAGTGACTTGCTTCTGCAATTCCAACACAGTAACACACACCTGGAGGCTCCTATTTAGCTACACTACCTTGAGCATATTGAGTATTTTACCTACTGTAGGTGGGATTGCTCTGTCCCCCCACCTGTAAACAGCTTACTTATCCATGTCACAAAACTGAAGCTTTTTATACATCTCCTCCCACATATTAGGATCTCACGGGTTTTGTGCACATTCACTCATACATACACCAAGTCTCTACCTGCCCCATATAAGCTACTTAATTATTTGTTTGTACTGCCACAGCACACAAGAGCAGTTAACATCAATCAGCATCTTGCACAAACAGCGCTACACAAATAGCAAACATGACCACTCATGTCCTGAAGAACTTATTATAGAAGACGGACAACATAAGTAACATGGGGGAAGACAAAAGCATGCCATGAGACAGCAGCAGTCCTTACAATAGATGCCAGCCAAATGGTTTTGTCTTTTTTTAAATAATTAAAAAAAAAAAAAAAACCAACACAAAAAACCACCAAACAACCAACTGCTATCATGGATCTCTTCTTCCATTTGAAGGAGGGAGAAACACTTAGGAATACTTTCTTTTCCATACTTAAGTTAATGGTCAACTCATTCTGATGTGACAAGGCCAAGAGGCAGCAGCTTTTACTTACAACAGCCTCGTTCAGCTCTGCTGAACCTTCCCCTTCATTTTCTATGAGCGAAGTTGATTTTATGTAATGCTGCCATGGGAAGTCTTGCAGCAAAAAGCATCTCAAGATCATCTTTAACTGCCAATTTACCCCCTGCAGTAGCAAGCTAGTAGCAAGATCTTGAGGGCAAGAATGGAAGACAGAGACAGACGGAAAAAATGAGCTAACAAGACTGTTTCTATTAAGAGCATCTCGTCAAAGAACAACACAAAGAAACTGAAGAGATGGGGCAGAAAAAGACCCAGAAGAGAGAAGGAAGCAAGATAAGAAGGTTCAGCCAGACACCTGCTGTAAAAGCTTTGTGAGATGACTCACCCAGTTCTCTGTTCCTCTCTCCAACTTTGCTCCACACTGGAGCAGAGGGACGTTCTACACATCAGGAAAAAAGGGTGGAGCTCACAGAACATTTCCTGGGCAATCACAGGAGCAATAAGCAGCCTGTTTGTCCACCTAGTGCAAATTACAGGAACGTCGACACTGCTCAAACACACACAGCATGCAAGAGCGCCCTCAAAACTGCTCCCTCAGCCCTACGCTGCCAGGACACAAGAGGCTGGTTATGATCTGTCCCTGTGAGAGCAAGGACCAGTGTCAGTGGCATCCACTGGGAACACTGCAGAGGTTCCTTTGTGCCACCAAGACAGCCCTAAAACCATGACACCAACTCACTGGCACTCTCACAACCTACAGCACGGTTCATTAATAAGATCGTTTTAAAAGGCTCACGAGGAGGATGATCACAAAACGGTGCTCGGTCAGACAAGGTGGATGGGCACACAGCAAAAGCTTTGGAATGAAGCAGCAGATGTGCTGTAACACAAAACAAGTCTACAACAGCGACTTCCTATGTGGAAAGGGGAGAAGGTGAAGGACATATATGATATTATATGGCAGCCGGTTAACTTGACCAACAGACAGAAATCTCTCCGCGATGGAAAGGCAAGTACGGGAAGCAAGGGATGGGGAATCTGGCGGAACTGCTGGATTCTGGGGGATGGAAGATGGATGCGAAACATGGCTAAGGATATATTTGACATACTTAATTTTAAGCAAGAAAGAATGTGTCTTGACAGAGTCTGAGGGCTCCAAGTTCCCCTTTGTGCTACATAAAAGGCTAAAGGGACTTCTAGAGATGTAGTCTCACTTGCTCTATAAGAAGGGCCAAAGGCACACATACAATAAAGAGAGGGACTGAAGACAGAACAAGGAGATTAAACAGAAACTCACCTTGCTATCAGCTCCCAGGCAGTTCCTGACGCCTGCCCTAGAAACGCTCTGGACAAAGCTCCCGCCAGGCCGGACTGTCCCACACTTCCCTGCCGACTCCTTCCCCTTGGAACAAGACTCCCAATGCCCCATCGCCTTCCCTCGCGTATCCAGCCAATACCTTCATATCCTGTGCTATTCATCTTTCTCATCTTCTTTTCATCCTCATAGCAGAGCTATTACTTACAACACTCCTAATCACATTTAATTGGTGTACGTTATATGGAAGATATCCATGATCTTCAAAGCGTCTTCCAAACAACCTACAGAAGGGGTTCCCCTCTGCTCAAGGCATTTGGCAAGAGCATTGAAGCAGACATTACACCAAGTGGCCTTTTTGTTTCCACTCCCTGAGTCACAACCCTACGCATCAAAGATTGATTTCACACCTATCTGGGATGAATGAGCTTTCCTAAACGTTTACGACATGCTGAAAGAAAAAAAAAAAAAAAGCAAGGGGAAGTTATGACTCACCAAATATTTGCTAATCTATAGCTGATCTTCAGCAATTACATTTGTATCATGTTTCAGAAATAAACGTGAAGATTCCCAACACTTATCTTAGACCTACAGCACACAGCACTCTATCATTACAGGCCACCGCAGCTGCTGGAAGGACAAAACCACACGGAAGTAACAGAAAACCCATCCTTAAACAATAACATACTCATTGATTAAAGGCCTTTTTTCTCCCAATGATAATCCCTACTTTCTTCTACGGGGTGTAAATAGCACCACAGGCTCAACAGACACAAAAATCTACAAGAATTTTTTTTTCTTTTTAACCACCGAAATTTTTCTCAGGTTTCCAGAAGTACCACGTTGTCCCTTCCCACCCTCAAAGTTATTTGGCACAAGAAGAGGCAACGCCTGTATCCTAGCTGAACAGATAAACCATCTCGCTTGGCTGTCTGAATCACTGTTTTAAATTGAGCAGAAGAACATGGAAAATCCCAAGCTTTCCTCTGCATATTCCTACTCCCTGTTTCAAGGGGGACGTCCTACAGAACTGCAGGGATCGGTTTTGCTCCCAGGTACAGACAAAGCACACAACAGCAGGTTCCGGGCTCTGTCCTGGCTACCTTTCCTTCTCCTAACACCACTTTGTAAAATGACTTCAGGAGACAAAGCCAGGCTAGAGATGCGGATTTGGGCTAGAGATGTGGGTTTGCACAACGGCAGTGGTTCGGTGAGGAAAGGGGCTGTAAGTAACACTTAGAGCCAGACTTGGAGTGGTAGCTCCAACTTCAGAGAATCTTTGAAATACTTCAGCAGGTTGGTTTGCTTGTTTGCTTTCCCCTGCCTCTTTTTTTTAAGAAAGGCTGTTTGCACTACAAATGTTGTTGCAGCCTGTAAGCCGAGTAAGAGAAATCCCATCTTTTGGAAAAGTTTTAAACTGCTGAAAAATCAAGATCACAGTGAAACCACTGGGGTGGGGAGGGGTGACACCCAGGGAGGTTGGAACTACCACAGCTGGCGATGCCAAGAAACTGAACACCAGATTGGGAAGACGAGAACCACCACTACAGACCACACCATCAACACCACCATCCTTCACAACAGCTATTATCAAGTACAGTGCAAGAAAGGACAAGAGCCAGTTCGTAGGGAAGCTTATTCCCTGCTATTCCCAAAGCACAGAGAGCTGCATCACTAGCAGATGCTCTCCTGCCACAGTTATCTAAGCCCATACAAATCTGCCAATCCCAGAGCATCAACACAACAGCAGCGATGTTTACAGGAGAATTACATCACATACAAAGGGTTCTGAGCAAAGTAATACACGTTATTCCATTTACTTGCACAGAAACTTTTACTTTTTTTTTTTCTAATCATGCAAAGATTTAGGACTGTGTTGTTCCATGTACAAGAAACACTGCAATCTAACAATGTAACCTGAAAGATGCACAAAAATATAAAGACACAAAACCATAACACCAGCATTTTTTTAAATTATATTGATAAATTACTGGACACCAAAGCAGACAGAAGACAAGTAATTCTGCAGTGCTCACACCTGATACAGAACTGCCACGCTCCACTGTCACCTGCCAGATGTGATGGGACCCAATACGAACATGAGGACAAATGAAGTTACCTCCCCTAACCTCCAACAAAATACATTCTTTTTGATTTTTTCTTTTTCCCCTCACTTTTACCCCTTTCTGATTTTAGCAGATACAAATTCTTTTTGCTAGTTTTCATCCTTTTATATCTCCAGGCCATATTTTTACTGTTTGTGAACACTCAATTTCTGCTTGAGAACAAAAGGAATTAAGCACTCAACTACCTTAAAAACGGTGTTTCTTTTCAGTATGTCATTCCTATTGTACTTCTTTTATGTTCACATTCAATGACTACTAACACACCAAGCCCAGGTCTTTGTTGGGTTTTTTGTTGTTTTTTTGTTGTTGTTTGATTTTGTTTGTTTGTTGGGGGAAGGGTTTGGTTGGTTGGGCTTTTTTTTTAACGAAGCAAATCTCCTGACATCATTGGCAACAAAAGCCATTACTTGAACAGAACAACCAACAGTTACTTTTAACAGCTAATGATAATGAATGAGACAATCCCCATTAACTATGGTTAATAACCACAGTTTCACACCCTATAAAAGTTCTGCTGCTTAGCAAATGAGGAACAGGCAACCTTTAATTAACTCTTTCTTTCTTCTTTAAATACAATTTCATGTGCTTACTGGTGACCAAATTTTGTTTGCCTAACCCATGAGAGCACTTTGTTTCTTTTGGTTGAAAAACTCTGAGAATTCAGCTTTCATTCAAACAAATAAAATCTAGATTTGACTTCAGGTGGTCTTATGGCCTTAAACGTCATTAGGAAGGAGTCTGCGTTTTGTGCCAAGACATTATATCTTCCTCCTCACTAGGTAAATTCTTCACAGAGTAACAGCTGGAAGACAGCTGGATGACTAACAAACAGGAATCTAACAATTGAAAATAAGCAGATTGATCTGTTATTTCCCATTCTTGCCAGCAAGTGTTGCTGTTTACCAAGGGAAAGCATGAATGAAAAAAAAAGTTTAAAAGATATTGCTAAATTTCCTTATTGTGTTTGTACCCAAATCCTTCCATGCAGAATCCTGATTCATCAGCTGAAACTCAGTGTGGCTTCAGAAGAGCAAGCTTTCAATAGCTTCTGAAAACAGAAAGCTTGCAGACTATTTTATGCGAAAAAACCTGAACACGCATATGATCTTCTGCAGTGCTGATAAGCACATTGCGAATGCCCAAGGAGAAAATTTGTGTGGGGAGATAAATACAGAAACTATTCTTAGTAATAACAGAGTTCTGCATCTGTTAAAGTAACTCTGCTGGCACTGCGCTGAAAATTTATATTCACAAACATGTGCCCCAAATGTTGTGGAAAAAGATACTATTTTAAATTCTGTTTTATGTAACCTGAAACATCCCTGGGAGCTCACAGAGGTATTTTCATCGCGTATTGAGAAGGAGCAGAGCCTGGAGCAGTGGTCCCCTGCACAGAGCTCACAAACAATTGTCAGTGTGGGCATCAGAAACCTGCAAGTTAAAAGCACAGCAAAAGGCAAAGCAAAGCTGGCTAAAGCACTGTCACGGCACCGGGAACTGATCTTTAGCAAAACATTTAACCAAAGCAAAACATTTAAGCAAAACATCTAACCAAAGCATGGAGTTCCACTTTCTGATCCCCCCATGCAGGCAGCGCGAGACTCACAGATGAGCAGTAAAACCCTTAAGAGACCTGCAGATGAAAATAATTTGGTGCAAACCTCATGTGTGTGGCCACAAACGAGATGGAAAACTTGGTCATGAAGACAGAATGATGCACCAGAGCCACAGTTTCCCATTTTAACAAACAATTTTACTGATTTAACTTGCAATACACTCCTTTTAACTGTCTTATTTCAATCTGAAAACTAACTTTTGGTACGGAAAAGTTCATTACAGACTTTTTTTTTTTTCTTTCTAGCATCAGCTATTTTAAGTCTGCTCATAGCATTTTATTTTTGCACACTATGAGAAGCTGGGCAGAAACTTACTCTCTGATAGATCTTCAGTGCCTCTGAAGTCAGACCAAGCAGAAATCATGGCAAAGCACACTCTAATTTCTTTATGGTTACACCTCTATGTACCAAACAGAACTGGACCCCTGGATGCACATATAAATAATTGCTACAAATAAAAGCACCGGCACAAGCAATAAGACCATTCACACAGTACTAGGCTGAGTCCTAGTGAAAAAACTGAAATAGCAAGCAGGGAAAACTTTATTTCTAAATCTGTTGCTGAATCCTCCCCTCACCAAATGGCTGAGAGTAGTCTCAGTGTTTGACATCACCTGAAGATCACTACAACACCTTCCTGCAACACTTACTTTATAAGTGACCACATGAAAAAGTCATTATCCCACCTGGGAATAACTGGGACCTTTGCTTGTAGAGCAGCTGTAGAGAGGTCAAAGTCTGAAAGCATTTTGGAGAAAAAGGGAAGAATTTAAAAGAAAAAATAAAATTAAAAAAATAATTTTTAAAAAATCCTGCAATTTGCAGGGACTCCAGCGTAACAGTTTTCTGGTTGGTTAAACAGCTAAGAGCAGTATTAGTCTGTACCACTTAAAACAAACTCACAGGCCCTTCCTCCTGGCTCTCAGGGGCCATACGCTGGTACTTGTTTTGAAAGACGGCCCCTTTCTTTAATCACCTTTTATTAAAATGCTCTTTATAAAAGCTGATGGTACAGACAGGGCCCTACAGTAGCTGCAAAGAACATGTTTTTTTCCAGCTAATGCATCCTCATGGCAACAGCCAGAAATACCCTTCAATAACCCGTACGTGTCAACAAGCTCCATTACAGCCCAGGATGTTTGCTATAGCAGTTATTTCACAAGCCTCTGGTGGGACTGTAAATTCTGGCAGTGTCAAATACATTTCCTTTTATTACAAAACCCATTTTAAAGTCATCAGAAAGATTTCTCATTTGTAAACTAGCACTTCTATATTTAGACTATTACTTGGATTACAGATTTATTTTTTCTTCCTGACATTGCAGAAAAGGAGAAAAAAGAAAAGGCAGGAGCACTAGCACAGGCAAGTAGAGAACTTTTAAAATACTGGAAAAGGTTTTAAGTTTTTGGAGAAGAGGACTGTTGCTCTGGATTTGAAGGAAAGGCCTGATTCATGACTTCCAGCTAAAACACTGTCCCTGACTTCACCCTTCCATAAAATGGAAACTCTTTCTCTGGCCAGGCTCCCCTGCAGTACAATTTGTGGTCTGCTTCAGAAAGCAAAGCATCAAGGTGTTGCAGGGATGTGGGGTGAAAAACCAAAAGTCCATCAAGTTCCCAGTCAGGAGAGGACCACTCACTTCCATAACTCCCCGTTTCTTCTCTGCTCAATGTACAAATAGAGCCAAACAGAGGGGACCAGAACAGTTTCACAAGGTATCTGCCCCCCAAAGGACAGGCAGACTCTTCGAAGTATTGAACTAAGTTGTTTTCACATGTACACTGAAGTACATCATGACAGGGACTTCGTGAGTCAAAAACAATATGACAAATAGTTGATGGAAGTACAGATTTCAGTTAATCTAACTGATCTACTACATTAGGAGAATAAACAAGTCTCCTGTACACGCAAAGATGAACTCAACACTAAAACTAATAATTATGACTGACAGGATAATTACTATACCCCATTTAAAGCAAGGCACCATATAGCCCTTTCTTATAGATGTGGAGATTTTGATTTCTTTGCTTGAGTTCTCCAAACTCAGATGAGCTTTTTTCATTAATTCTGGATTAACTGGATCATTTATCTACTCAGTAAATGATACCCAAACTTTTGATTTCTTGATTAAACCTGCTCTGCAGCTAAAACTCACATCAAGGCCTGCCCAAACAGCTTGGTACAAATAAACTGGGGGAGGGTTGCATATATTAGTTCACAGATCTTTGGATATACATTTTTTTTGGGGGGAAGGGCCCTGTTCCAATAGTTTCTTAAAATTATGGCAGCAGAACAGAGTGTGAAGCTGGGTGGCATGTAGCTGCCAACACAACAAGCATTTGCAATGATTCATTAGCCCAGGATTTGATGAGTTGTTCCTGGTTTTGAAATAATTAGAGAAAGAAGGAACTAGACATTCGACCTGCCAGAGCCCAGCTGATTGGTACCCAAATTCCTGGGGCAAACTTGTAGCATTGCATTGCATATTGTTTAATTTGATTTTAATACAGGGAGCTATCTTGTCAAACGGTGGAAAGGTGGTCTGCATCTTGAAGCTATATGCATTAACTGGTAGGGAACAGAATAAGCCAAGAGAGCAGCCATTGGCTAGGTACCACTTAATGTTTCAGCGTTTGCATTCAATCACAATCAAAATTCTGTGTGTTTTTCTCTGAATAAAAACAGAATCATAATTTCGTATTTGAACCCTAATCTCTTTGTCTGCTTTTGCTATCAAAACTTTTTTCCAGGCCTCCAGCCTCCCTTTCCCCAGAGAAATAGTCTTTTCAAAGTTTTAAATCAGACACAACATATAATTTAGCCTGCTATAGCTATTTCCAGATAGCCTCCAACGTGACAAATACATTCACTTGCCACGAATTTTCCAATAGTGAGGAAATAAATTGAAGCGAGACAGCATTACTAAAGCAAAAACCTTGCTAGTACCTCAGGAATTGTGATACTTCATTTCTTCTAATAAAATCGCACACAATTGGATCAGATCCACAGAGATACCAAACACTCCCAATGACTTCACCCTTGTCTCCAACCCAAACAGCTTTTTCATGGAAAGAGAGGCCACATCACAAGCAGGTATCCAGACTGCTGGCACACCTTCCTGGAATCTCTTGCCTGAAAATCCAGCCATTAACATATGGAGGAGTTGGAGCAAGCGCTTCTATTTTTATTATACACCATCTTTTCTGAATTATCGTTTTCCCCTCATTACAAGGTATTTGGCAAAACAGACAGAAAATCATGAATTAGGATCAAGAATTACAGAACAGAACATAGCCTTCCCATCAGTGTGATAGAACTTTTTTCTTTACAGAATCCTCATTCAGGTTGTGTGTTGCACAGTATATATAAATAATTCATTTGATTATATTTGAGCTTTTTCTCTTCTTTGGAAAAAAGAGCTCCTGCATAGCACTATCAGGCAGCTCTTATACGAGGGTAGTGTAGAAGGTCAGGAGACAGAACTCCAGGTTCCTAAGAGCAGAAGTATCTGTAAAAACGATATTTTTCTTGTTTGGCTACAACAGGTCTTGTCACTTCTCCACGGATGCTACTTCCTTGGCACGTCACATCTTAAACGAGACTCTACAGCTCTCCAAGGCTCTGCTACCACAAATCTCTGGGCCATAGTGAACCACCATCAACTACCCAAGCAGACAACTACCCAGAACCGTAAGCTCCTAAAGCTTGATTAGAAATGCTGCAAGTTGGCCATCAACAATGCCACGTTTCTCCAACCGTGTCTGCTCAGCACTTTCTCCCATTGACAAAGGAAGGTCCTCAGAGGTACCTCCAAGCGTACCCACCCCACCATTCTCCATCAAGTCTGTCTCAAGAGCTCTTTCCTGGGCAGGACACCAACCAGGGTTTTGACAGCAGCTAGTGGGTACACTGGGACTCCTTCCCATCATGCTGACAGCTCTGCCTCATTGTTTCCTCCTGGAGCCATCTGCTTCTCCTGTCTTGTTCTCAGATTGCAGATCTGCTGTGAAGCATCCCACCACCTCCCTCCATGCTCACATAGCACCTACCAGCAGCAAGGGATGCTGGGTCCCAAGCAAGGATCCTATGTGTTGTAGTAGAATAAGTCATAACATGCAGAACAAAAGCTGGTTACAGAGGACTTTGTTGTTGGAACTCCCCAGATATACTGCTAGAAAAATAACATCACATTTCATAATAATTTCCCCGATGCACGCCAACTACAGAGGAGCCCTCTTGAGCCAGCACAGCTCCAAAGTACCTTGTATCAAAGTCCTAGGTCTATGTACAACGCTGCCGAGCAGAAACAAGGTTTATATTCTGATTAATTGCTCAGGATGAAAATACGGGCTCTGACATAACGTAATAGCTATTTTGGCACAACTTTTGAGGAGCATGAGTAAGCAGCCTCTCCTAATTGATGTGCAGATCCTGGAGTGGGTAGTAAGTGTATAATAGTTTCATGTTGTCTTCTGAAAGTTAACACAGATGTGCACCCCGTCAAACTAGTCTACAGCCACCAGCAGTGGCTACACACTTGAAGAATTTAATCCTGCTTCATCCATTATCTACATTTTCTGTCTTCCACGGAAAACAGATTAATACAGGATGACTTGGATGTTACAGCTGCAGTCAACACAAGCGATTCCAGGTCTCAATGGTGGCAGGAGGACTCAAGCAGCCGATCAAAATACCTTGGCTTAACAAGTTACCATCCAGCAGCTGAGCAGCAAGAGCAGCCACGTGTGCTGTTAGACCATGGCCAACGTGTACTAAGACAGCTGAGCTTAGTCCACGGTCAAAGAAGTTTGTGTTAACCTACATTACATCATATTTGCGAACAACCAGGACTTTGCACACAGATAACTACTGCTCTATAGCTGACATCAGTAAATTATTACACACAATTAACTAAACTATGCTTGAGCCTAAGACCATTAGCTCAGTGAGCCACTATATCTGGGAAGTGGTTCCTACGGAGTAAGCATAAAGCTCGAGAAAAGAGTCCTGGCAGGTTACCAGATCGTTGGCATTACTACTCATTCATTTAAGAGATTCAGTATGTTAGGAACCAATCATATAAACTCATCAAGCTGGACTCAGTGGTAAAGATGTCACTGAACGCAAGCATGGTACTTATCACACTTTCTACTGCAATGCTGTTCTTAAGACAGGAAAATTCAGCCGCGTACAGAAAACCAACCACACACCAGCAACCGCACAACTCACACATCGTTTTACCTTTTTTTTTTCTTTTTCCTAAGGTCAGCAGTAAGATTTTACGTTCCATTTAACCCAACATAACTGCAAGCTGCTACGGAAGGAGGACTCCTGCAGTCCCACATTCGTCTTTCCCAACCCTCCTCTTGGTTGGGTCTTGTAACTGTGTGGTCACAGCACAAGTCAGTTCTGTAAATGGATGGAAAACTTCTTTTTTTTTTTTTGAACATGTGTGGTCCTTTCACATTGAATCAGCGAGATCAAGCAACTCTCCCCGCAGCCATTCGGCAGCCAGCTCCTTCGCGGGGTGCAGGAGCGCGACTCGAGGCACAGACCGGAGATCAGGCACAGCTCAAACCACACCCTGCGCAGTGCAGAGTCCTCCTCCTGGTGCTCATAAGGTGAACTTTTACCCCACGTTACTGCCTTGGAATTTAAGTAGTTAAGTAACTGATAAGAGACTACTTTTTTTTCGCTTAAATCACTCCAATAATAGAAAAAACAAAACCTCTGATTCCACATCTCTAAGCTACAGAGGAGGTGGCTGGGCAAACACCAAGCCTCTGGCATCTTCACCTCTGAAGTCTACTGGAGTGGACAATACCGAAGAATTGGTAGAAACACACTTTAACATGAGAATGCACATCACAGGGTGAACGCATGATAGACGGTATTGCTCTGCAAATGCCTTTGTGTTCACGTTCTGAATTGACACTTATGTAGTCCCCAATACGCAGACCAAAAAAGACGCGTAAACACTTTGTGCATGCGACCTTCAGCAGAGGAACACTACCTCATATCCCAAAACTTCTGGGCAGCAGAAAATGGTGCAGTTTGAAGGCCTGCACTTCATACCCAAAGGCAAGTCAGCCCACATGAATTGGTGTTATGCCAGCAGTCTAGTCCTGAAAAGCATGGGACTCACTAGCTGGCACATACTCACACGTATGTGCAATAAGCCTGACAATTTCTGGGGAAAATTAAACCTGTTTCCCCTTGCATAGCAGCTCTGCTCTTGCATAGGGGAGCAGCAGCACACAGCTATACTGCAGTGCTGTGAGCAGCTAAACAGTCCTCTTGCCAGAAAACCTGGGGATCGCTTCTTATGTATTACAAGAATAATGGCTCTATAGGATGTAAAATACGGGCAAAACAGTATGATTTCAACTACGTCTGTATCACCCAGCTGAACCCGGTGTACCTCCATCTTTATACACTTTCCTCCCACTCTTTGAGTGTCTTACACCTTCTGGCACTTGAACCGTCACAGCCATCCAGTGTCCAAATTTCAGAAAAAGCTGTACCATAAACCTAAGTGCAATAACAAGTCGGTGCACAATGACAGAAATCCCAACTTCATTACTAACTCCCAATGTAATCCAGGACGTTCTGTAACCACACAAATGCAGATGCAAGACAGTGCTTTCAAAAACATTTCTTTTTGTTGTTTTGAGGGGTTTTTTTTGTTTGTTTGTTTGGGTTTTTTCATTTATTTGGGTTTGTTTGATTGTTTTTTGTTTTGTTTGGGTTTGGGGTTTTGTTTGTTTGTTTGTTTTTAAGAACTCAGCATCTAGCACAGCTCCCTGTAAACTGCATATAACCTCATTTCTGCACTCCCTTGTTTCAGTTTCTCATTACTGAATATCTTTCGTGTTTTAATCCATATGACATTCTATTTGCTGCATGGAACAAGCACCTACTGAACTCCAGAATAAAATAGAGGTTAATTCCTAAACCAGATTTTTAAGTGAGAGTAAAACTCTATTAATGCCTAAAGCAATGCTAACCTTGACAACTTAATTGAAGTTAAGCATTGCAGAGTTAAACTGCCCCAATAGCTTTATTAAGTGGGAGTTTGAGACCTCCCAGGATCCCACATTTTACCCAGATGACAGAGGACAAGACTTCTCCTGCTCCGGAATTTTGCATTTGCAGTGAGATATTCAGGTGGCATTTGGAGATGCCTTTGTAAGCAGATGTCCAGACCTCTCCCCCCATCTGCTTCTCCTCATCTCCCTCGTACACACTACTGAGCCTTCGAATAAACAAGGGGAAACAAACAGAAACGATGAGGTAGAA
Source organism: Pampusana beccarii (assembly GCA_013399365.1). NCBI lineage: Eukaryota > Metazoa > Chordata > Aves > Columbiformes > Columbidae > Pampusana > Pampusana beccarii. The sequence goes on along the minus strand of VWYH01008138.1, from coordinate 361,782 downwards.
AGAGCTTCCATTGGAGATACAGGTAGAGGCAAAAACTCGAGTAAAATCTGTCAACAACCATAATTCACACAGTATTAATTTTGTCACAGAGGCACTTAACAGCTAACTAAGCCTTACAGCACCCCAGGAGTGCAGCTATTGCTGCAGCTGTTTACCATCCAAAGTCACTCATTTGCATGAGAAAAGCCCCAAAGGACTGCAGAAATGCAGATATCATCCTCATCTGGAAATTTAAAATAAGAAGGACCATTGACACTGTTGGTTCTCAGGTTTGCTTGGAGCTTCTAGATGGCAATAAGTCATCAAGCCTCTTCCCCATGAAGTGCTGCCCTGTGAAAGCACCCCTAACTTTCTGCTCATTTCTCAATAGTTACTGGAAATGCAAAGGAAGAAAGTTCGAAGCAGTAAACACTGTTCATTTTCTATACTTCATGTTTTGCTATTGCCAGTGAACTCCAGTTACCCAAACATGTCAAAGCTTGACAGCACAGAGAAATTAATGCAGCCTCAGAAAATAAAAACTGGAGACTGTACAGTCAGCACGTGTTTGTTTCTACATGTGATAAAAAGTGAATCAACTAAGACTGCTATGGCACTGCATAGCACTAGACTCCCAATTCCTATCGACAGCGTCATTAAAGATTTGCACTTAGCAGCTACACTTTATTTTACCCTGGAAGGCACCTCCAAAGTAAACTTCTCCAGTCATTCCAGTAAACCTTTCCATGCTAAAGAATATATTCTGTGAGATCTCCAGTTTGTTGGTCCTTGAAGCTGCCAAAAGCAACCTGCAGAAAACTGCAGTCCTAGATACCTGCATGATGCAGGACAGCCAAGGCAAGACCAGTCCCAACTGAAGATACTCAGTTCCATGTGAGATCTATTTAATATCGCTTGGCAGAAGTGTATTGTACACTCTCCCAAACACAGACAGAGCTGCAGGTTACAAAAAGGCATTTTCTGCACAGAACACTGAGGAACCGATTCTAGAATCATCCCAGAACATGAAACGGCCAAAGTTCATGTTTACTATTTCAGATGTAATTGCGACTTCACTGTATTAATTCATAGAAGACAAGTTAGTGCTGGTGCATCAAAGAACTGGAATATTTTAGTCAGCCTCGTGGAATTACTATACACATTAAACAGCCCAGATAACATCACAAGCGATGAGCATCTGTCAAGTGCTCTGCACAAACAACACCAAGGCGCAGTTTTGTGGCACCGGACACAACCTCAGCACTGAAGCTGAAAGGCTTATTAAATGTAACGTTATATCTTAAGGTGGTTTGCATCCCTCTGCAATGGGGAATGACAGCAAACAAACGGTTTGTCTCAAACACAATTGAATCAAGACAAGGAAGAAAACCTGGCAGCTTTTGAGCCAAGACTGAAAAAGATGCAGTTTTGCTCACCAGGTCGTTAACTATGTCTGTACCATCACTTGCTTTCAAGACAAATCATAAAAGTTTAGATAAGCAATACTTCCCCTTGTCTTACTTAGAAAAGCAGAGCTGAAGGAGTGCAACTTGGGGAGGAGATGTGGAGGTGTGCAGCTTCCTGCATCCTTCAACTTGTGCACACCATGATATGCAAGTCAAAAACCACTTTATGTATCAGTTACGTACAACTGAAAAACAAAAACAGGCCACACAAAACAAACCACCACCACCATGAAATCCCAAACAAAACAAACCATACTTTTTTTTTACTGTAAGGTTCATCAATACTAGAACACGTCATCCAGAGGAGTTGTGGAGTCTCTGTCTTTGGAGATACTCAAAGCCCAATGAGACATGTCTCTGAGCAACCTACTCAACACGACAAGCAACAGAGTTGGACCAGCTGATCTCTAGAGGTGTCACTTCAACGACTGTGATTCTGCACAGCCACTGGGAAAAACTTAAGACTGCTGAAAATAACCCTATTCCAAATCTTCAGAGCCTGTCCACATGACACTCGATACTAGACTAACAACACTGTGGTTGGCTTTCAGAACAGCCTGGTTTAGATCCAGAAAGCTGCAGTCATACACAGCTCCTCTTTCAGAGGAGCCACACAAACACCGGCTATCACACTAGCACCTCCCCACACCCCCCCAAAAAAGAAAAACAAACAAACAAAAAACCCACCCACACAAAACACACACACCACCAAAACAAAACACACCGCGCCACCCAAATAAATGAACCCTCAAGCCAACACTATCATCAGGACATCAGAAACTAAATGGACAGTTAAGTCTCGAGGAGTGAGGAAAGAAAAATCTGATAGTGGCCTTCCCCTGTTAAACAGGCTATACTGAAATCCAGTTAGTTAGGTAATCTGCATCTCATGTTGAAAGGATTATGCATTTATCTTTTTCTAGAGGGATTTTTTTTTTTTTAACTTTTCTAAGTAGTATTTCAACAAAAGTGGGATATATGAAAATGACAGTTACAGGCTAAAAAAGTACATCCAATTTAACAGCCTGCCATATGCTGAACACTTATCTCCCAATCCAGCAAAGCATTCAAACCATGAGCTGAAACTTAAGCACAAATAGTCTTGAGCAGCACCGTCCATGTGCTGTTCATGTGCTTCATGTTTGCTGGATCAGGGCAGAGCTCTCCTGTGTTCGCTGCAGCCCGAGGGCTGCAACAAGTTTCAACTTAAAAGTACAGAAGCAATTGAATTATTTAGGATTCTGAAATAGAGAATACAAGGAAGTATTTTGCTGAACGGGGGTTTGATCAAAGGAAGTTTTAAACATATGCTTAAGTCTGATCTCTTTCAAAAGAAGCCTCGGCATGAACTGGGTGCTTTCTTCAGCTTGCAGCTCCCACTATGCCAAGGATTCTAAGTACATTGGGGAGAAAAAAAGTCTACGGCAGGCATTTGCTCAGGGAGAATGTTTTTGGGAGAGACTGTATATCATTTTAATATTTTGATTAATTTTACAACTTCAAACAAGCCTAAGTTGTTTCTAAAATTCCAGATCATAAACCAGCACATTGTTTCCTCCCTGAATTTTAACTTGAATTCTCATCTTCATCTAACAAGATGCCAGGAAACAGAAAAGAGCCTATTGCCAAAAACTTTGATAAAATTCAGTTAAATTATCCAGATGGTTTTCATTCCACAGAAAATACTAAACCAGCAGTTTGCAGAGCATAGCATTTTCTAAATACACAAAATAAAGACAAAACAATACCCAAGTGGAAAGTGCAAATGCTGAGGCAGTTATATTTTTGTTCCAGCAGAAATGCAACACAATCAATACAATCTTACAGTTCCAGAGCACCCATCCTTCTGCCGCCAGGTGTGCTCTGCAACTCTAAGTGCCACCAAATAGAGTGCACATGGTTCCTAGTTCTACCACGTATTTCTCCCTATGCTACCACAGAAAGGAAGAATTGCATTTCTACCACAGCCCCCAAATCCAGGCATCCCCTACAGCATTACAAGAAGCCAAGTAGCACCTACTGAACAAGCTATGTACTGCGGATGACTCTGCAAGCAGCCAAATTTAGCACTTCTCCGAAGCACAGCCTGATTCTATAGCTCTTAAATAAAGAGAACACTATCTTAGGTTATTAAATAGTGATTACAGAAGTGGAATTTCAAGAGCTGTGAAAGTCTTTGCCACAAAAAATAAAACCACTGAAAAGAGACAAGGATAGATACTACGATTTTCTGCATGGTGTTATTTAACAAGCCTCAATGCTAAGGTATTAAATTACATACGGGAAATACACATCAGATAATCGTACGACAACACCAGAAATCATTCAAATCCAGCAACAGCAGAATTAGAAAACTGATCAGAAACATCAGCAAGAAATGAGCCATGGAAAAATATCTCAGCAGTTACAGATGGATATTCATCCCTTTTACACAGCATCTCACTAGAACGTTTCATAGCAACGGGGCAGGAGTTATCAGATAGCAAGGGATGAGACTGGTAACCATACGAACCACTACCATCATCCAGCTTGCAGCACATCTCAAAAACGATATGGGAAAACAGGTGAGTGAGCAAACCCAGTACTTAAACAAGGAGGAGCTGTAAGAAATAATTTCTTCTTTAGATCATTAATATGTGTTTTCCTGGGGTAACTGCTGGTTTCCCATATTAGCCAGCAAGGATGACACAGACAAGAGCATCACCGCGACCTGCTGAACATTGCACCACATCAACAGCGCACTGACGCTCTCACGACCCTTTGAGGGAGCAGGACCTGCCATCTTCAATGTGCCTCTGTCCCTGTGACCACCTGAAACAGCTGCACAACCCCAGGTGCCCAGAAGCAGCTCCGGGTGTGGAACGGAGAGGCTGCAGCCACCCCAGAGCTGCCCCAGGTTCCAGCTGACTGCAAGAGCCACCTCTTCTCGTGAGCCTCCTTTGATGCAGGATGCAGCGCGACACCCGGAACAGCAAAACGGAATTGGGCTCCTCGGACCTGTTCCTCTGCAGGTCTATTTACAGTCTCAGGAGGTGCTGCAAGGCAAAAGGCCACACGGCCAACAGTTTCAAAGCACAAGATCCCACCTGAGACCCAAGAGGACACACACCCCCCGGCTGGGTGCAGATCACCACACACACTGCACACCCAGAGGAGGGAAATTTTGAGCTACAGAGATCATGGTACGCCAGCAAAACTCTTACAAGCACCTTCATTAGAAAGGCTGAGGGATAATTAGCAGTCTCCTCCACAAACGAGGGCTCCTTTGGAAAAGACAGCAATTACTGCCTACTCAGAGGGATTTCTCCCAGAAAGCAGGAGGCTGCTGTAAAGGCAGGATGTCTGATTCCTCTGGGAAATACCAAAAACACAGACCCTGCCCAGCTCTGCAAACCTGCAGCAGCACCAGGCCTCTTCCAGCCAGCCCTGTATTCTTTACAGGGGCAGCTCTACCACCTCCAAAATCTTCATAACAAGCAGATCCATTTCATGCTTTTCAACATTACTCACCACACAGAAAAAGCCTTTGCTGGCCCACAGCATCTTCAGGGTGAGCAGCTCCTACAGTACATCTTTGTAAAGTAAGTATCAAAAGCTGTACTAGCTGGAAACCAAATTATCACTTGCAGAATAGTTTTGCAATTTGATTGAAACTATAAATTGTGCAACAAGTTAAATTAAAAGAAGCGATTTTTATCTCTTGCCTTATTTTACTCCTTTGAAATAACCCACTTCTACACAGATGCAAGCTTCTGTTGCTGCACCGTGAAAGATTTCACATTCCTAAAAATTAAGCATTCTCGAGAACTGATGTATACTTGTCTTCACCATTAATATCCAACCTTTGCCTGGGTGCTCCCTCATCAATATATAGCGGTTGGAGAGTCCCTTTGGCCACCAGTACCAGGGTTCACACCACCCTTCAACTTCCTTGTCCTCCCGCAGCAATTCAGGAATCTCTGGTTCCCACAACCTTAAAGACATTTTCCCTTAATCCAACTACCTGTGCCCCAAACATCACCATTCCTATCTCAAACACATCCCCATATTTCATGCTGTGACCCCAATTATAGAGATTTGGACAACTGCCTGTTAGAAACAGATGGAGCTGAAAACTGCCTAATTTCTGAGCACATCTTCCTGGCTTCCTGGTAGAGCTGCTCTACTTTGTACAAATAACTGTTTTCTGGAGCAGGGTGGGAACAATCCCAGGCAAATGCTCACTCCCTGGTATTACACCAAGACACTCCTGCACCCACCAGTTCAATGAATACTATAAAAAGCAAAATGGACCAGCTTCTGCAGAAGAGACATCTCAAAAAGCCCACGGTTTATTGGTTCGGGCACTCCAAAGGGTGGTGGACATGTTCAATCCCATGTTTTGACTGGAACTCAAAACTGGTGTCTTGAGTAGATAAAGTTGGGGTAAGGTGATGTTGTACTACTTGCTCTTCCTCTGAAAGAGCAGACCTCTCCTTGGCACATCGCTCCAAGTTTAGCAACAGCTCAACTAGACCAGACAACCAAGTCCTCAAAGGACACCGTTCAACACCAGCACCAGCCTCTTACACCCTTTGCTGGCTGACTCAGGCAATCCCCCACTCCACATGCCAATTTTCCAAGCCTTCTTTGAAGCCACCTTTCCTTTCCCCCATACGTTCTGTAAGGAACCTAGACACCTACTTTTAATTTTTTTTAAATTCCACTAGGCAGCAGAACACATAAAAATGAGATGATGCAACACTAAACCCAAGTTCTCCTTGTGAATATTGCCCTAGGTGCCCAACAGGATGTGACAGGTGGACAGGCAGGCAAGCCGAGGAGGAGGATGAGGTCACAAAATGAGCAGTTGCACAGCATACTACTAATCTTAAATTCCAAACTCATTATGCACAAGCCTAACAAACAAAGAAGCAGCTTAACAGATTTACAATGTGCCTTCTCCAAGGGTGGAATAATTATTTATCAGATAGCAACCTTCATGTTACAACAGCAATAAATAAATAAATGATCCCAGCAACTCTTCTGAACTATGCCACGGGACAGACTGACATCTGGGATGTGGCTTTAGCTCGGCTGAGCTTGGGCAGAATTGTAAATATTTGGTACAAATAAAATAAAACTTGCTAGACTGAGCAGAAACCCAAACACAGCAGTTAATGGCACCCCAGGGGACCCACTGCGAGAGCCACACACCCTCCTCAAACTACTTCTCCCAGCTTCCAATGAACAGCCCAAAACAGGTTTTTACCTTTGCTTTTCTGTAAAATTATCCCCTCCTGCATGTGTACACATCTCAATATCATTCTTATTTCATTCTCTCAAGTCGCAACTGTTATTTATTCAGGCTGAAGTCCACAAACATTATAAAAAGGGTTTGGTTTGTTCCCTCTACCTCTGTATTCCCGGTTTGGCTTTACAGCTGCATACGGTACTACCGTGCAGTGACACATCCAGAAAAAGCATTTCCAAATCAGTTGTATTTTATACAAACTCTCTCCTCCCTTATTTAGCTAAAACCCAAAGAATCCTTAAAGGAAATAGTAAATATGCACATATTCAGCCAGGCTCTCCGACTTCAATATCTCAATGATCCTTTTCCATCTCTACAACACTATTCTGACTTCCCAGTTCGACCGTCCAGGATCACAACCCCACTTGTCCATATTCCCCATCTCTTGCCATCTGACAGCTTCCAAAGTCTGCTCCCATCTTCTCACCCCAAAAGAGTTCCCAGCCAACTCAGCTCCATCCCACGTTTCCTAGCTAGCTGCTGCTCCTCCAGAAAGGATCACTGTCATTCCTATTTTCTTTATGTGTTTACATGTTACAACAGTACAGCTGGGAACAGGCTTAGTAACAATCATTCATCATTCCTGTCTTCATTCTCTGGAGAATCCTTATTGGGGACATTCCAGTTGTTCCCACTTCTCCTTGTTACCTTTCTCCAGTCTCCAGATCCCAACACCTCTCCCTACCAGGTTTCTACCATTCATACAGCAGTTCGTGTTGCCACAGACTGCGAAGACAAGAAATGGTGTCTCAGGACCCCAGGGCTACAGGAAAGCTTTGACAATACAGTATCTGCTACTGGTGTGACACTTTAAACACATTAAACGTGGCAAACTTCCAGCACCTACATGTCTCAAAGCCGGTCAATATCTTTCTAGGTACCCAAACCACTAATTTTCACCATATAAAGTCTGTTTCTCACAGTATTCATCACAAATCAATTCTTTAATGTAACTGTACGCCAAACCACGCATGAAATTCTTGCACACAGACAAACAAATCTTGCCTCTGTAGGTCTGAACAGACACAAAACTCCTCCTGCTCCTCACAACTTCAGTGGTCTCTTCACAAACCATCTCAGAAGATGCTCTGAGAAAACCGGACCCCCCGCACACTCCATCCAGCCACTCCAGCCCAAACAGCCACTCCAGGTGGGTTTACGCCCGTTTCGTGTCAAAAGAGCAGCACAAACAGAGACAGAACATACCTGTGAAACTAGATCACCGTTTTCTGAGGAACATTTAAGAAGGATGAATCCAGTTCTTCCGAGAGAAGGGAACTGCCGCATTGTCTCAAATGCGACTGCTTCCCTTGGCCGAAATGTCCCTGTGAAATACCGACTGCAGGACTGATCCCCAGCCACCTGACACCGTACATGTGGTATTCTAAATTAAGAGAAAAAGGGTCCAAAAAAGAGGTATCCTTTGTTGTCGATGCTCATTTCTGCAAGTAATACAGAATTCATAAACTCCACATCTGCAAATGTATGTCCGCCTACATCGTAAAGGAATAATCTTCATGTGAACTGATTTAAAAAAAAAACTTGTTTACAGTTAGAGGCTGTTAATTACAACATTAAAATACTAGCCCAAACCCCTACATTAAACTTGCATTCTGTTTTACATAGCAGCACACGTAACAATCATCACAGCAAGCAGCTCTGTTGGCTCATGCTAGAAGAAGTAATTATATATCACAGCAACACATTTTTACCCTTCAACCTGCCAGTCCAGTCCACACAGCAGCTGTGAGCAGCAGGTCAGGGCACAGGGAGCCTGCAGAGCGTTTCTACATAATCACTTACCACGGAAGAAGAAAAAGCTATAAACCACCAGAGCCTGGCTTGCATGCTTGGCAGAAAGCTGCTAACACAAACAGTACAGCAGCCCTTGCAGCAGAGATGTTACCAGAAAAAATGAGCTCGATCCAAAGGCACTATTAGTGGCTAAAGTATTAGCTAGCAGTTGTATTGCAAGCCTTCCTTATTAATTCTCACTATTTTTGTACTTGCACAGTGATGCCCACACCATTCTCTTCCACTTGGACAGTCTTATGCCCTCTTTGAAATGCTTATTTTCAGGTGAAGCCCACAGACAGCAATGACTGAAGCTTACGCAAATCATAAGTTGTAATTCTGGCCAAAGATATTGGGCCAGAGGAGAGCCCTTTCAAAAGGCACCCCAAAATCGCTAGTGCCCATCCACAGCACCCACTTAAAGCACCAAGGATGCTTGGCCTGTCTAATACTGAAAATTGCACATAACTCCTAACTGGGAGCTGGGCTAGAGGACAGGCTGACCTGCTTCAGACTGCGTTACAGCCTCTGCTTCCTATGAACCTCAATATTTAAATCTTGACACTCAAAGCAGCATCAGCTTTCTTACAGCTGTTGCAACTAAAGCAGCAGCATGGTCATATTATGAATATGCAACAACATTCCTTTTCCTGTGCTGTTTTTCCTAAGTATGAAAATAAGCGCAAAACTACATGCAAGCCAATGATTGTCCTGTCACTGTTTAGTTGCTGGGATTATTTTTAAAAAAAAAAATAAATAATCATAGTTCTAGTGCACTATGCTAGCAATGCAAGAGTTAACTGTCCAGCAAAATCTGCCATGCCATGCTGCTTAATCATGTTGTTGTTGTTGTTCCAGCAAAAATGATATTAAAAACCAGTGAATTTTACCAAACAAAAAACGCTAAAACAAACGTATTTCAAAAACTTTTTGAATCCAAAATAGAACGAGACAGACAATAATGGCCAAGAGCCTAACCAGCTTAATGAAGTTGGACTTTCATTTTGTTCTCAACACTGCAACAGCAGATAGTTCTCGGAAGACAATTAACAGCCAAAACACAATTTGAATTTTTAGCAGAAAAGCAAACAGAAAAGTACTCCTTCTGTTTCATTTTCAAAGTCTGAGAGCATGTTGCTTTGGAAAGCAAACCTAGAAACAGGAGGACAGCATAATAAGTGTCAGAACAGGTTTCTCCTGTACCCTCATTTTTAAGCAGCTGTACAGATTTCTTCCCCATTAAACTTTTAATTATAGAATGTGGTGAGAGGCTGAATTTGTTTATAAAATAATGCATTTGCAAGTTTCTTCTGCTTCTGTTTCCCAGTTTTCTTCTAGATATTGACCAAACCATACAGCAGAAATTAGCCACACTGCCCCCCCACCATGCCGGAAAGGACCTCTGATGCATCACCCTAAGTGCAAAATAAAAGCATACACGGGGCAGAATAAGCTCTGCAATGACTTGTTAATGACAACTGATAGATTCACAGAAGCCCCAGAAATTCAGATCCAGAGGCTTGTGAAATTATCTCCCCTACACACAGGGAAACGAGCAGTAGCAAGGCACCCCAGCTCTCCATCAGCAGGGCTGCCTCAGTTTATTTGCAGCCATTTAAGAGGCAAAAGAATACACTGATTCAAATTATCACCTGGATTCAATAAATCAATAGTAGCCAGCTAGGGAAGCTTCCTGCTCACCAGAAAGGCATGGATTTATTTCATGCAGAGGGCATATGTACTTACACACAACTAATACAGCCAGCAGTCCGATAAACAAAAAGAAAACACATGTGCACGCTAAAAGGTGCAGTCAGCTCAGCCTCCAAATATCTGTGCACCCTCTGATCAGCTGAACAAAGCCCTCCTGAGGAAGGCAGGCTGGGGAAGCAAAAAGGTGATGTTCAATAGTTCGTATCAAAGCAAGAGCTGAACTGAATTTCATGGGCTATTTCTGTTTCCTTGCTAAATAGCAAAGGCCTACTGCAAATAACAGAGCGGGAGCTCTGCAGAAGAGAAAAGGTCAAGCAGGATCTCTCACCATGGAGAACGCTCTGCTACAGACAGGGAGCAGCACCGGCTCCCAGTATAAAGAAATACAAAGAAATATCGCTTATTGTCTCCACATGTTTATACAACAGACACTCCAATTGCAGCCTTTCCTTTTAAGACTGTTTTTAAAAATAAAAGGGCACAAAAAGATGTGGCGAGGGTTTCCTTCCCAGTAAAGCACATTTGAGGTGCAGAAAAAAACACGGGATTATTGACTCACTCACATAAACATTACCGGGGAGATTTCAAGACGTACTTTTGGCTTAGCTCTACTCCCACTGACATCAGTTCAGACTTTTACCATGGACTTCAGTCAGTGCTTGCCTACGTATCACTTTAAACTCAGCTATTACTACCTGTTAGTTTAAAATACGTAATGTTCCTCTGTAACAGACGGAAAAATATTTTAGGAACTTTTAAAATCTGTTCCTTCAAAATACTTTTTTTTTTTTAAACACACTGAGACACGGTTCCTGGATGCAAGCACACGTGGCCTGTTCTAAATAAAGGATATTTTCCACTTCTTGCACAACTGGAACAGATATAAGCAGTAGCTTGAACAAACTGCATTGCAGAACCCAACCAGAATATAAAACACTTGAATACGATCCATAAATAGCAGTAATATGAAAAGACTACCTCCAATAAGGAACAAACTCCATGTTGAGAAGCCTAATGTAATCAAGTTCAAATTTAATCACACTGCAAAGTTCATTTACAAAATTAAATTGGATCATCTGCAGACTAAGGCACTTTAAAGAAGTCCTCTTTGGCTCCAGAGTAGGTACACAGTTCAAAAATGAGTGCCTCTTTGGTGAGATTTATATTTCCTCAACAAACACCGTGTATTAAAAGGGAATTTTTACTAAATTAAGACTTCCATGTTCAGCGCAGCACCAGAAGAGAAAAAAGGGAGAACTTTACAGAGGATCCTAATTGGATAGAGATGAGGAACTACCTGATAAAAGTAAAATATTGAAGGTTTACATAAAAAAAGCATTTGCACACCAGGAATGATGAGAATTTTACAAAAACACCACTGCTTTAGTAATGACAAACTCTACATGTCAATGTTATTGCTCATAAAGTAAGAATAAGCTTCCTAAAAAACTAACATGCAACCTAAAAGCATTTCTAAATATTTTTTTCCCACTAAAAATACTTCAGTAACTGAATCATTCAGGTGCTTTTTGACCAGTCTGAAAATAAGTAAGCTGGGAAATGGCAACAGAAAATAGCATAAATAGCAGCAATTCACGTGTAAATACATGGTTTTATTAAGAACAGGGCAGTAAAATTACAACAACTGACGATAATTTGCTGGCACTTGCTAGGTCGTGTGGGCCATCCAAACGGACATACATTACAAAGAAGCAAAACACAGAGAAAAGCAACTGAATATAGAAATTTTTGCTGCATCTGGCACATCTGGTTCAGTTCTGATCACCCTGTACAAAGGCACACTGGAAAGTACTTCCAGTTAACAGTTTGATATCCAAAACATCACTTCTAGTAAGTCAAATAATTTAAATAATCCACATGAGTAGTACAATAGATGTAACTTAAGCCTACAGTGCCCTGATGACAGCATGCAGACACGTCAGGATCTGTGATTACTTTTGGTAATAATTGATTATTTTCTTCGAATGATTGCCTGAAAACAAAACTCCATTGATTTCGTTGTGCACTGCTTCTAACCCAAAACTTATTTAATTGCTCATTACACAAACACATACATATTTAAGCACATGTATTTATAAATTAAAACTATTATCCTTTGGGAATATGGCAGGAGAGGAATAAAGTATGAATGCAAAGAAAAAAAACAATCTTGTCTTACTGAGTAGTCATACAGCCCAGCTTCCTCCCACAGTGAAAAGTGACTCTGGAGAAACCAAAGCAACTGAAACATCTTCTCAGTTTTCAAAGACACTCAACCACAGCAAATTCCAGAGAACCATGAAATGCATCTAGCACTTAACACAAGAAGCAAACTCCTCATGAATCCGAGGGGTTTAGAAAATACAATTGGAAGTGAGGTATCTCAGCCCCATGTGTTCTCTCCATCCCTTGTGATTAAAGCCTTTTGCTGGGCTCACATTTTTCCTTGGCCTCTAGCATTCAATTGTGGCTTGGCCTAAGTCAGTACAGTATTTACTGCAAAAAGCCTTTATTATTGAACCCCTTGCGGCTTTGGATTGCAGGCTTGAATTATGAAATACGGATGGAGTAACTGCGAGGGCACACTGAAGAGGAGAAATCTTTAACTGGATGTCATATATTTTGGAAACAAACAATGTGGGAGGAAACGAATAGGAGAGTTTTACTGAGTGAAGGACAGCAATATCAGCAGGGCTCAGTTAAACTGGGCAACAAAAAAAGTTTCTTCTTGGTTCAGAATACTGGCATTCTTATATATTTCTGAGCTGGATGGCTTTCTCTATGTACTCATAATTTCAGCTGCTATGAGTAAGCCGAGGATGCTTCTCATCTCTTACCATTAGAAAAGATGAGAGAAAGCCCTGAACGTTGCTAGGAAATCAGCAGTTCTCACCAGGGAAAAGAGCAGATCGCTATTTAGACTCATCTTCTAACATCAGCTATTGCCTCTGGTCTGTCTGCTCCCCAGGCACCTTTCCAGAGCAAGGCTATGGAGACAAGAAAGCAATTCCCATGGCCACAGTCCCATCGCTACACCACGCTGACCAGGTGCTTTTGCACTGACTGCTCTGCAATTATTCCAGATTTACATCCACAAGAGAAAGCAGCACAGTGATGTCGGATTCCCTTGCTAATCATCAGTTAGACTGGTTTTAGGCCTGAGCAAAGCTGAGGGACTACAGAAGTCCTCTGAGATTACGATCTACACATCATGAAATAAACAGGTTCGTGAGCAACTTTTGCCTCCTGTTATCATTAATTTTTATCAGCCTGTCTCCAGGGACAGGTTTATACGGACCTGGCAGGAGCTCCTGGCTCCTCTGCTTCTTCATCTCCCACAAGGCCAGGAAGACAACTGAGACTCTACCTAGAGGTGAGAGCCATACACGAGCTGGGCAGGACCCTCGCTGAGGTTAACGTGTCTGTTTTGCTCTCTGCCAGAAAAACCATGGGTTGTTATTCCACCCTCAGGGCTCCATCTTCTTGTATGCATGCGTACGTGTGGAGGGACGGGGAGGCAGACTGAGGCGAACTGGTCACTTTTCCTACCAAACAAGCCCTCCTGGAAACACCAGAACAGATGTTGGCCTGAGGCACCACCAGGATCTCCGGATGACTTGCACAAGGGTGCCCTTAGACCCAAAGGGTGGGCAGTGCTGGCTCTGCAGGAGTATCAGGTGAGAACATCCTGGGGCAATTCAGTCTGGGGACGTTTGAAGTGACACTTAGGGGACGGCCAAATACTCCAGTGCTTCATTACTGAATATCTTTATTCACTTCCCCCTGAGAGAAATGAACAACACAGGGATGCATTTCAACCCCAAAGCATCAAGTCACAGGAATTAAAAGCAGTTGGAACATCTGTGCAAGGTCAAATGCAGACCTAGTATCTAAGCTCCACGTCCACATCGCCTGAAGAAACAGGCAAACTGCTGACTACAAAGGGAAAAACACCATAAAGGGATAACTCCTGCACACCAGTTAGAACCCGTGGCTGGTTCAGAGCTATTTGACAGCGCAAGACGTGAGAGCTCCACGATCTACCCCTCCACTGCTGCACTCCACTGGCAATGTAGGCACTGAAGCCAAAGCCCTGTGGGTCTCACTGAAGCCTCCATCACAGCTGAAACCCACCACTGCTGCCAAATCCATCTTCTCTGCACTGTCCTCTCTCCACACATTAGCCTAGCTCCCAGCTAATTACTTGGATAATGGCAACTTCCCTGCACAAACGTGGAGGGCAGAGGAGTTCTGGCAGCTTTGGTTTGGTTGGCTGGCCTGTCAGGCTGCCAAACGCTGCACTTCTCCACCACCACTCTGCTCACCATCTCTTGGCAATACCAAAGGTTCAGTGTGTGGTAAGGCTGCCGTGAAGACAAAGTGCAGGAGGCAGCCCCCGCTTTGCCAGTCCTTGCAACAGTGACAGAATTTTTAACATCTTTTACAAGATCTTCCGTGTTTACTGAATATTCAGAGCACGATCAAAAATTCATTTATTTACTTTGAAGTCTGTCTGACAGGCAGTAAAACCTAAGCTCATTCTAACACATTTTTTTTTAATATTTACCTTCCCATTCATTTTTCATTTTCAAAGGCATGCACAGACATATGAAGAATATTGTTCAAAACTAAAACCCATGTATATAAGGACAGACTAAGTCATGATTACAAATAAGATGCACTCGCAGCAATGACCTTACATTCGACTGAGCAAGGCTTAGCAGAATGCTGTGATGAAATGGAGGGTTCGTTACCGCCAGAGCACTTTGAATGAAAATGCAAAGGAAGAAACATGCCACTGCCGACAAGGTAGACACTCAAAGCGCGGGAGAGCATTTGCTTTCTTTTTGCAGTGCTAGGACAGAAAGCGGGTACCTAACACCCCACAAGGGCGAGAAACACACACCGCCTTATTTCCCTTTAAGGACCATATCTACACCGTGCAGCCGCTCCAGATAAGAATGAACCATGTATCTCAGGGAAAAAATACTTTAGGGAGAAAGTGACGTACCTAGGCAAAACTTTCCACTCCCCAGGCAATTACAAGTAACAAACCTGCTCTCAATTCACACGAAAAAAACCACCACCACCAAACGACCTTGCACGCCACTAGACCTTGCAACAACTTCGCAGGTTCGCGCTGTCCCCACCCGACGCCGCCGCACCTGCCGGGGGAGCGAGGGGCGTGAGCAGCGGCGGAACCACCGCGGGGCCGGGGCCGCCGGTGCCTTGTCCTCCCCCGGCCGAGCCCGCGGGGGCTCCCCGGGCGTGACAGCGGGGCCCCGCGGTGCCAACAATGCCCTTTACATAAGGCCGGCCCGGCCCGCCCTCCCGCCCAACAACGCCGCTATTATGGCAGGAAGCACTAAATGGCCGCCCCGCCGCGCAGGAGGCCTCCCCTGGGCGCGGGGGGGGGTTGTTTCAGCCTTTCCAAACGGGCTGACTCAGCGCCGGGACTCGCCGCGCCGCCCCGGCCCCGCAGCGCGGGGGCACCGCGTCCTCCGCCCGGCCGCGCGGGCCGCCGCCGCTCCCACCTGCTCTTGAGGGGCTGGCTCTTCAGCTCGTAGTAGGTCTTGGGCTCCTCGTGGAACTCCTCGCCCACCTCGAAGTCCGGCACGATCCCCGACTCCGCNCCGGGAAGGGCCGGGCCGGGCCCGCCGCTGTCAGCCGGGGGCGGGGGCGCCGTGCCCAGCCCCGCCGTGCCCGCCACCTGCCGCCCCCTCCCTGCCCGGGGCTGACGTCACACGGCTCTGACGACACGGTGTCGTCAGCGGTGCCGCGCGTGACGTCACGCCTGCCCCCAGCGGCACAGGAGCGGAGAGCGGGATCGCACCGTCCGATGCTGCCGCCCCGCAAAGCCTTTCCCCGCGACGCCGGGGGGGCTCGGCTGACCCCTACCCACAGCTGACCCCTGCCACACGGGCGGGGGAAGATAGAAACACAAAGGGCTTTTCATCATCACAGCCCTGCAAATGTCTGGCGAAGGCTCTGGTCAAATGTAGCAGTAGGCGTCCAGCAGCACAGCACTGCCGTGCAGCTTCAGACTCGGGCATTGGCCTTGTTAGGAGCCAGGTTAGAGATGGAGGTGGGGGTCACGTTAAGCAGAGAAGGGTGTGATAGGTTAGAATGTAAACAAGGAAGATCTAGGGGAGAGAGAGGTTGAGACATTTAAAGTAGTTTATTTTGCCAGGTACAAAAGTGATGAGCATTCACATCCCAGGATTGTTTGCACTTTTCAGAATAAATTCTCAGGATGAGAATTTATAGTTCTAAGAGGCTTCCTTCAAACTCGATGTGTATTTATAAATAGCAAAAAGCTTATAAACATTGCAAAGAAAGATACAATAAAATTAAACATTTGAGAGCTAGCCGGGTTTCAATTATTTGCAGCAGAAAATTTTTAATGATGCCTCGTCTTCCAGTTTGGCTCCTGCAGGATTAGAAAACTAAGAACAGATAATCTTTGAACACAGAGTTAGGAAGTGACTTTGCCAGACTCCATTGTACCCACAACAGGCACCAGGTCCCACAGAGAAGAGAAGCAGGGGAGCATGGATGCTCGTGCTGGGACCGCCAGGACCCCTGCTCCTTTCTGGCTATGTGACATTTGATGAAATAAACCCCAGAATTTTAGTTTGGTTTAGAAATGTATGTCCCAGATAATTATGCAGCTGCCAAATGCCAAGCAATGACTTAATAACAAGAGTAATTGCTTTAATGAATCAGATACAACAAATTGGATAAGGCCCTGAAGAATGTTCTTTTGAGCCCACATTGGCAGATGGCTGGGAGAGCTTGACAAGGGAGTAGGCTTGCTAACAGTACTTTGGAAAAGAAAAAAAGCAACCAATAAACAAACAAAAACAACTTAGAAAAAAAAACCACTGCTAAGCTGCATTTACAGCCTGAGCTTCTCTGGGTTAGGAGGTGTTTTTGATGAACTGTGTTGTCATGAGTGAAGAAATACTCCATGATTTGATGCAAGGAAAGAGCAGGACTCGTGTTTCTAGTGACTTTGCTTCTGTTTTTCCAGGTATAAAAATGAAATATACAGCTTATGGGCTTTCAGCTCTGTTTTAATTATAGTGCTAGTTCTAAAGAGCAAAGATCTAGTATGCAAATACCTGTCCTAGGCAATGCTGCTTCACTTGAGATACCGCAGCTTCAGGAGGGCAGGTGTGTACAGCTCACAGGGAGAGAAGGAGCTGGCTTTCTTTTCATCAAGCCATGAAGCTTTTACTTCTCTCATCCCTCCTCTCTGCAATACGAAGTTCATATTTTCTGCTCAGATGGGGGCAATTTGTCCTTGCTCCTGGGCTAATTGGGACCTTCACACTGTTTTGCTGTGTCATAGAAAGCTTTCTTCTATTCATGATAGATGTCATTTGCATTTATATTTTTTTTTAGAGTTTATCTTTCACAATGAAGGAACAATATTTCCACTGTACCAAAGCAGGATACTAGTGCATAAGCACGCCCCAAAACAAACATGTTGCTTAAAGTTGAATCCTATTATTCTGATATTGCAGTTTGATTGTCACAAAGAAATTAAATTAAATCCAAAATACATATTAGGTGAACTTAGAGATGCAGCGACTGTCATGCTGATGCAGGGGTTTGGATTCTGTATAGCTTTTCTACATAGCTAGATTTTTGTATAGCTCTGTTGAGTGTTTTCCAGTCATGAATGTCAAGCTGCTTAAGGGAGGAGAGCAAGAACAATTACCCCGTTTAGCAAAGTGAAAAGAAAAACACAGAAAGGTCGTTTGTCAAACATCAAATCAATAGCAGAACATGAACTTTAATGTTTGTGTTATGGGTATAACCCTACTAAGACTATTACCAGGTAGGATTTCTGTAGCATTGACATTCCACTAAGGGCAAGGACCTATGGGCAAGTCCCAAATACTCTTTACGAGGTAAAGTCAGGTTTCATTGGGGGTACAGCCACATCATCAGATTTACGAATCACTGGGAATTCACAGCTTGGTTTTCTATTGCCTAGAAGTGGGTTTGCCTTCAAGAATCATTTAATACAAATTATAGCCAGAATAAAACAAACAACATCTATGTTGACAACTGCATGTTACTCTGCCCTCTTGAAGATAATATTCCGTTGGCCCACATTTGGTTTTTTATTGTTCTCCGCTTTTTCAAATTGAATGAAATGTTCATGCCTTGTTAACTCCTTCCTAGAGTCGCAGATTAACATCTAGCAATATACAGTAGACAATGCCTATATGACAATTCTGTCTTGTTCTTCACCCAAATATAACCCCCTCTGGAAGACAACAGCTACTTTGGGCTCTGCGACTCTGCTTAGCTCCCCAGTGCCGTGCAGACATCGTCTCTCCATTCAGCATTTTTCAACTGATGTGTCTCATATTGGTAAAGCTGTTAAAATATGCATACCACTTATTAGATGAATTCTCCTTTTCAGACTGGATTCTCATCAAGTCTGAGAAAGCAGCTCAGAGGTTCAGGAGACTGAAGGACTTTGGCCATGCGGCTCCGGAGAAGAAGTGTTTATCAGAAGACACAGCTCTTCCTCAATCTGAACCAACATTTCCTGTGATTTCAGCAGCAATTTTCGAGATACTGCGGGGTGTACAATTTAACGTGCAGCAAGCATGTTGGGCACAGCTGCTATTTCCACCCCACCCAGGATTAACCTTTGCAACTCCTTCATTTGTAGTATCTTCACTTATAATTCTCATAATTTGTATATTTTTTTTCCGGCCTACAAGTACCATTTAAAATGTTTATCCCCTCTTTAATGTTACTCAAACCACAGTCTGGGGATCTTTAGTTGACAGCAGGGAGCAACAACATAGATTGATATCTCTATAAACAGGCAAAAAATTGATGTCTGACTCAGTAGAGTACCCAGTTTGGAAAAATTCCTCAGCCCAACTATTTGTGCATTCATTTGAAGGGGAAAGGAAGCAGTCAATGCTGTTATTGAAAAAAATAAAAATAGACATGACTTAATTTTGAAGAAAGTTCCCAGACCTTTGCATTTATATTCTGTATTGTACATTGTGAAATTCAAGAAGAGAATGGAATTCACCCCTGCAGACTAAAATACAAGAAGTTGTTATCACTCTATCTCCTTACAAGGCAGAAGAATTGTTTAAAAGCTTTCGGTACTGAATACAGAAAGAAAAGTGGCATTTAAGTGAGGACTTCCAGTACCCATGGAGGGATTATGTACAGTCTCATAGGAACATCCCTGTCCCATTTCTTTACCCTGGCAGCTGCATATATTGCAAATTAAAATCCCTTATCCCCAATATCTCATCTAAATTGTTTCACTCTCACAGGTCAGATGTAGCAGAGAGTCCCTCTCTGTCCATGTTCTTTGTCACTTTGCCTCATTCCTTGTCCCAGTTTCTTATTTCCTGCTACGTTTGTTTCTTTGCAGATCCCCAATCTGTCACCCATTCTCCTTCCCTCCCCAGCTGCCACCCCATCTCCTTGCCCACCCAAGGCACACTCCCGCTATTTCAAACCTCAGCCCCCTCCACCTCCAGTGATACCCTTATAAATCTATTCAGGATTTAGTCACAGTTTCTGCCTACTCTGAGCACTGTTTGAGCTTTGTCTCTCATAAGGTGCAGTTTTCGTCCTTTCAGCTATCAAATCAAGGTGTTCCTTTCTCCCAATTCCCTGTATTCAGGAAAATAAACCAAACAAGCATCTCTCAGCATAAGCTCCCTAGGCACAACAGTTTACAAGTATAACAGCAAGAAAATCTTGCTCCCATTTAGGATGGAAAACATCCAAGAGGCATGAAACCTGTGGAAGCTTAACTGCTGCTCTGCTGTGCGTGTACTAGTCACGGTTTTTCAAAGAATCACCATTTAGTCTGGTTGCCACAAGAACCACATATGGCACATCTCTGACATACATGAAAACCAGCAGCCACATACAGCGAGATAATTCCTCTAAGCTCTGTCTGTTTGCATGCAGGGCTTTGCTAGACAGCCAGCAGCAACCAGATGTTTTGAGAGGGAATCCAAAATCATTTTCTGAGGGGGAACAACAAGCCAGCCACACCGCATCTCAGCAAGACAGCCTTGCTCTCCGCAGCCTGCCTCACACAAGATGTTGTTGTCAGGTCTAATCATTTCACTGAAAGGTTTACATCTGATTCTCTTAGGAAAAGTTTCTGCTTCTCAGGTTGAAAATGGGCCCCATCGTTACATGAACACCCAGGAGAAAGGAGCAGAATTCGTATTTTTAAATACGTTTCTAAGACTGTGTCATCAGTTTGGAACAAAGTCTGAAACCCTGTCAGTCCCAGAGTGGTTTTATCAGCAGAACTGAAGGTGATTAATTCTGCAGCTGGGGCTCCTGAATGAATTCTCTTACTCTAATGAATCATCCACTAATTCCTAGTCCTCCCTTTCTTCATCTCTGCCCTATTTGGATAGGTAACAGAAGAATTCAAGGGGGAACTGGACAATCTCTGTTGTTCAATATCCTTGTTTTGATTTTCTTATGTTCCTCTTTCCAGACACTAACTCATGACACTGGTTAGCAACAGCAGCAGTGGCGCAAATAGAAGCTGCAAGAGCAATGTCATTCTGACTAGGCTTTAGGAAAAAAAAAAAAAAAATAAGCCTAGACTGGGGATTAAGTAATTTCCTCTGGTTCTTCATCAAAAGAATAGACTTCGTGACTTCCACATTAGAGCCTGAGCTTGGTGCTCAAGGCAGATGTTCTCAGGTCCAAACAGCGGTTGTTTGGGATCCCAACTGCCTCTTCAGGGACAAATGGTTCATCTTCCTTGGTCTGGGGGTGGTACTCAGAGAAGGGGATTTGCAGGATGGAGAAGGGATGCCCAAGGAGTCTCACCTTTGGTCCATGGCCTGGAGAGGAGGATCTGACAGGCTCTGAACTGGGCTCCCAGCCAGTAACACCCAGTCACCCTTGGACAGGGTGGTATGATGCAGGCAGAGAGGGAGGCGATCGGCTTCTTTAAGTGAAAGCTGAGGTTCTCCTGAGCTAATATGACTCGAAAAAGTACCACCTTGAGAAAGACAAATCCAAGGTCAAGAACAAGGTCAGAATGGTTGGCAGTGTGGTATGTGTGATCAGATCCTCCTAAAGGCCAGAGGATTATTCTCCCAATGGGAAATAATTTGGGGCTTGTTTCTCAAAGACCCCTGCAGGAAGGCAAGCACAGTCACCCTGAGCTCTGCTGGGCTTTTGAGCTTGCAGGGAGAGGGAAAGGCAGAAGCAGCCAGAGCTGGACCCCAGGTGGCATTGTGACAAACACTCAGACACAGCCACAGACAGGCTGGGAACAACTGCCTGAAACTCATTAAAAGTCCATAGAATAAAGTTTGTGAAGGCAACTTTATTTGGCTAGGACGGCATTGCAAATCCAGCTAATTAAACTGGTGCAGGGGCCAAAGCAGACGTAGATAAACCAGGTTAAACTCTCACTGCTGATTTGATGTAATTCGGTGCAACATCAGTGCTAGTTATACCGCTTACAGAGTTAACAGGTTTAAATTCGTTTGCCCCAAGTACTGGCACTGGTTTAACTAAACTGCTTAAAATCAAAAGCAAACTGTACACCCCTGCCAATTTTTCCCTGTTGAGTTTAAACCAATACAACCTGTAGAGACATGTAAGTAACTGCTTTTAATGAGGAACAAAGTGCATCGAGAAAAGAAGTCTTGGCCCCACAGCACTTGTCTCCAGTGCCGCATTCTCAGCTTTCCTGAGAAACTGTGTCACCTTCACATCAACAACACTTAGGTCTAAATTTGTGTCCCGAAAATCCTATTATAAAAGGTGAGACCAAAATCACAGCCCATTTTCCAAAATATGCATAATCTCATCAATTTAGCAGGAAGGTGTTTGTTTTCTTTCCCACTGTCCAATAATAGTTTTGAATTAGAAAAAGCACAGATTTTTTTCAGTGAAAACTTTCTCAAGCTTTCTATTTTGATACAGTCTTGTGAATGCTTCCTGTGCTTCATCTGTCTTTCGAGAGGGATTTCATTACAAGTGCTATATGACAAGAAAAATACTTTTTTTTTTAACATTAGAAATATGAACATTTCTAGTTAGTAGTCACAACAAGCTCAAGTACCAAGACCTCCTATTTCTGCTCTGCATCAGGCATCATGAAACAGAAGTAATCCCAAAATACCTTCAAATATTAACTCACCTGAAATCAGAATAAAATATTAAATATTATTGTATTTAATATTAAAACATTCCCCACCTGAAGTCAGAATCCCTTTGTTTTTTCTCATCTGCAGTATTTCTACTGCAACTCATTTCTGAGTCACCACCTCAAGAGTTTGTCTTCAGACGAAAACTAAGCAGAGAGAAAATCAGAAATCCAAAGAAAATAAAATAAGTCTTTAGTACACAAAGCCTGATGAGGCTTGTGGGATTTTTAAAGCAGATGAATTAAAGGATAAGGGCCAATTTACTGACTTTCTGTGTTACCTTTCACACTTTTGGATGTGCAAAAAGGATGCCCTCAGCTAGCAAAACAGTGTGGTAAGTATTTTAAATCCATATTATACAGAGATAATTGGTAGCATCAAGGGCTAAAACGATGTATAGTTGAGATCAAAACTGCCCATACAAAAAAAGAAAAAGATTGCCCAGACTCTTCTTGAGTGGTCATTAAATGCTTTCCTCCTACTTCAGAAACTCCACAGGCATTTAATACCTTATTTTTTTCCCTCTTTTCTCTCAGCAGGCTGCCATTTGATCTGAACGGGCAACGTAAGACTGTGTCATTGCTTCCATCTCCCTGGAAAAGATAATTAAAAGGAGGTTTTTTTTCTTTAAAGGCAAGAGGCTTTGTTAAAAATAAATAAATAAAAATTAAAAGCCTGATAACTCAGCCTGGCATCCTAAATGTGGATCTGTTGGACCTGTTGCCTCCTTGTGAAGGAAGGTGCCCGATTCACCATCCGTGATGAATGCCCCTTTCCTCAGCGTAAATCCAGCAACGAGTTTGAATGTTTCCTTCAGATATGTGCATACAAGCAGCAGAAAATGAGGCAACTTGTGCAGTAATATGCTTCTGTATTTTTGCCCCTCTATTTGCATCCCTCCATCACCTCTCACCCCACACTTCTTTTTGTGGGACATCCAAATGTGGGAGCAGTGTTTAACTGCTCAATCGCCCTATGTGCTCTTTGGCAAGGGTCCTTTTGAATGTGGGGCCACAAAAACAATGACTGGCATTAGCTTTGAAACCTTGGGAGTACATCAGTGTACACAAAACACATAGCCATGGCCCAACCATGCACAGTGCAATAACCCCAACAATATAGCTTGACCCACTACTGATTGTGTTGGAAAGTTCATTTTGGCTTCATTGAAAGCATCAATACCAACACTACTTTTGCATCAGGCTTGATAAAGAATAGCACAGCCTGGACCAAGTTTTACACAGCTAAGTGGCTCAAATACATGAACAGACACATGGCCTAGCCTTCCACACCCTGCTAGATGATGTAGTGCATGAGAACGGGGTATTCAAACTGTTTCAGATGGCCTCAATTATTTGGCACAGTGACCTTCATGGATATGGCTAAAGTGAGCTGTCTTCTCTCCAAGGAGCTAGTCAATAAGAAAGCCAGACCTGGAGCTCACGTTGTCTGCTTTCCCAGAAGTTAATACCACTACTGTGGCAAAATGGAAGAAAAAGTACATTCTGTACTGTTGTGGAAGAATGGAGAGTATACCCTCTAGTGATTTTCATAAAAAGTCATTGCACAGCAAGCTTTCACCCAAAGTTATTTGCAACACAAAGGCCTTGCTCAGCAGCACTCTAAGTCTACTTGGTAGGCATTAGTCTGGAGCAGCCAAAGTTACCTGGTTGTTACCTACCCACACTCACCTGGGCTGTTCTTAACAGAAATGGAGGATATTTCTGTCAATCTGCAAACCTCTGTTCACCTATGGATGTCCAAGCAGTGCAGACAAGCCACTTCTTCTTTGGCCTAAAACTATAAATGAATGCCAAGGAACCCAGTACTTGCCTCACACCCATGAGTGCATCTAGCTAATTAGCTCTGATCATTGCCAGAACCCCCATAAGTCTTTTAAACTTCAATAAAGGCAAAGAGGAGGTTACATGTTGTCATTCACAGAGATGTTCAGATACATGCCAGCAGGAATTCCTCTGGTGGTTATACTTGATCCTTATCAGGTGAGAGCTATTTCTGAAGTAGATCGATCTGTCACGAGATGATAAAGCCCATCTTAATTTTACCTGTCAGTGTCTGGATTTACTGGAACCAGGGATGTATTGGGGGCTACAAGTACTGTAGGATCAGAACTCAAGATGTGTAAAAAGCCTGAAGAAGGTGCTATCCAAGCCAAGGAACCCAAGTCTCACTTCTTAAAGAAAGTTTGATCCTGCCCCATTCATGACAGGTGATCACAAGGCATCTTGATGCCTTGTACTTTCATGGAAAATCATCCTCCTCCCCACGAAGTAGGGTTACTAACCAGTTTCCACATTCCACATCCACTGCAAGCACAGAAGAGGCTACCTCAAGCTGCTGAGATGTCCTGAGATATAATGAACTATGTGGTTGATGCCAACTCTCATGGCAACGCACAGGAGGTCAGTTAGCACCTCTGGGGCAAGGGCAGTCCTTTGCTCTCAAGGCGTGAAAGCCCCTCATGTCTCTGCTCCCAGGGCCGTTCTGGTGCATACCTGCAGTTTTCACCATTGCTTGCAAACCAGCCAAAGGCCGTGCGGCCCTTTGCCACCTCTTGCAAGGCACCAGGTTTGACTTCTGCCAAACTGCTAAGCAAGAAGCACACAGTCCCTGTCCCTTCTCTGGTGTATGCATCAGAGATGTCAGGACTGCTGGATGCTGCTCTGAAAGGCCAAGGAAGGCTAAGTTGTCCCAGATAGAAAGTAAAAATGCATTATTTATAATTTCTACATGTTATTAGGAGAAGCAGCAAAAGGTGCAGTCACTGGCACTTCCCTGTATCCAAAGTGTTCATAAAGCTTTCCTTGATGTTAGCAAGTCTATTAATAAAGTGCTGCAAGCAATCAGAACTGCTCCACCGGCCTGGTAGGGGGAGTGTTGGTGACATTGTGTTCCAGCTGAAAGTCATCTAAAATCCTCTATACCTTCTTCTGAAAGACATCAGCATCATCAGCAACTGTAAATATGCAATCACAGCACCTTGTAATTAATGGGAAGTCACAGGCCCAGCACTGCAGATCCTGTTCCACTAGCAGTGGGTGAACAGGATTCTTGTCCAGCTCAGGCATTATCAGTAAAATTCAGCAGCACAACGAAATAAAAAGACATAAGCATATGCTGACCTCCACACGTCTGCTGTATCCTCTTGGTTTCAGTTGCATGGCTGAGCATAGACTGAAGCTGCCATGGCCCTTGGCTCCCTTTGTGAGTGGAGAGGACTTTGCTGTGGGTTTTAGCAGGAAGGTTTTGCCTTTGCTGACTACAGACACGTCTGAAACCTCACATCAGCACTCTGGGGAGATGTTGTCTGAGCTCATTGCAGAGTGTTAATACTGGAAAGATCCTGTAGGCCTCATTAAGAAATAGTTTTGTTCTTGAGTCTGTCTTATTTTTTAAAGCACTCAGGAGACAACAGAACCACCACATTTCCTTTTTATACTCAATTTTCTGATCAGGGCCTGAAGTGCTCAGTGCCAGATGTTGCCCTGTTTTCATACAATCCATGTGACACAGGCATCAATGCCAGCAGCTATGTTTCCCAATGATGTCAATGCACACAGCAGCCAGGAAAAAGTTCCATAGGCAGCTAACTGGGGCATACATGCAAGATCATATATTTTAGATACAGCATTTTGGTGGGATTTCTAAACATCTTGAGCCTCATGTTGTGCTTAAACCACCAAATATCGAGCTGTTCCTGCTCAGCATCACACCACCCCCATGCTTATTCTTTGTCATCACGCTTGCACACACATCATGCTATCGATGAGACTGAGATAAATTATTTTAAGTGAAGAAATAAGTGTGGGGAAAAAAACAGCTACTTTTATCCAAATTTTGGTCTGGATTTCTAGAAGATTTTCTAGAAAATTGAATTATTATGGTGAAGAGAGATGAATGTCAAAACTGTGCTAGTGCATATATTTACAGTCTCTCCCACATTCAGTGTTAAGAAATAATTCACCGCAAATGATGATGTTCTGTTCCCATTGCAGTGTTGCCCACTTCCTCAGGGCTCCATGCAACTGCAGAGCAAGAAGTCAGAAACGAGAGACATCCAGACCAGAGAAGGGCAGGGAGCGCTTGCCACAAGGTATGGGATGGCACATGTGGAGACCTCACCATGCAGGAGGTTTTACATCTGCAGGGGGGTACCATGCTCTCTGCCCACCCACAGCTTGCAGCCCAGGCTGTCCCCTGACAGTGCTCCTGACCTGTTTGATTTTCTCTTCTTTTGCTATTTAAGTAAAGCCGAACGAAAAACCCACTTGAAAATTTCTCAGTCCAGCAGCCCTACTGGCTGCTGTCAGGTTTCAGACCCATCAAAGGCTTGAGGAGAAGCCTCCAGCACCAAATCAAAATAGACCAGGCTAAAGAAACATGAGGAGTCTTCAAAGAGGCTCACGTAGGAGACAAAAGGACACTCTGGTGTGCTGTAAATCGATCGAAGGTGCTAAGCAAGGAACTGGTCCTAGAACCTCACAGAGTGTGTTTCCTTGGTCACAGAAAACCCTGGACCTCTTCTCCTTTGCTGGAAAAGGAACATAAAAAATGAGAAAGCAGCAGAGGGGAATTCCAGAGAACTGAGCCGGGGAGCAAAGAAAAAAGCTGTTACATGTCTGGCATGCACTTGACTGACATTTCACTCTTAAAAATGCTCCCAGTAGTTAAATTCAGATAAAGGGGTAGAAGTCTTATGATTCAAACACGTGTTGAATAAGAAACCACATAAATGAAAATATCAAGGATACACTGACTGATGAGGCAATGAGCTCTGTTCTGTAAACATTCTTTCAAAGGAAAATCATGTGCTTTGTATAAAAAAAAAAGTTGCTTTATTTTGGCAAAACTCTGTTAAAATTTAGTAAGCCACATGCAGTGAGACCTGAAGCTTGTATTAGGCTGCTTTATATCCTATTATTTATATTCTTTTAGCAACATTGTCATGTTCTATCCATTAAGTGTCACCTTGTCTGACCACACCAGCACCAAGGGGGCTCTCAGGCAGGACTTGTGGGGCTGCTGAACCATGTGCCACCAGGGAAGATCTGAGCTTGGACTTCCATTCCTGCTGGCTCCAAGCTACAGGCAGAAAGTCAGGAAAGTCCTTCCAAATGGTTGCTCACTCACCAAAATTAGGTCACTAAGGGGGAAGAAATGTCCCTGCCGACTGTAATGGTGAGAAACTTCCTACGCGGATTACGCGGTACTGGCAGCCTCTACGAATGCCACTCAAAGCACCCTCCTGCCTCCAGGATCCTTTGTAGAAGGCATAGGTAATGGGATTTTTCCATTCTCTTAACAAGGCTTTTCCTTTTGTGTGTTCCCAGCTTCTCTGGAACACCTCAGAGTGCGATTTATTGAAATACCTGAGAAGCGGGTGTTGGAAAAGTCCAAAACCTGTGGTGTGGGAGTTCGTCTGCAGCTGAGAGCCGCATACTTGGCTGCCCAATGTCTCTGCCCTGGAGCCCGCTGGGGTACATGGACCTTCCTGCTGAATGGGCCCAGGATACCAAGCAGCTCTTTTGTAATGTCTTTGACTACACAGTCATCACAGGAAACCACAAATACACTCACAAGAATCATCCTCAAAGTGGCAAAACTAACTATAGCAACATGCTTGACTATTTTTCCAGTCCTCATGCACTGCAGGTAAATCTCTTTTGCTCAGTACTACCCTGGCTTTCGTTTCTGCTAATACACATTTTAGATTATCTAAACAGTCTTTCACTGATTTGCCTTTGCATTTTATTTTCTTTGCCTCTTCTAAGGTATCTGTGCAACAGTCACTACCAATGGGGCTTTACTTTCGGCCATCCCAAAGTGCTGCTGTGGAGGTTTCCACCAGCGACGCCATCAGCCTCTCTCACCAACTGCACAAAGAACCTTCAGGACTCATTTTAATTTCACACATAACTTGCAGAGCAGCTAAGATTGAAATGAGCTTTACCGTATGTCGTTAAAGCTCATTGTGAAGTTTAGATCAGATGTGTGACACCAGTCCAGCACGAAGCTCACTCTGTACTAGTAAGGTGCTGCTTGCCATGCTCAGAGCTGCAATCTAGGTACTTCCTAGCATGAACTCAGGTAACATGAGATCTATAAAAACTATTTTTTGCACACATTGCTTCTAATCCTACCTTTATAATCTCAGCCAGAGACCCAGACAGCAGCGGGAAGGAAATTAGTTTAGAACAGAGGAAAAGAAATCTTTCCAACTTGAATTATTGAAATGTCTTTGTGTTTAGCTCTGCTGAAAAGTCAGCATGACCTTGAGGATATTTATCTGGAATTCTGCACTAATATGCATGTATCCCTAGCATTGCCCACAGGCTTGCAAACCACAGGACTCTGAACAACCTCGTACGCCCCATCACACACGTATAGCTGTTTACTCACATTGAATATTAGCGTCTGCCATGAGTAGTCTTGCTGTAACCACTGGGACTATTTCCTCAGAGAGGTACTATGCAACATGAGTAAGAACATTACAGCTTGAGAGAGGGTAAAGATGTGCAAAGAGACCAAATACCAGTATCTCTCCAAAATGCCTCTCCAATGCTCTTGAAACCTGCTTGACTTCACTGTGCCAGCAGCTCTCTCTTTGGTTATGGGGCCAGATAGAATGCCCCAGAACACAATTTCATTCTTTTTCAGGAAGTCCCTTGTCTCATTGCCAGACACCTCCCTTCCACCACCCTCTTTGAAGGGCCACAGGCAGAAAGCTGTCTCTTACCAAAACAGCAGCTCATTAAAGCTGGTGGAAGTCTTCCTGCAGCAAGATAACCATTACTCCCCAATCTGTATCCACAGCCGTTTTAAGCTTCTGTTCCCTACAGGTGTACTCCCGAGCACTCAGTCCAAAACACAGAGGCACCCAAGCACAGCAGCTGACTGAAATCAAAAGTGATATCTTAACCATCTGTTTAAAAAATGTGAGACCACTGACTCATTAGTTTAATCTAACTCTACCAGCACAATAAAAAAACGCACGCCTTCTGGAGAACAATATCAACACGTGTGGGAGGATAATATCTCTGCAAGATGAGGGGGGGCGTTGCAGCTAAGAGCATCTCTCTGGGGATTTGCACTGAGTTTTGTCAGGTCAGAGCTTCTGTAGATTGGCTCTTGTCATGGTTGTGCTGGGGTCTGGGCTGTTCCCTTCCCTGGCAATGGGCAGTTTGGTTTGAGTCCTCTCCTTTGACTGGGGTTTTGGGGATGTAAACCTGGGTGTGAGTTTGCCTCCTTTCACCACTCTGCTTTGGGCAATTTTTAAGCAATTAGTTTTTGAGCTGAAATTAAACAGGATGACCAAGAAGAAAATATAAACAGCAATCTCTCCCACCCCTGTTTTCAGCTGTCCCAGTCTCCTCTGGTGAGTCCTGATTATATGGGATTGTAGTAATTCTGGGGATTACTCACGGCCTGACCAGAGCTGCTCACAGCAACTTTTCCAGACAAGGAGGAGTGAAAGCTACTGAAGACTAGTTTAACAGAACATGCCCCAGTTCATGGAAGCTGCTGAAGAAAACATAAATAAAGAGGGAAATCAGACCTTGGCAGAGTTCAACATTTGAAAGTTGAAGTCTCCTGCTTATGAGCTCACCATGCTCTGCTGAGCAAGTGGAAGGAAAACATTTTCTCTCCACAACGTGACTTCAAGAAAGGAAGTTGTGTGGGCAGAAGCACTGGGGTGACTCTAAATACAGTGATGGCTCTTTCCCCAGCATGCAGGCTTGGGAGCACTTGCTCTCTTCCAGTTGGGGAAATTTCAATGGCCAGATGTAGGGAGGAAAGTATTCAATACCTCCTGCTTTAAAGACATTTATGTCTACAGCCAATTATGATTCCAGCCATAAAGTTTTTATTGCTACCTCTCATGCAGTTTATTTATTGTAACTTCCTTTTTTGAGTGGGCTGTTTATTTTCAAGCAAGTGTTGTTACATTTTTCACTAGATTACTAATAGCCACGTGCTCTGGCTGCTGAAGCTGAATAAGCTGATGTAACTGTAGGTCAGGATCTTAGATCCTTCCTTAGCCTGTCCTCAGAGTAAATATACAAAGGATGAACTCAGGGTTTTCTCAAAGAGCCCTATGTACTTTCTGCTTGGAGGATGAGGCAGAATCCCACTTCCAGCCTGGCCACCAGGCCTCTGGGCTGCAGCAGGTGGGTTCCAGACTTAAGTGAAATATTTACCCATCATCAATAGGGCTTTGCAAAGTGCAGGGTTAAGTCAGCATTTAAAATTACTTTTTTTCAACAACTTCTTATCCACGATGCATCTCTTTCACCTAACGGTAGTTTAGAAACTTCTCAACAGCGTTGGAAACTTCTTTCCAAAGGCTTACTGCACTCTCTAGCTCAGCTAGCAGCATGATACTGCAGTGTACACCCAAACACCCTCCTGGCATTGGCGGGGCTTTGGGCCTTGCAGCAAACCATTGCTTGTGTGAACTGGACCATCTCAAACATTCTCCTCCCAATATCCTTAGCCCACCAGGTGTATTTTACCTTGCTGAGAGTTTATGACAAAGTTTTTTTGTTGTTTGGGTTTTTTTGGTGGTTTGGGGGATTTTTTTGTCTGTGGGGTTTTGCTTGTTTTTGTGGGGTTTTTAGGGAGGTGTGTGTAAATGAGGAAATAAAATTGCTCTGTGTTTTCTAAACTTGCCTTCCTGTCATGATAGGAGCTTACTGGAAGCACGCATTCCTGGATATGCCAAACAGCCCTGGGCTGCCCTTGCTGGGCGCAGAGCAAGCCTTGCTGGAAAACAGTTGCGACAAGGCAGCTGCTTTGGGTGTCTCCTTGCACTCGTCTGCGCTTTGCTCTCAGGCATTGTGCAAGATGGATCGGGGCCAAAGTCCTCCAAGCATCGCCAGCTTTGGAGACAGAATACCTCTCTGTACCCAGGGACCTCACCAAAAAATACTTCACCTCTTATCAGACCACCAAGGACCTGCGTATTAAAAACCTCCACTCTTACCAGATAAGAGATTTTAAGGAGACAATATCCACTTACTATAAATGTTTAGGTTGTGTTTGCAGTTCTCACTGAGGCAAAATGCCCTTGTCCTACCAAGAACACCGTTTTCACAGTATTTTCAGTTGCTGAGATTAGTCCAAGATGTGGTACCCAAATTTTCAGATGATTGACACCTCCTATATGTTTACTGAAAAATGAATCAGTTTTCTTTTGTTTCAAGTGAAGATTATTGGGATGAGTGTACTCCAAACTCCTCTGAAGCTGAAGTTTTAGGATGGGCTTTGAAGCCAATATGCTTTGGATCAAGCCTTCAGCACATTGCTCAATTTTCCATTCTTTTGCAGGAAAACAGTTTACCAGTCGCAGGGTGGAAAAGGGCAGCAGAGATGTTCCCAAACAGCTCTCAGCTCAGCACAGCAGCGTCAGTCCTCTCATTTAATGCTCTCATTAGGTGCCACTAGAGCCACCACCCAAAATCTTGTCTGACAGCTTTCAGATGTGGAGGTCACATCTCAACTTCCTCCTTTCAGAAGACCAAATCAGAGGTTTTGACCAACTTCTATAATTAAGGCAGATGTATTTCCCCTTACCACTTTCCACTCAAAATGCCACAAAGGCTCTGTGGAAACTTGACATTTCCTGTTTTAGTAAGACAGATTAATCTTCAAGTTCGTATTTCACTCAGAGCACCAGCTTAGCCCATTGCTGTTCACTACGGAGCACACAAGCTGTACCACTAGCAACTTGACTGAATTTATAGCTCGGTCTAAGCCCTTATGTCCATATTTAACTCCAAGTCCTAGCAGGAGCTGAGGCAAAGACTTTAATTTTTTTTTTTTTTCTGAATTCAGTTGCAAGAAAATAATTCACATCCAAGTATTAACAAAGCTTTCTTTGCAAATGAAGGATGTAAACCATTTCTCAGCTGCCCTCTCATTAGCTTTGGAGACATTTCCTCACCTGTAACAACCCGGGGAACCCGATTCTCCTCACCCCGCCGGCACAGCAGTACCACGGCAGCAATGGCACGGCTGCCATTCGGCACTATCTGCAGCAGGTGGTGCTGCCGGCTCGCCAGGACCCGCCGGGACAGCACCCGGGCGAGGAGGTGATGGTGGGAAAAGGGCCCGGAGCACGATGCCTCCCCCCCATCTCTGTGCTGGTCACCTATCA
This sequence comes from Pampusana beccarii, assembly GCA_013399365.1. NCBI lineage: Eukaryota > Metazoa > Chordata > Aves > Columbiformes > Columbidae > Pampusana > Pampusana beccarii. Next base: position 329,166 of record VWYH01008138.1, on the reverse strand, counting down.
AAAGACCCTGCAGGTCTTCAGCCAGAGAGCTGGCTGGGCACGGGGGGTTTAGGGTGAGTCAAAGGTGTGGAAAAACGTGCAAGCTATTTATTTACTAATTTGTGTAAGATCATTTTTGGAATTAAAAATAAAATTATTGTCTTATGCAGATGTAAAAAAAAAAAAAAAAAGTCCACAAAACCAAACAAAAACCAAAACCAACCAACCACAACAAAAAAACGACCCGCACCAGCAACAAACCAAGAATCTTAGGATCTCATCCTAAAAAAATAATTACTTCTGGCCTGACATTTTCAAGTTTCCAATCAGAGGTGCAGCCATGTGCTCGTTTCTAATTGAAATAGGGCACCACCTTTTCCCCCCAGTGAAAGCAGGGATCTAAGTCCTTCAGAAAAGCTAGATGAGAAGTTCGCTTTCTGTATGAGACTGGCTCCCTGCCCCCTTGAGCTGCTCCATCACCCTCAGCTCGGACCGTGTCCTGGAGCAGTTGCAGCCTCCATACAGCTCACAGTGGCTTATTTTCCAGAGCTTGAGTGGAAAAGTCAAAATGACCCTAGGAGTCTCCCTAAGTCAATATCTGATAGCATAAATTCCTCACCACATAAAGCAACAATTCAGGTCTAAATAATAAATGAGGTAGAAATGTATGGCTGGTTTAAAAAGGCCAAAGAGACAAAGCATTACGACATCTACTTCAAAATAGCAGCTGTTGCTGAATTCATAAAATGCCTTACCTGTCGATCAATCAGCAAGTTGCATTTTTCTGTAGCACAACTCCAAGCCCAGGATGGCTGTCCCCTGTCCTCAGAGGGACCTGCAGTAACCATTTGATATACAGTCCTTTAAATCAGCTGGCTTTAGCACTGCAGCAACTAAGTCCCACCCTGGGCTGGACCACTCTACCAAACTACCTGGCTCAAAGTTAATTTGGGCAAGTCCCTGTGTCTGACTGCAATGATATATACACGTCCCATCACATATGATGACATAGCACGGAGTCTAGCAGAGGTATTGCCACCACCCCACTTCGTCTTTGAGTCCTGGGAGGAAAGGACTGGCTTATGGGTGGCTTTAGGCAAAGGCAAAGTCCCCCACTGCCAGGGCAGCAGCTTGGGTCCACTGAATTATTTTGCCCTTGATTTTTTCTGGCAGGCTGCTGGGAAGCCCTGCAGATCTTGCCAAACCTCCATCAGCTGGACAAGACACAGGGTTCCTGCCATCCACAGCCCATCCTATCCAGCTTGTTTGGGGTAATACAGCCCAAGCAGAGAGGCAGGATTTTAGAAATCAGGTTCCTAAACCATTTAGATTTCCAAGGAGCAAACATAGCTTTTAACATGCAGTTTGAAGCTCCCAAGGAGTGAATGCACACTACAGAGCAGTGACTGAAAATGCCTGTTGCAGGTTACTGTTTAGCAAGCAGATGATTTCCACATTACTTTCTGGATTGTTTTAAAGCTGTCAGGTGCAGTGTCAATAGTATTTACTCTCATCATAAGCCTCATTCCTTAGCATGAACTCTAAAATAGACCAGTCTACTTTTGCAGAACTATGACAGAACTCCACAGAGCATGAAAATTCTCATTTGGGGTGAAGACTTGCTGAATTCCCTTCCAGCCCAGCAAACCCATCTGTGATCTGATCTGTGCAACGAAGCAGGACCTCACTGGAGCACAGCAAAGCCTTTTTGCCTGTGCAAAGCACCTTTCAGCACAGGGAATTCAGTTAGCATTGATTGATGAACAGGTAGTTGCTGGCCCATAACAGGATTTAGGAAGAATATTTCCCATACCCAATATTATTTTGATCTATGTTACTAAATCAAATTTACCTCTCACTCTCTCCGCTCAGATTACGAACTCCAGCATAATACCAGCATGCACAAAGTAGAAGATGTGGCACTGTTGCTCATGCTTGTGACATTTCTTTTGCAGATAAGTGACTCCTCTAGATTTACAGCCATGCCCTCTCCTTCCCTAAGCAAGAAGAGAGGATTTGCTACTTCATCAAAATATGCCTGTGCTCTCCTGCATAATTCCTTGTGGCTTAGAGAGCGTAAAGGGTAAATGATTAGCCCCATCTTTCACTGATACCTGTCAGAGCTCATTCTTCATTAGCACAATCCTTATCCTGGCAGCAGGCAGGTGATGGCAGACAAAGGGAGGTACGGCTGCAGGGACTGAGCTCAGGTCTTTAATCAAGTCACTGGATTTGGGGTCTGGGGAAACAAAACCAGCTCCAGCAATGGGTGCATCAGCTCTGCCAGGGACAGCCAAGCACAGCAGGGAAGGAAGATCTTTGGGTTCCCAGCAGAGATGCTGTCTGGATGTGTTTGCACATATTCTGAAGTACAGAGCCACACGTGGGGAAAATAGATGTGATCTCTGTGCAAGCGTTATTTAAGAATGGCAACTTTAATATTTAAAGCATCCATGGCTGCAGGTGCAGCACACTGAAGTTATCAACATTTTATATGGCACACAGCAAGCTGATGTTGACCCTAAGGCTTAATTTAGTAACAGGATTACTCAGAGAAAAATAATGTACTGAAAACCTTTATGGGACAAGGAAATATGCCAAAAGTAAACTTGGCCAGTGTACTTAATAGATAGAAAGCCATTTGTTTCTTTTTGAGAACTTAATTAAATTTCCCATGAATTCATTTGTAGTAACAGTAATAAGCACCATATATGGAAATCTTCAATGAGCTGTTAGCAAGGTAATTTCCTGGATTTGGCTTATATCTTAATAATGTCTAAAGCCAGCTAGATTTTAAAATACAGCTGGTATGCATCATTCCATTCTGAGTATGAGGGTGTGTATAGACTTATTTGCAAGCCTGGGTGTGTAAAATAAATGACTTTGTTGCTGCTTGCAAAGACTTTTATTGCCCATAGAATGATGCTTGATCTTATTCTGAAAAGTAGTAAGGAGAGAGTTAAAATCATTCCTTCTGTTCAACAAAGAAGCCTCCAGGAGGGCAGTGCACATACCTTACACACTCTGACATGCTCCTTCAGTGCCCCTTGGATCACTGTCAGTAACCAGGAGGGGAAGGCTTTGAACCAAGCCACCTGGAATCAAACAAGGCAAGCTGTAAGCTCTCCCCTGCTCTACAGCCTTTGTGGTGAACTGCAAAAGAGAAGGAAGTTAGAAGGGAAATAATCACCTCTTCTCATCACTAGAGAAGCATACACCCAATTTGCAACCCTACTGGCTTCCCAGGCATTTTTCTGTACTTCACATGCACAAACATGGTAAAAATATAATAAGTAGCTAAACAGCAAAGAAATGGTCATTGCTGACCAAGGCTGATGACTTCATGGAGAAAGGAGTGTCACTTTCAAGACATGAGCTACATCAGTGGTTGGAAGGAACTTTCTCCTGCAGCTGCACGTTGTGTGCACTCAGAGCCCAAGTGCTAGTATGGGAGCTGTAATTAAAACATGGCCAAAACTTCTAAAAGTTTAACCTCCCTGCCATTAATTTTGAATGGCATTAAATAAGTATCCCAGTCCTGACAGGGGCAGGGTAAGTCACAGTATGAACAGACATCAGGATTATCTTGGGGCATGAAGCTGAAGTGAAGAGGGTGACAACAGTTGTGGCATACAAAGTATGTGATGGCTCTTTGGAAGTGCCACAGGAATGCTGGGGAAGAGCTGAAGAAGAGCTCAGCAAAGGAAAACACAGAACAGACATCTGCTGCAGATGGTGCTGAAGTTCCTGCTGTACCATAGGCAGGAAAACACTAAATAATACAGAAACAGAGAATGCAGCAGCTCAAGGGATAAGTTAAAGCCCATTTAAATCTCTGGACTCCTCCTCATACAAATGGGAAGGGTGTCAAGAAATCCCACAGGGATTAACCCTGTGCTCAGCAACACCAACCACCAAACACTTCACATACCTCAGAAGGAGGTAATATTATATTTTTCATCATAAACATACGATAACAAACCTTCTGCTTGCTGGGAAGCTTCTTAAGCTCATACAATGACTTGGTTCAAAACCTAGCAGTATAACCACTTCATCCATGATCTCCTTTTTTACAGTTAAACCAATACTCCTCATGCTGTAACACAGCTGTCTCAGGAACTGGCTTGCAAGTAGATTCCTCCTTAAAAGCAGAGGTGGGGATCCCAGTTACATCTTCCCCTTCCTGACTCACCTGCTCCTCCTGAGAAAATGCAGGATGCTGAGACAGCCCATGCTGCCTGTGCTATAAGAAGCTGTGGCTCTGTGGAACACCTCTCTCAGGCACTTTCAGCTCCACACTTCACCAGGCAGCCTGCTAGAAGCTCTGCCCTCCTCCTGCCTGCTAAAATACCCTGCCCGCAGCACTTGCCAATGAGAAGGCACAGCTTGTTCTCATTAACTATACAATCACTCCATTAGATTTGATGTGCCTCCAGCTTTCCAGGGATGTCATAGCATTGATTATCCCACCTGCCCAAGCAGTGTTATTCTTCTCTGACAACCCGAAGAGAAGCCCTCTGATGATGGATGTGGATCTGCTATACCTCAACACCCTTTTCACCCTGCTGGGGGTCTTGCTCTCAATATGAGATTTGTTATTGGTTTATAAGTTTTATTGCTGCCCCACTTTTTTTGTGGACATTTGCTCAAGGGTCATTAAAGCTTCCTTTACCTAAAGGCAACATTCCTGCAGGAGTCACCTCTGATTTTGCCATGACTTCCGTACCAAGGTCAGAGCAATCAGCATTCTCACCGGTGATAGCACCAAAGCAGAGTGTGAGACCTGGCATGGAATGAGGATGTCTACTACATGTTAATGACTTGAAAAATTAATATAAAGGATTCCCTAATGAAACAAGAAACTTGATCCTGCACTTGTTCTTGGGGAAAAGCCCCAGCACTATTTTCTCCATCCTCCTCCTCTGCAGCTCCCCACTGCCCTGCCTGGCCCTGTCTTGCTGCCCTGCATGGGTGTGCTGTGGCTCAGATGTCTGGTGTATCCTCTGGGCAATCTCCTGACCCTCAGCAGTGTTGGGGAGCTGAGCTGGTGGTGCAGAGCCACTGCCAGTCCTCAGCTTTCTGTTGTTCAGCTGAGCTCCACATCCATCAGATTCCCCAGACTGCTTTGGCGAGCCCTTCTCGTAACACAAACTTCATCTCAAGGCCTCTTTGCTGAAGCACTATGCTATATAGATGATCTAGGTGAAACCAGGAGAGATGTCCACCCTGGGAAGCTCTGCTCTGGCCTGGTTTACTTCACCTGTCCCTCCAGGTTGTCTTCCCTGCCCGTTCCAAAGGAACAGTGGCTGCAAAGGGTTGGCCTTGAGAGAGCTGCCCTTGCTCCAGCCCGTGCATTCTGTTACACTGAGTACATCCACGCTCCAAAGAGAAATAATTAATACATTATCACTTTGTTTTTATAAGCAAGAGACAACCAATAAACCTACATTTAACGGTCAAGAAAATTATGTAAATAAAATTGCCATAGGGTATCACAGAAGCCCGACCTGCTCCTGTTAATTTGTTCTTAGAAAGCAGCACATGTAACTGATGCAATCGCAAAATGAACAGGAGCTTAGCAAAGATTTTGTGCAAAAGGGACCCTTTGCATTTGACATGCTCTGTCACATTGAATTTTAATTACAACTCCCCTCTTGTGCTGGCGCGGGAGGGGAATGCTAATGGCATGTGGGAGAGGCAGAGTGATGGCAATCGTCAACCCAGCACTTGCACAAAGGGTGAGGTCCCCAACCTGGTGGCAAGGAGCAGCTAACATATTTTAAGTAAAAAACTAGTAAAAATAGTTAAAAAAAAAAAAGTTAAAAATATGTAGGCAAAGTCCAAATCTGGCTGGTTTAGTCTTCCTTTAGCTCCTACTATTTCACCCAAGTGGTGAGCTACTGGTTGGATTTAAGCGATTTTAATGTATTGAACCATTTGCAAAGTACAGCCCACTGTGACAAGAAATCTACTGGAGGATTAGATCACTTCTCTAATAAATAGACCACAGATCACTTCTCCAATAAATAGCAAGCCATGCCGTCGATTTATTACAATGTAATGATGCTAGTTGCTCAGTTTCATGTCTATCAGGATCTTGTGTGTTGAGTTTTATAAAAATGCCTTTGGTAAACACCACTTTAAAAAACGTTGTGTCACCACGGTGGGTCCATAGCTCAAGTAATTCTGGGAGTGGTCACATGTGGGCTCCTTGCAATGCGTAAGTGTTGTACACAATGCTCTAAAATAATTACAGACAGCACCAGTAACATCCCTGCTGCTCTCTACCTAGAAATACAGAAAACGTCTTAATCAGATGGTGATCATTAAATATGTGCCACGTATTACCGCAGCAAAATCTTCCAGATATATGTGGTGATGATATATATCTCAACAAAAGGTATTTGGGACATTAGGGGTCCGTGTAAAGATTCAAGAAAGCACAGAGTGGATTTGAAATACAAAAGCCAATTTCACAATCTGTGTAGATATTTAAAGGCTTCTCAGAGTATTACATCTCCTCTAGGTCTAGCTGAAATCAAAGACATTTACAGTATTCAGGTGGCTATTCTGTGCATCATGAAGATATTTCAGACCTCTTTTTGCTCCCCGCCCCCTCCCCCCCCAAAAAAAAGACATAAAATTTATATTTCTCAAAATGATCAAAAGCACCTCTTAATTTATTGTTTTTATTATGCTATTCAAACATCAGCCAGTTTTCACAGAAACACAAAGTCTGCTTATCAGGATGAACAGCTGATCTACATAGATTGTGTGACAGTTCAGAAAACCCTTAGGGATCAGAACAAAGACTTTCACAATGCTTTTGTTGTAAGAGTGCTATCTGTTCCTGGGGGGAAATTCTGTGTTGTATTGCTGTCTGCTTGCACAATAGAAAAATGTTTTTCCTGCATTATTGGGGTTAGTAATGCAATGTTTGCTATTTCATCACTATATACTCCTGTCAAAAGAATTTGTTTTACCTCACATACTATTGATAAAATGGAGTTGCTTAGGAAAAAAAAAAATATTTTACCCAGTCAAATAAATCGCACAGGAGCTTTATAAAATGAAAATACCATTTAATGCTCTAAGTTACCTATAAACAGCAACACGTGTTGCTGTGCTCTGTTCTTGTTTTCTATATCTGCTTCTTTTTCTTTTCGTGTCTTTCCATTCTCCTATTCTGTAAGTAATAATGAGCTCACTTAAAATTTTCCAGTGGATAAATATGGCTGGTTTATGCCACTCAACAGCAGCATAAGGCAAGGCAGGATCTGTATCTTCTGTATTGCAGCAACACTTCTTTTAACCACAGTAAGGGCTTCCTTGACTTTAACGTTCAAGTTGTGTACTCATTTTCTTCAGCAACATTTCTTTCTGCCTTTTGCCAGAATAGGACACTATCAATAAAGCAGCAACACAAGAGAGAATTAGCAGTCATATTCAGGTAGGATCTAGAAATTGAGGGTGGAAAACTAAATTACTTAACTGAAAATTGTATATTCTTTACATTTCTTTTGTAGGGTATAAAACATGCCCAGCCATTTTAAGTATTGCAAGATTTGGGGCTTTAAATTTTGCATGAAAAGTCTAATAGAATATGGAGGGTTGATAATGTTCTTAAAAAAGGCTGACAAATTTCACAGAGCAAGATGATGCTAAACTTTAAAAAGAGTCATGAATCATTTATTCCTCCCTCACGTAAATTTTTGAGGGAGGTTTTCAATACTCTCATGTGAAAGTAGAAGAGCTCCTGGCATAGTTCAGAGTGTGACTGCATTGAAGTAAGGGCATAAAGACCAGATACGAATGTGTCTTGATTACAGAAGTATTTTTGAAAGAGATTTGAAGTAAAATACTCATCCTTCTACGTATATATATATATATATATATATATATATGTGCTATATAATGGATATTTACTTTCCCCAAGCTGTGTGCTCAGCCCATGTGACTCCAGGCAGGCTGAGATGCTCTGGCTCACATGTGTAGCTTTCATGTCAACCCTGTCACTCCCAGGTTACACAGTGAGTAAGAAAGCTGAGCCCTAATGAATGGAACTGCTGCCCCTCAGTACAGCAAAATAAGAAACGTCTAATTCTGCAGCTGTGTTTGATGCTATTTTCTCCTCCAGTATTTCTTGTGTTCCATGTTTATAGCCTGTCTGACCAAGACGTGCTCTGAGCATCCACCAGTGCAAGGGGGAAACTGGATCTTTAAATTAACACAAATTCCCATCAGGCAAAGCTCTAACTCTTCCCTAACTAAACTTGGCAGATGAAGCTGAATGAAAACCATGCTGTGTTCCATCCTGCTTTTCAAGGGGTCTTTGCTAAATCAGAAATAAGCACTTTAATCTGTGTAAGGAGATATTTTAAGCACAAAACTGTGTCTGGAAAGTCAACTCCTTTATGCATCCCTCAGGCACATGAAAAGATCCCCCCTGGCAGAGCAGGAGAGCACTGAAATCTCCTATAGCAACTGGCCACTAGCAACAGTAACAAACACTCTGTTGTGCGATTATTTCTACTTTCTGAATTATTCTGTGAGAGACAGAGAGCAGGAGGCTGACTATGCATGGGGTTCGAATTTTGCGCCCTGAAGGGCTCAAGCCTTAGCTTGGCCAGAGACAGAGACGATCATAGAACTAATAGGTTTGTGCCTCAGTTTCCCATCCCCAAAAGAGGAATCGTGCTTTGTTTCCTTTCTCCAATGTAGGATGCAGAAATCCAGGGAGGTGGATAAACGAGGGGCCCCACATGAGTCTAAATTATTGCTTGTACATATTTGTGCTGCATTTGCAAGAAATTCTGTTGGCTTAGGTAGGAAGAAAAACTTGGACAGACATTTTCTGGCAGCTTGAGCCAACGGATTTCATATTTCAGTTGGTTTTATGTTCTGAAATTAAAAAGTGAGGTTATTTCCACTAAAAGGGGCTCACAAAGCTAGGCAGATTCATGAGATGTGGGGTTTCGGCCGCTACGTTAGAGATAACAGAGCTCACACCTCTGCTTTTGCTCTGCAATTGCTGGAGCACCCTCCTGTGCTGGAAACCCATGTGAAAATGAGGCAGACCTAAGCATTTCTGCAGCTTGCGAATGGCCAGCTGTCTTCAGTGTGCACCTTTCTGAGGGTTATTAGTGCGGGGAATTTTCACCATTTGAGGGGAAACCCTCCTACCACCCTCAAACTTACTATTACCTTTCCCTGTTTACTGCATTTCTCCTTCTATTCGGATGCTCTGCTTGGGTTTCTGCCTGGTGCTGCCTAAAAGCAAAGAGGACCCATCTCACCATGCTCCTCAGGGAGCTCCCTCTTTTCCTCCCTCTGGCCAAGAAGGAGGCTTGAAAATCCCCACAAAATGCTCAAGGATCTGCTTTTGTGCAGTAAAAAGATTAGAGTCGAAGCAGATAACCTTTTTACTTGATACCTGCGATGCACATTACACACTGCCTCTGGTGACATCATGAGCTGCTGCTTGTAATGGAGGCTTACTTAACAAAAAAAATAATGGATTTCAACCACTCTGATGCCCGGAGGGGAACGGACCATCCGCCTTAATAGAAATTGGATCTATACAGCCCTTGAAACACCTGGCTTGGTTTACCCTCAAATACCACCAAAATATTCACATTTAATTGGGAAACTGTCAACACAAATGTCAAGATGCCTTAACATAAGAAACAAGGGCAATTTACTTAAAAATTAACCACTCAATTGCTTTTCACTGAGTCCATCATGACAAGCTCGCTCATTTTTCATCTGTGTTGTCTTATTATGCAGGATCCCAACAAATAATACCATTTTATCTCCCCACAGCAAACCCCAGAAAAAAAAATGCTTTTCTGTGCTAGCATTTTACATGTAGGACTTGCCCAAAAGCCAGAAAACCAGAATAATATAGTAGTGATGAATAATACATGGACAAAATGGATTGGTCATACATAATCTGTTAGGTTATGAATCTCAGCTTTACAGCTCTTCTCTATAATCCTTTTTATTTTGTTCATTTCATCTGACAAGTTTAAAAATAATCTTGTAACCCCGAAATAGCACTTTCTTCCCATCGGTTACTCCTTCGCTCTCAGCGGGTGCTGAGCGGTGCCACTGGTGGGGTTTGCTGCCTGTGTGGATGCCTCTAGTCTGCTTCTCAAGAAAAATGCAAAATGCTGATGGCTCTGGTCCTGCTGAAAGCCATGAGATGCACAGTCAGGTTATTTGATTGTTGTAACCACTTTCTCCGGCTCAGATCACAGAATCACAGACGACGGGTTTGATCTTGTACCAAACACACTTCAAATCCGACACTCTGCCACGTACAGGCAACTTGTGTTTTGACCCCAGGGCAGACTTTATAAAACAGAGAATAAAAGATCCTGCTAAATGCATCCTTTTGAGGCCAAAGGATGAGAGATACAATGTTTGGATATCTGGATTAATGGTATCCCACTGTCAAGAAAGAGAAAGCATGGGGAAGGAGTCCACAGGCTTTCCTTGGAGAAAGTGGGGGTCAGTGGGAAATGATATTTTGAAACAAAAAGTGAAAACAGCTTTAACTAAAACAAGATGGAGCTGATGTAAAAATCCAGCTGCGGGAAGCTGGGTGAGCAAACCCAGTTCACAGGAGAGTGAAGCCATGAAGTGCTTGGGCTACATTAGGCATATTGCTGTGTTACGGAATCAAATACTTCTACTTTTGACCTAAATGTTGTGGAGGAGGGTCTGGGTTTTATTTTAAAAGCCCTTAATTTTCTGCCAAAGGAAGAAGTTCTCTTGTTTTTAATAAAACATCCAATTCTGACAAAACACTTCTACCAATTTAGCTTCTGCTTCTGAACCAGAACGTTCTGAGAAATCAAAGCTGGTCCCTGTCAAACATGAGACTGCCAGAGGTTTCTGTCACCACCTTTGCCACATCTGCACCACCTGATGGGGCCTGAGAGAGGATTGTTTGTGGTGAAGGAATACAAGGCAATAGGCTAACACATGCCATTTTCCTACTGTGCTGTTAAAAGCAGAGCAACAAATATACCAACAGCAACCTCCCCTGCCCCAGGAGCCTTGTCATTCTCATGAAACAGTTTAAGCACATTATAGCAATGCCAGTGCCTTCTGAGATGGGCAATGTCTTGGTATATGTAATATGTCAGAGCAGAAAACAATTATGATATAGCACATGCTGTCACAGCTGGAGGTCAACGTGTGTATCACATACTAGGCTGGCTGCTAAACTTCCTTACAATGCATAATGTGATACGTAAAAAAAAAGAAAAAGTAGCATAAGTAACATATTGGGGAAAAAAATAAAAAAGCCAGGGCCCTCTGTTGGTCTCTTCCTTGAGGATGAAAAGAAAACTGCACGAAGTGCTGAAGAAAATTATTTCAGATGAGTGACCTGATCTCAGAAGAATTCAGGTGCTTGTATTCTCCATCACCTTTAAAAACACAAGAAGAAATCTGATAAGAAGAAGAATGGGATTGTTGTAATTTGATGGTAACTTGACAGCTGGCCCCAGCCCAACTCTCTTTGAAGTCAATGGAGAGATAGCAATTTCATTAAGCCAGTGACAGTTTCATGAAGTCCAAGTGAAAGACTAATATACATTGCTTGTTCACCCCTGATTTAAGCCGTGGGATGGATCACACTTCTGTCCGTGGTTCACAGCATGTGGAAGGATTTGTTCCTGAGACAGGTACAGAGCTACTGCCCAACTCAGAGAGACATAGCACTTCCTTGATGAGCTGCTACTTTGACTTTTTTTCACTATTAAATCACTGTAGCAGAATATGGCTCTTATAGGCATATATAATCTAAATGAGCCATTATCGCAGCGAGGGTTGCTCTGGGAAGCGAAGAGACCTTTCTGCTGGCTGCCTAACGGAGTGCTCCTGGAAGTTTGGTTCATCCAGCACTGAGCAAAGCTTTTAAATTTGCTACGAAAACTGAACCAAGCTAATTTTACCACACATCCAATTCATACAAGGTTAAATGCTCCTGATGACTGCAATTGCATGTGTATCTCATAATATTTTTATCTGGAGGGAAGATGTGGGATAAGAGGTTTTGGGTGATAATGCACAAAGGCACCTGCAGCCTGTAAATGTGTCTTCATTATTTTGTGAAGTCTGCTCTTGGTGGCTTCTCAACACAACCAGAAGGAGATCACACCAGGACAGTAGACTATTATATTTGAAGGGAAAATAAAGGAAAAAACAAAAGCTCTTCATCACACAAAACTATTTCCCATGATTGACTACATTGATTTTGACCCTTATGTAACAGGGCTCCTAATCTGCAGTGTGATTAAAAGTAGCACAAGCTAAAGTAAAGAGACAGGCAAGAAAAAAGGTGAGGAAGACAGAGAAACTGGTCTTTTTGAGTTTTATCTCTGATGTGAAGAAAGTAGGATTTGAGATAACATTCCTGAATAGTGCTGGGAAATGAGGAAGCATTATATTGCTTTGATATCAAGTATCCTTGAAAGCAGAAGGGCCATTTGCACCTTAGATTTGGGATTTGGACATGTTTTTAGGGCCACTTTTTTCAAAGTAGTCCGTTGATTTGAGATATTGAAGAAACAAAGAGCTAAGACCTAAATTTCAGGTAAGATTTTACAGTCCTAAAACAGTGAAACCCAAAAGCAGTGATCAAGTTGGACAATGCTAATCCCTGTCTCTGCTCTGGTTACCTGCCCTGAGAAATAGTTCTAATGCCCAACCAGACCTCAGTGGTGCTCTCAGAATTAACACCTGGAGAGGATTTGAAAGATTATTTGAAGTTAGTGTCATGTAGGAACTGAAGCCAGGAAATGTAGATAAATCATTAGGAAAATAATGGGGCTCTTTCAGGAGTATTTTTGTCACTAGGTCTTTGGTTTAATTATTTGTCCAGTTGCAGAATACAACCCAGAAACGACTTGTGATGCAAGCTATTCAGTAAGCAGAAGGAATTGTGCACAATTTTGATGTATTGATTAAACTGCCACTGAACGATTTGAGATGAAGATTCAATACTCTGAAAGTAATAAGATATGATTGAAGCTGAGACCTTCTGTGAATTAGAATGGATGGCTTTTTCTGCTACACTGCTGTCATTTATCAGAGCACTAATAATGTTTATTACTTTAAGCCTTACGGCTTGCTGGTTAGATTTAGACAAAACTAAAGCTAAATGGGCCAAGCAAGCCCATTTACTCTTAGACGTTTAAAGCTGGGCAAGGCAAAGTGTGTGAAAAATACAGTAGAGCAAATCAGTGCTACTGAGATAACTCTGAAATTGAAGAGGCCCGTGCAGAGGCACCAGCTAATCCCAAACTGGGTTATGTGTCCTTCAGCCCCACCTGCTAGTCCGTCTGCCACACACCAACCTTTGCACCCGTGGACATGGAGCATCTTCATAGACCCCAGCTGAGAGCCAAGAGTCCACAACTGTCCTCTAGATATTGCTAGAAAACCATGAACAGATTAGTCAGAATGGAGGAATTACGATAGCCATTACAATTTAAAATAAAGGTCCACTCTGCCTTTTGCTGGCTGTGCTCCCAGCTGTACCTCAGCGGCAGAGGAATACCCAGTTCCCTCTCAAATCTTGTATTTCCCACACAGGGCAGACAGAGATGAAGGTTTGTGTCCTTAAAGCATCTGACAGATAAAATCCACCGAAAGAGTTATGAACTGCAGCCATTCAAGACTCATTTTTTATCTGAAAATATGCTGGGCTTAAATTTTCTTGCTCTGGAGTTTTCCTGACAACTTTCCCTCTTCGATTTCGGCAGATTCCAACAACCCTGATTCTGAGCACCCTTTCAACTAATTACACAGCTCCTCTGTCAATAATGTAATCTCCGTTAATAATTTATTAAATATGTTTGAGTCATCGGACCAAGAAGGTCATACAAAGATAGTGACTATGAAATGGAAAATGTGTTGGTCAGGTTGCTTAATGAATTCCAGATGCATGCTCGTAACTCGAAAAAAATGAAGCACATCACATTTTGCTGGACAACAAAGCCTTGAAGTGCATTATGGATTTATGACCACAAGCAAACTACAGCATAAAAAAAAATACTGTCATTACCTAAATATGCAAATATTTCAAGTATTCAGTGTGCAAGAGAAAAGCGTATCTGTTTGTCTGGTCTTATAGGCTATTTGAAAGCTAATGAAAATGAACTTTTCTGCATTATATGATCGTGGAGCATGCAAAGAACAATTTGTACTTGAATAGTGTTACTGTGTAGTTATGATTCAGGAGTCTTATTTATCAGCCCCACTGGCTCTGACAGGGCTCAGCGGCCCAGATTGTGTGTTTTGCAGTTTGCATGCCTAGTCACAGCCTGAGCTGTGATCAACGAGTATGTGAAGGTAAAATGCTTCTGGAGGAAGACTGTGCATTTTTAGTCAATCCCCAGGAAATTTTAAAAGTAGCATTCCCTTCCACAGCTGAAGTGTCTGCATTGAGAAGCTGTCCCTGTTTCTTAGCAAGTGTAAGTTTGCAAGGTGAAGCTGTGGATTTGAAGCTGTTGGGCTTTGAGGAGGCTCCGTACTCAGCGTGTTGTGCCTCCCTAGCACCGCTCTGCCAGCCCAGGATGGGCACTTGCTATGAGGAGGATCTCAGCTTGCTCACCTCTGTGTAAACTGCTCCAACGATACATGCTTGTTCGTCATGCCAGGAGCGATTGGGCAGCAAATGCGGTATCATCGCAATCACATTCTGCTTACTGGAGAGTGAGGGGGAAAACAGCACCCCACACTCAGATTTTAGGATGACCAGTTTGATGGAGTGCTGAATCCACATCTCTGACCTTTCATGTCTGCCGGGTGCCCTCCCAGTGACAGAGTGTGCACCCATTTTGATGAATAAAGCTTTAAGGACATAATTTCACGTTATCTAACATCAACACTAAACCTTCTCTGTGTTACAGGGCTGTAATTTATCTAAATTTCTTGCTGAAGCATTACGCCATAAAAATTGTAAGCACTGAAGGCCCCATCTGGCGAGGCAGTCGGGTGTGCGGAAAGGAGAGGTCACCAATATGCTGAGGTGGCCACTGATAAAACATGCCTGGCTTTTGGGAAGCAATCACAGCTTTCCCCCCAGTTACTCTTTGCTGTGAGCAAAGCCCACTCACTGTTTGCAGTGGGGAAGGAATTTCTGCCACCTAAACCCATAAAGTGACGTAATAGAAAGAAATTAAGAGGGCGGCACTGATTTGAGACATCTTTAACAGCTCCGATGTCTATAAGCCCATGCTAAAAAAATGACGCTCACGTTTGCTGGTGATGCCCACCACAGGCACCCTGGTAGGAGCAACTCTGCTCCGTAAGACAGTTCGATCGTTTGAAATGAGCATTTGTCACGCACCCACAGACCACGCTGCTGGGTTTGCTTCTTAGAGGTCCCCAGGCAAAGCTGTCTGGGTTCACAGATGTTAATTATTTGTGTCTACTGTTAATTAGCTGTCTGCAGTTGGTCATGCCGGAGCAGTGACAGCCTGGGAACCTCTCCCCAGTGGCACAGTTCATGGGCTTTGTTCCCTGTCCCCCCCTCCTCATCTCCCAGCCAGAACATTTCATTTTAGTCACGGTGCCAGAGGCCAGACCCCGGAGGACCTTTGAAATTAAACACGTATGAAGTACAGTGGCGAGGGAGGGTGGGGAGTAAAAGGAGGAGAAAGGGGCAGTTTCAGCTCCTCAAGCATGCAAGTCGAGAGCTTTCGTGATGCCTCTCAATTATTTTCTTCAGCCAGCCACAAATCATGTCTTCGGTTGTCCAAGGGAACCTGTCTCTATGATGGAAATTTCCACACTTGCCTCTATTGGTGTCCTGCTCTTTGTTGTTTCATAGCTGCCTTCAAGACATTGTAAATAATTGAATTTTTACAGAAAGAAAGAGGTTTTTTTGTTGCAGAAAAGGAAATTCATCCCTGGTTTGCTAAGCTCAAAAATACAACATCCAGGGTAAATTCTGCTCCTGACTTTTGCAGTTATAGGGAAGTAAAAGTTCTTCATTCACCAAAGGCACTATAATTGAAAACACTTCACATAATTTTCAATAAAAGAGGTTCATCACAGGACACATTTCCTAGCTGCATTAAATCTGAATCATCTTTCTTTTGTTAGGATGTTAAACAAAAATAAATGGTGTGGAATTTCAGCTAAACAGCTGTGAAATAGCCTGGGAAAAAAAAAAATTACAGGGAATAATTTATTCATCCCTTTCCACCTGGGAAGTGCCTGAACAAGTTGAGTTCTTACCCAATGGTTACAGTGATTGTTAAAACATTACCAAATGATTTTCACAAACGCTTCTTGCTTGGCAATTTCCTGGTGACCGAGTCACTGCAAATATTTCACATTTGAAATTCAAATTTCGAGCCTTTCTGATGGGATGCACAGATTGCAGGAACAGCCCTGTGCCCCGCTGGCTGAACACATGGCCAGTGGCTGGTGCAAGTGCTCAGATGGCACAGCCCCAGCCGCTGCCTCTCATTCTGCATCCCAAAGTCCACACAAGCTCCATCAGCTCTGAAAGCAGCCATCATCACCCACTTTGCTGCTCCAACCTGCATCTTTGGGCTTTCTCCCAAGCTGCACAGTCACCTGCCCAGTCCCTCTTTGCCTGTGGAAACTCAGGATGATCAGATCAGCAGTGTGGTGGGAACATGTTGGTCTCTCTGACCACCACTGCCAGGACAAAGTCTTCTCTTTTCCCTGGGGTTCCCCAGCAGCTTCTCCTCTCTTGAATTAGCAAGCAAGCTCCTTGGGGCAGAGGTTGTGTCTGTAGCATCCAGCTCATTTGGGTCATGGGTGTAACTCCTAAACGCAATGGTGACACAAGCAATAAATAATAACAATTCTGAAGTTCCCATTAGAGAGCACACTTTCTCCTGTTTTCCTCAGAAACTCATTTGCTGGTGCGTTCAACCAGAAGCGGACACAAAGGACGTGCAAACACACACCAAGCATGCTTAAAAGTTCACATGAATATTCATGGCAATGGGATTTTTTTGCGTGGCTCAGCCCCCTCTCCTTCTGTCATTGATACAGAAATGCCACCAGGAGTGGGGGGCTGTGGCCATTTAAGCATTTGCTGCCTCGACCGACAGCGGATGCTCTGACACTTGGGTGTGATGGGCTGTCTGGTGCTGGCTGGAGAGACCAGCACTGGCACAGCTGCCACCACAGCCCCAGCACCTCTGCTGCCTGCAGCACTCACCAGGTTGGCAGAGTTTGGCCATTGCAGTCCTAAGGAGAAAAGCTGAAATGAGATAGGGAAAAGAAGATTTTCAATGAGTTAAAATAAGTGTTTTGCATAAAAGCACCCAAGGTTCAATGGCATATAATGTCCTTGCTGTAAAAGCCCAAACAAATGCCATTGCGGTAACATTGCTGGAGGGTATTGGGTAGGAAACCAGTGTGATGCTGTAGTTGTGTACACTCTTGCCCTTCTCCATATTAGGCATTTCTGGTCTCAAATAGTTCTTTATTTTATGAATAAGACTTCTGTTTCTGTTGGGCTTAAATTTTTTCCTTTTACAGCAGGTTTTCCTTTGCCTTCTCCCCAGGATTCCCTTTGCTGCTTTGGTTTTGGAAGCAGAGAAGCTTCCTAAACCAAAGCAGCTAAACCATGTTTCTGGCACAAGGGCCCCCTGCAGCCTGCAGCTCCGTGTGCTGTGTTGTTTAGTGCGTCTGTGTCCTCGCATGTGTAGGCTGGAGTGTTTAGTTGTCATTTACAGACAGCGCGATGTTTAGAAACTTGATGATCCAAACATGTGATGTTTGGTGTGCTGGGAACTGCAGGAGCATTCGCTGCTCCATGGAAATAGCACAGGTAAGATTTTCAGGGCTCCCTGGGGTGAGGAAAGACAGCACATGCCAGCATCCCACTTCTCTATTGCAGTGCAAGGAGCAGAACTGCCTCTTGTCAGCTCCTGAATCACCACTTTTGAGACAACCCAAATGATGCTGACTTACCCCGAAGTGCTGTGTGTGACTAGCACCTCTCAGGAGCTCACGAGCAGCCCAAGCAGGCCTGCAGCAGGACAACGCGGGGGACTGCAGGAGATAACCTGGCAGTGAAGTGGAGATGTTCCCTGGGAATAAATGTGAGGATGTAAAAACATCTTTACTATCTGCAGAGCGAACCAAGAAGGGAGAGCAGGGAACCATCTCACTGCAGCTTTACACTAAATGAATTACAGAAGGAGAGAGTGAGGGAAGAACACTGGAATTAAAAGGCTTTAAGATAAGATGGAAAGTGGTAGTTAAGCCAGGAAAGCAGGCTGGATGTGAAAGGGTGTTTAAATGATGTTAAAGCCTGAGGGACAGTGAGGGCAGGAAGGCTCCTAAATCACCTTGAGAAACTGCTGTGTGGAGGAAAGACAGCAGCACAACTGTGGCCATACCTGGGATTCCTGCAGGAGTTCTTTCCAAGGAGATGTGGGAGGAAGAGGGAGATGCTTCTTTGCTCTAAGGCAGCGTAACTCTGACATTTTAGTGGAGCTGTGCCATTAGATCCAGCCTACTGCCACCAGGCTGGTGTCAATGCCTATGCAGGGTGGTAGGGTGGGAGATGCTGCAGCTCAGTGACAGCAGGTTCCCACTGCAAACAGGGACATCAGCGGCTCTGGTCTAACTAGTTCGGATCAAATTGTGGAAAGTATGGAAATACTAACCAGCCTCAGTCTCGTTAATCACCGAAAAGTCTTAACATAACTGAGAAGAGAGTCTAGATGGCAGAACTCTCTTGGCAGTTGTCTTGGCAGCTATGAGGGTGCCTGGCCAGCCCAGCAGCAGTATCAAAGATGATTTAAATAAGTTAATGGATTGGACTGGATTGTGCTGATCTCTTTATGTCGTCATTGTGGACCACCAGCTGTCAACAAAGGAAAATGTTACTGAGCAATATATTTGAGGTGGTTTGTGGGTGGAGCTGTCAACATCAATGAAGAAAAAAGCTTCTGTCACAGAATTAGAAAGTTGTGCCCCAGGAAACGGAATGCTCGAAGGGCAAAATAACCATTATGAACTGTCCGCTTTGGGCCTAGTACTTTTTCGTTTTGGGGAGAGGAAAGAGGGCAAAAGTAATGAGGAAAGGGCACTGCATGTGTTAATCTTGCATGGTGGGGCATGTGGGTGGCAGAAGAGATGCCTGGTCCTGGAAGGAATCAGGACTGAGCATCCGCTGGGAGTGTGGGGGTTAAGGCCAGGCGGGCGCAGGTGCAGGAGACCTGCGCTGACATCCGAACACAAAGTGAAAAATCACCTTTTGCAGAATCTGGTGAGCGTCTGGGGAAGCTCAACTGTGCAAGCCAATTTAAGCTCAATAAGTCTGTAAGAAATGGAGAGATAAATCAATGCAATAAAATAGGATGCAGCAAAACTGGGTGGGTGTTGTGGCACTTGATTGTTTTACATGTTGGGTTCTGCTGGCACTCGTGGGGCTGTGAAGCAGTCCCAGGAATAGAAAATGCTAAATGGCCAGCTGAATATGTCCCACATTAAACCTTTTCATAATGTCTGAAACCTTTTCCATGTGAGGAATTATTTACAGCACCATTGTGTGATTTGGCAGCATTGTTTGTACACTGCTGGCACCTATCAGAATACCTCAGGAGCATCTGAAATAGAAAAACAGGAGCACTCTCACCTTCTAGCAAATACATCACTGGCCTGTGGCAAGGCAGGAAATTTTAGAAAATCACTTGTCATCTTCCAAGTATGACATGACCTCTGCATCATAGGAAGAAATCTACCCCATAAGGCTAAATCACTACTTATCTGCTTAATGTCACTCAGACATTAAGCAGATTGACTGGGAGATTTGATTCATTTATTTTTAAATGGGAACCCAAACAACTTAATACTCCTTCTTGACTTAATCTGCTGGCAGGCTGAGTATCCAATTTATTGTGTTTGTTTATTTATTTCTCTATGCCTCTTTTTTCTCCCTGAGGCCTGTGGGCTCCTATGGGAGTGGATGCCCTGTAACCAGGCTGTTGTAGCACTGGATGAAACCCACACAGAGATTATCCGTGCTGTGTAGCCATGTGCATTGGCTGCACTGAATTTAGCAGCAATTTTTAAGCATAGGCTCTTGTGGATTATCCGTATGCTTCAGTGAATACAAATCAACTTGCAGTTAAGATTAAGATACAACAATTTCCATATCTGGAAAGCGTACGATTATTAATGGAAAAAAAGTAGTAAAGCGGCATACATGTTGCAAGGTATAGTCAGCAATTTGGATAAATGGCTACATGTGAAGAACACTGAATTGGGAACACTTTACAGTTTCAGAAAGCAGAAAATGTAGATCTAAGAGGGCATTCCTTAAACACGACCCAAACTGTTGTAATCCTTTCCCATGAAATCGTCATCTTCTAAGCTGTAACATGTTGAGTATACCTAAGCAATAAAGCTGATTTAATACCCTTTCATACAGCTATACCCCTGAAATGAAGGGCAATGTGTTTCCACCTCACTTTTATTATTTTGACCTAGGTTCCCTACCAGTTTGGTACAGATAAAGGAGGTTAGAGAGAAACTAGCAAGGACCTGATGACAATTTAATCACTGTGGCAATTACCATGTGGTAATTAAAGGCTTGCTGCTGTGAGATGCTATGCACTTTCAGTGCCGTCACAGATGAGTTTTTCTACTGGTAGCAGATAGTCTTTTCTATGAGCAGGGTGGGATTTTCAAAAGCATGTGTAGGAGCGCAGGTAACTTGAGTTTTAATGAGGCAGGCACTTGTGAGTAATTTGTGTAAGCCCCATCATAGTGTGATCTAATCAGAGATTTTGTTTATATAGTATAAACAGATGTAAATTATGCTTCTCTTCTAGACACAAAAATCTATGGAATCCAGCCTTCCATGCTAATCTGCATAGGCCAGAAAAAAAAAACCAAAGCAAAACACAACCTTTCTTCTGGTTTTAAACTCTATTCTCAATTGCAAGAGAAGAAAATGAGGCACACTCTAGTTCAAGTAGTCTCATTTCAGTGCCTCCAGTCTCTCTGAAGAAGTTACCCTGCCCTGAAGCCAGATGTTAAAAATCACAGCTGGCTTTAAGGTGTTTTCCCAATGCAGCCTGCTGTCCCCCTGCCTTCCTCATACACAGATGCCTTCTGTATTACCTAAACCCTCCCTGCCAAACACTTTTCTGACCTCTTCTTTAAACCTTCTGGAAGTGGAGATGGCTACACTATCGTGTCATGGACATGACTATTTGCAGAAAGAGCAGAGTATATTCTGACCATGGAACAAGCTTTAAAATCACCGTATGAAAGTGTCCAGAATTGATTTGAAAGGGTCTCTGACAGGGCCCTGAGGACCTTAGTGGCCCTGACCAGCCTCACCTGGTGCCTCCACCCTCTCCCAAGGGCCCAAGAGCCCATTTAAACTCAGCTGGGGGCATCCAGTCCCTCACCTGAACCATGTTGGAGCAGAGCTGGTTCTCAGCTTAGCTGTGCTTGGCTGTGGATCCTACCATATGGACTGAATTCTCTGCTTGAATATGGTTGTGCCTCATTTGGGAACTTACTTAATGGTCTGGACTTCTACCTGAAGCTGGTCACCAGCTCTGGGTTGGCTGTGCTCACGTACCAAGGGGCTGAGCCCTGGTGGGCAAGGTCCCTGCTCTGCTCCGTGTCCCTTAGGGATCTCCTGGCCTTCTCTGCTCCCTGGTGTTCCCTTTGCCAGATGTAAGATCAGCCATACAAATTCTTCAAAGGTAAATACTTTCCTAACCTGTTTTTTAAACCTTGAGGTCTACTGTGCTGTAGAAATGACATTTTTGAGTCTGTTGCTGGTGCAATGTCTGAGGGCATCTTGGAGGTCAACTTACCTTGTGACTTTGGTGAGCTTTGTAATAATGTGTTTGTTTGTTTTTAATTGATGCTACGTGGGTTATGCACACAGAATTTGAATCATAAGGTAAACATGTTGCTAAAACATGGCTTAGATAATGAGCTTTGCTATGGTCATTCTTAATGGGTTCTTTTGGAGGAGCATTTAATGTATGGCTTTATCTTAGCAGAGCTGCATGACACTCTGAATCACAGATGAGTTTCATGAAGGATGTTCTTGTAGGCTCTGTCCCTTGATATAGGCCAAGACTCTCTGAGTGTGACTGCATAGTTGACTTATTCACCAGAAGTCATTTCAGAGTGTCCATGAAGAGCATTCTGAAGGCTGAGAGCACTAATGGAAGGCCAACAATTCATTTTAGATGGTCAGGTTCTGATCTAGATTGCATTACTGTAGAAACAGAGCACATGTCATGGGCCAAATGTCATTATTCCTTCTAGACACCAGCATAACAAAATCCTTTGGAGCAGTTCTAGCTATTATGATCAAATAAATAAGGTCCAATGAGCAGGACCCTCTTTGTTAGGATATGTTCATTGACCCTTTCATAGTATTTTTAGCTGCTTAAATGCCTCTAGTCTTGTGCTATTTTCCATCTTAATGTGTTGTCCTAGACTGGCTGGTGGAAAGGCAAAACAAAAAGCCCTCACATCAAACCCCTGTGTAGCCATCAAGATATGCTTGACGGCTACCAGAGTAGCCGTGCTTCTGGTTTATGGCTGTCAAATGTGCCTGGAGATAGAAGCAAAGTAGCCTCAAGCTCTGGTCATGAGATATGAAAACTAAAATAAGTATAAGGTAGCCCTTTTCTTGATGCATAAAAAAAAGTTTGTCAGTCCTTCACTAGTGATCAAACAAAATCACAGGGCAATAAAGTGGTGGAGAACAGGCTTGGACCCACTATAAAGTATTCTGTAGAAAGGTAAACCAATAGGTAAAGTTCTAAGTGAATTCATTTTAAACAGTATCTTGCAAACAGCCTTTCCCATGTGTCCCAGAAGCACTGCAGTTACAGCCACTAACTCTGGGTACAGGCACAGTGCCTGTCCTTGCAGGTTCCATGACCACCTCTGAGTGTTGAGCCTCCAGCAAACTGGTGCTTCAGGGCTAACGAAAATGTCCCTTCTCAGCCTCATAGACTGAAGTAGTGAGTGCGACTGATGTTTGGGTCTTAGTTAGAGTTCAAAATACGTAGTTTAGCAAAGACTTCATTTGAAAAGGAAAGTAAGTAAAGTTCTGGAGGCATTTTGAGCAAGAGACACCCAGAAGATGTCTGTGTATAAGGATGGGTTTGTGTGGAGGACTGGAATTTGGGAGCACAGCTTACTTGCTGGTCAACCTGTGCCCCTTTCTGATCCTCAGCTATCTCTATTTATGAAAAATGTGTGAAACTGCTAATAATTTTAGTAATGTGCATTTGGATCTCCTGACGAGATGACTAGTGGTTTTATTAATACATGGCAAGGTCTCCAGAACCCCTTTGCACTAGAAGGCCTGTTTTTTAAATTGTTGGGATAATGCTT
Organism: Pampusana beccarii; assembly: GCA_013399365.1. Classification (NCBI taxonomy): domain Eukaryota; kingdom Metazoa; phylum Chordata; class Aves; order Columbiformes; family Columbidae; genus Pampusana; species Pampusana beccarii. The sequence continues at coordinate 305,787 of VWYH01008138.1, read as the reverse complement.
TGGAATATGAGAGACCCAGCTTGAATCTTTAGGTACTAATATAACCCCAGGAACAAATTGGGAGTTCATTTTCTAAGTATATCTTTCAAAGCTAATGAATATTCCAAATCATTCTGAATGCCCAAATTTCTCAGGAATATGAACGTAAAAACTCTTTAAAATTTCTGTTGCAGAGGAATGCTCAGAAGCAGGATCTCTTCTAGCATTAATGGTGCTGCAGACACAGGAGTGTGTCCTTTAGAGAGACTAATGATTGCTCAGCAGTGGTTAGGAGACCTACAGTAATCACTGGGTGAAATACTATGGCCTGTGGAATGCAAGGTGGTTTAACTGAATGACTGTAACAAGCCACTCTGCACTTTGTAATCTGCCTCTAGTTCTATGGAAAGAGGAATAGGATCAGTGAATAATGAAGTGGGAGAAATGCAAGGAAAGCCTGGTAGATCATGCTATCAGCCATCAGAATAACCATCATTTCTGTGAGATGAGTTTTAGTGATAAAAGGAGTAACACTCATGCCTTCAGCTTGCTGTGTCTTCTCGAGCATAATAAGGGGAAGGAAGGTCTGTGAGAGCATGTGTAGGGCCTGAGTGTGTGTTTCTTGTCCTGTTGTTATCCTGCAGAACTGCCTCTTATTTAGGAACACTGGAAATATTAAGGGCCTAGAAACCAAAAATTCGAAAAATTCTTCAATTATTTCTGCAAACTTTATCTTCAGCCTCTGGGCTCAGCTATTGTGTCAAGTCTGTGTCGGAGACAGTATCTCATCTGCGGTGTAAGCAGGCAATACAAGGAGATGGAATAGATAATTGCAAGCTCAAAGAATGGAGGTGAAAGGCAATGGCATGAGTAAATATTTGGTTCACTCATCTAGTTTCAGGCCCTTAAACTCGGGCATCAGTTCAGTCTGGGTGAAGGCTGGAAAAGTGGATTTTTATCACCAAGTCTTTCTGAAACATGGGGAGACTGAAAATGGAGGTGGGACGTTGAGTGTCATACACGTACACGTAGAAAAAAAACTTATCAGGACTAATGGTGTTTACAGGCATACTGGTTTTAATTGCTTTTGTAGTATTTTAGAGGAATATCAGCTAACAGAACCAAATTTAGATGGAAACTAAACATTATGCAGCAATACTTAAGAGATTATTTACTGTTGGTTATGATTAGCGACCCTAGTTTTTGCCCATGTTTAAGTGACATCGTATTGACATAGTTAGTGCCTTAGAATGGCATTAATGTATCTAAATGTAAGGCAAGGGCTAACTCAAAAATAATTTAAAAAAAAAAAAAATTTGTTCAATGATCTCTTTAAAGCATAGGTACGGGCAAGACAAATTTCGAAAGTTGTATATGGGCACATGGTTTAATAAAAAGCAAGAATTCCATCTGTTTTGCTTGTGTTTGAGGCTGGGCACGCCCTGAAAAGTCCACTTTCTGGCACTTAGACCTAAAATTTAGTTACTTCTCTGCTACTGTGATAAGACCGGACAGTGCTATTTTTCATCTCCCAGTTTTCCCGTCTGCAAACCAGGGAAAATACCAACAATGTCTTTTGTAAAGCAGTTCAGGTCCCTCTAAACCCTATGTACAAACCAAGATGTTGTTACAGAAATGCTGTAGTTTTAACCTTCTAAGCACTATGTTGAAAGCCCTTTTAGCTGGTGTCAATAACAAGGGGTTTTATTAAAACTAGACAGGGTACCAAGAATTATGGTGTTACCTGAAAGACCAACAAAATCCTTATTTCTGGTGATAACACACCATCTGTTAGAGAATCTTGATGTCACAGATCTCACTTCAGCTAGAAATAGGGTAGGAAAGATCTTTTGTCAGGCAAGGGCAAGAAAAGTGCTGCTGCTATAGGAAGGTTTTTCTTGCATGTGCTTACCAGTGCTGAATGCATCCCACACCCTCTAGTAGATAATTAGTGTTAAGAGAACCAGCTTGAAACAAAACAATTGGGAAACATGGTTAAATATCTTGGACAATACACAAGTACCTACAACTGAAAACAGGAGTTGTGTGATGGTGCAGAGGTGGCGGAAGACTGCTCAGCCCCATCAGGCTTTGTGAAATTGGCTGGTACAAACAGGCTGCTCACATCAGCAGCAGTACCCCAGGAGCCCCATTGAAAGCTGAGATTAAACATGTATGAACATACTGGCTGGATTTGGACCTTGGACATGAACCCTGGCATCTACGAGTTGGCTTTGTAAGAAGTTTCCCAGGGCTCAGGTCTGCTGGTGTATTTTTATAACAATAGTTTATGTGTTTTGGCAGATAAGGTAAATGAGCTCATTTTGCTCTATCTTTGAGTTTTATTTACCTCATTTCCTTTCCTAAAAATATACCCAAGTTGACTATTCAACATATAAGACACACTTGATATGAATCTGAACACAGAGAAAAGCCAGTAAACTTTTGTCTTCCGCTTCTTCATTTAAACCGCATCAACCACATGAAACATCACAAATAGACATGGCTTGCAAGAGATTGTGAAGAGGAGCAGACCCCAGGATGTTCCGGAGAAGTGAAGGAAGAAGGAAAGTAGGAAGGAGGGTTGTATTTAGAAGGGTGACCAGGGTGTCACTGAGCTTTGTACAGCTGCCCAAGGAGCAGCTCTTGCCTGCCCTGGATTTTCCAGTCCTCTTCATGATAGTGACATTGGAAATCAGTTTGCAGTATCACAAAAGGAATGTTTATGGTAAAGACTTTTCTATCCAACTCAGCAGACATGTTCTGAAAGGGGGAAAAAAAAATACTTTGAACTGGGAAATCATTTTAGAAGGGAACATCCAAATTGTTTTTTCAGGATTGAGCAACTTTTAGAATCTACACATTCTGGTTTAGATTTGAAACACAGCAGGTGGTTTGTGGCATTTCTGGAGTTTATGTGAGGTGGCTGTGGGAATTTGGAGTTGACTATAGTCTACCTTGGATTGCTTCTAATATATTGCATGCCTATGCCGTTAAGGTTTATATAGATATTTAAAACTCTACCACCTGCTTGTGAAATGAATATGGATCACTTCCAAGATGTTTACTATCATTTTCTTCTGGAGTTTCATGCTCCACTGCAGGTGCACAGCTCCAGCACATGAGCGGTCATCTCAGCTTTAGGACAAGATCAGCCAGCCTAGCTGAAACCAGCAACAAATGTGTTTTTAGCTAAGCTGGCTAACTTTGCATGACAGTATATTCCATTTTGCCAGTTGAGTTTCATGGAAGCAACCTCCAGTCACGTGAAGTGGTTTATTGCTGGAGGGATAATCTTTTTCCAGTTTCTGAAGAACCTGAAAGAGGATTTCTGTCATCAGCCTAAACAGCAACCCTTCTCCCAAAGCCCTCAAAAAACTGGATACCTGCTGTTAGCACACCTGAGTGAAGACTGGCTGTGCAGAGGACACAAAATACAGCAAGTCTGTGCCTCACCATCACTCCTGTGATGCTCATTTTAGGATCCGTATGTCAGTGCCGAACTACATAAACAGCTTTACTGGGGTCTCCCAGAAGAGTGCTGCAATGGGTTAGACTAGCAGTCCATTTAGGCTGGCATTGCACTGTTCATCCTAAATAATAAATGATACCCACTCCGGCAGTTTGTACAGATTAACATCAGTGGTAGATCTCAGCAGAGAGGCAAAGTACCTTTTTAAACATTAATATTCCTTCCTTGCTATAAAGAGATTTTGCAAAGAGCTATGGTCAGTGTTGGGTTCTAACTTTCACATAAGGAAAGAAGCATGTATTCAGCCGCTGTTGCCAAGAGATCTTTAACCCAGTATCACTCGCATGTCCATAGGCTTTAGATATTTACTTAAAGTTGCTATCCAAAAATAATGTTTCAGAGCTAGGAATGCAGGGCTTTTGTTGCAGGCTGCCAAACCTTCAGGAAATAGATATATTGACTAGTTGTGCTGCAATGCGTTTAATCTCTGGAGTTTTGGATTGTGTAAACAGCTGTTGGCCAAGCAAGGCAAAAAGACTTTATTGTTTAGTCTTACTTCGAGTTTGTTCCCCATCATAGACTAGAAGTGGGATTTCTCGCCGAACCTGGGGCATCATAATGTAAGACGTACTCTGAGATAGCTTGGTTGAAAGTGGGATGAATTCTCCGTGGCTTGCTGTGAGACCTTGGGCAAACCACATCTTCAGGTTCCTCTGTGCTTCATATCCCTGGCCTCTCTGCTCTTGAGGGAAAGAGAACTTGTGGATTTGTCAGACACCAAGCACAATGGGGAGCTGGTATAGGTTGTTATCACAGGGTCAAGTGCAAAGCTGGCTGAAGAATTTTGCCCTGCATCTCTTCATTAATCATACTGGAAGGTTCTCTCTGCTGTCATGCACTGTTGTCACTCGTTATCTGTACAGGTATATCTGCACTATTTTCTGTAAGTTTTTGCTTTTATTATAATACAGCTATAAACCAGATAAAGAGCATTTATTTCGGCTACTATGAATACTGCCTGACCTTTCCTCTCCAAAGGAAGCTCACTCCTCTGTATCTAGACTTTGATTTAGGATTATTTGTGGAAGGCAAATGGATCCGTACACCACATGAAAATGTCAGTGTAACTTCCCTTAATGGAGTGCTACACACACAAAGAAGGGTATGGTGAATTTTAATGGTTGAAATAAGTGTTAGAATTTCTTGTGATACAGAGCAATCTTTTTAGGAGACTGCATAGTTGTTGTTCATCTGCGGTACAGAGCCCACTGGGGGATGGCAGTTGATAATAGCTGGAAATTGGGCAGGGATGAGACTACAGTGGTACATGTAGCTGAAATAATCTGTTTAGCGTTTCTAGGGATCAGATAAACTCCCTAGCACGTGAATGTGAGGGAAACTTGCGAAATCCTGTGAGTAAAGCAGGCATGGAGGATCTGCAGGATGTGGGCTATATGGAAGAAAGTTTGGAGGGTGATGTGCAAAAGCCAAAGACCTGAAGTTATGGCCTCACTCTTGATTTGTGGCAAGTTGTAGCAGAAGAGGCCAATGTTGCCATCTTCCTGGCAATGGGAAACATCCAAGAGCACTTCTCAATCCCCAAACTGCAACCCCAGGGGAACAGAAGGAAGGAAAAAAAAAAGTCCAGCTAAGTCAGATGACAGCGAAAACCAGGCGTGGGGGCCCCTCAGGTGCAAGCAGAAATGAGGCAGGAGGGGCAAGAGAATGAGCTGGATGAACACCATTAGTGCGATTGATGCACTAAGTACCACAACAGCATGAATAGATCGCTGTTACAATGGCATGGGTGCAATATTGCCAAGGAATCCTGCACAAATGTAGATGGAGATGTATGCAAAATATGTGAGTCAAGCTGTGTTCATTTCTCTGCCTTAAGAAAAGCACCAGATAACTGGTTACTGTGGTCTGTAGATGTGATAAATAGGAAGACCTGGCATTGCTGGGGCTGATAACTGTTATTTAACATGAGGATAATTGCATGGAAAAAAAAATCCTATTTACCTAGGAGGATCTTGTGATCATCTTAATTTTGGTTTAATGAACTAACACGGATTTGTGAAATTTTGAGAAAAATAACAGCATATTTCTTCGTGGCAAAGTACTGGAGTGAACTTCACAACACAGGTGTTGTTTTAGCTGCAGTGATTTGTTTTGTGGAAGATATAGGACTTGCTATGATGCTGCTCATTTCAAATGGCAAGCTGGGTTTCTAACATGGTTTGCCAGCACCTCCAGTTTATCTGACAACCCCCAACAATAGGCAGGCTGCTGTTCATTGCTGTACTTTAGACAACCCATTTCCATACCCTAATTAGAAGCCTGTGTCTGTTACATACCAGCATGGATATTCCTGAAGTCATTGTTCTGTTTCACCTTCCGAGGATGACAAAGGACCCTTATAGGTCCAGCGATTGCTCTGTAGAAATATCCATATATCACCTAAAGGAGATGACACGCATCTTCTGCCTATGTTGTGAATTGCAGAGAGGAGTAAATCAAAGACAAGGGAGGGCCCGAAGCGGCTCTGGGGAAGGCGACCCAGGGGAGTTGTTGATTATACTGGTATGTGGAGAGCAGGGCCGGACACGTCCCTCCGCGGCTCCGGCTTTTGCTGAAGTTGAGGACGAGGATGCTCGAACTTGCCCGTGTCCGCTCTCCTGTGCAGGGAGGCAGCTGCGGCGCTTTGTGAGGGGTGAGATCGCGTCTGCGTGTGCACATGCACACACGCACAGATGTAAACATGACCTGAGCATCCATCGCGTCTTGTGCTGCTGGGAGTGGCTGCGGGTCTCTTGGTCCCCCTCCTCACACACGGGGAGGGGGGAGTAGGGTCCCCGCAGCCGGGGGCGGAGCTGCCCCTCGCACCCCGATGCGGGGGGGAGCCGGGCCGGCTCTAAGCCCTGCCCCGCCGGGCGTGCGGGACCCGCCGGCTCTAAGCCCTGCCCCCGCCGGCTGTGCGGTGAGGAGCCGGCAGCCGCCGCGGGGGTGGATGCGAGGGGAGA